>JAPSGF010000068.1:1441398-1579341 GCA_035772895.1 Perdix hodgsoniae | reverse complement strand
GAAAAGGAAAAGGAAAAGGAAAAGGAAAAGGAAAAGGAAAAGGAAAAAAAAGAAAAAAATTGCATGTTCTTGTGTGGCTCTCATTTTTGAAGTGTTTCAATAGTATAACCATATAGTATAACCGTATATTCGTATAATCGTATATATATATGTATTTTCCTGTTCAATGACTAGTGATAAGCAAAACACAAAGTTTCCAGTAGCTGTTTTAAAGGCTTGGATTTGAACTATTTTATGAATGTGTGGAGTTTCAGGAAGACATCTGATTACAGTGTATCTGTGTACATTGTAAGGAAATGAGATGACATGAGTCATGAGATGACAAAAAAACATCTCCATGCATTCAAATAATTACTTAAGTTAGAGTAAGAGGAAGTATAGGTCTAAAATTATTTACTTATTATCCATTTTTAAATGGATGGTCTTATGCTGTACTAAACTTATTTATCTGCTGTTTTCATGGTTTTTGTTAAAGTCACATAGCACTTACTAAGAGGATTGTTCTCACCTTGCTTTGAGGAAACAACAAAGCATTGCACAATTAACCCAAGAAAAATGTTACTGAACTATACATCTTAAAGCACACCTGTGCTGGCCTTGGGAAACAGCTCATAAGAAACTGCAGATTTGCCTGCAGTTAATGCGCTTTCTCAAAAGGTATGATTTAATAGGAATGCTGAGCACAGGAGCTCCTAGGTTACTCCTTGGAAACTGAAGATTCATGGGCTTGTACCTACCTCTGTGTAAATCCCCTTTGAAGTCACTGGAAGCAAAAATCTAGGCAAAATGAGAAAAAAAGGAGAATCAAGGCCTGCGGCTGCCATCCCTGTCCCGCTGCATTTATTCATGTTAGGATTTCAAACATATAATTGCAAGGCTTTTTCTGTCATTTGGGAATGTAGACTGGGGCTGAGCCGTAACAAAAGAAAGAATAAGCCAAGACTTCCTTTGCAGCACTGTGGAAAGGTGCGAGGGCACACAGTAGTGGCAGGTTTCCAGCTGCCCAGCCATTCTGAGGTACCTCTCCCAGCATTTCTCCAGAACTCTTTTACTACTTCTGTGCCTCTCAGGCAGCAGTAATAATGATGCTTTCAATCACAGTGTGGCAGGATAAGGCTAAAAAAATTAGAAGGCTACATGCCTACATTGCTGTGCTTCTAAATCAGAGCTTCCTCAACACTGGAAGTATTCAAGCTCGTATCTCTCTGTACAAAGATTAATGTATATGGATGTCTTACACCTCATGGCCCAAATCATGAGTGTCATCACGCTGAAGCACTTACAGCTTCTGCTCTTTAATCTCTTACTATTTTTCATATGAAAACCCAATGCTAAATCAAAGGTTAAAATGGAAAGAGTTTCCTTCACTTTAGAAAATATAATAAAGACAAGCAGCACAGTATAATCTGGAAGACCCACCATCAGCACTTGGAAGCTAGTAGCACTTTCCTCCCTAGGGAAAAGATGAAGATTCTTCATTGTGCTGAAGGTCTTAATTTCTAAATGGGCAATCAGCCCAATGATACAGGAAAATACTGCGTATCACGTTCCTGTATCTGCATACACATTTCCACTGTGGGAAAAATCAGCGTGTGAAGAGGCATTAAAGATGGTGTTATGAGACATTTGCCATTACATCAATACATAAGCAAGCTATGCATGTGTTTTAACTTATCTTTATGAGATATAGATCTTAACATCACAAAATGGAAAGCTGCATAGAACAGTTTGAAAACATGAGGCATAATGTTTTTACGCATCTCTCTGCTGATTGACTGAAAAAGCTTAATGCCCCCTGAACATCCAGAAACAAACACAAAATCAAGACAAAACCATAATCTAAATAAATCTGCAGGCCACATCACTCACAATTTGGCAGTCAACTACAACAAGCTCAGTAAGAATGACACTGCTGAACGCTTAGCTACAATTGGGAAAATTGACTGGTTGGTCAACCTGGTGTCATTTACGTTTCACCCTTCAACCGATGACCAAAAAGACAAAAGTTGATATATGGAAATAGCACTCAATTCAATTAGACAGGCCTAGGAAGCACAGCACAAGAAGGAGAGATTTCAACACTGAATACTATCAATAGTAAAGACAGAATAAATAATTATTCTGACCAAATGTGGGAATTCTAACATTTAGGAAAGGAACTGTATCAACCATAAGAAGCCAGTCACACAATAAATACAGCTGGATCACATAAAATGATAAGCCACTAGCTTCCCAAGACTGCCCAACAATGGCCTTAAGGCCAGGCATGCCCTGCCTGAGATGGCAAATGTGTGGATTCAAATCTTTTTCACTCCTAACACAGAAATGAAGACATTTTTCAATCAAAACCAATAGCAGATAAGAGTGACCAACAATTCTCACTTTTTATTTGTGGGTGGGCTGATCTGGAATTTGTGCTATCGTAACTAACAGCAGAACATCTATTTTATCCAAATAATTACAAATGAAATTTGTGTCCAATGTCAAATAATTGTCAAGAACTCTTCCACAGCCAATATTTCTTCATAGTGCAATAAACACTGGCCATCTCACAGTCAACTCATTAAAGAGCTGACACTTTAATTTGTGCTATCAATACTGTCCTGTTATGTTTTCTAACATAGAGAGAACACAGCCTTTCCCAATCAAGAGTCAGAACAAATCATGCACACTGCTGTTCAGTGACCTATCATTGCTAATATAAGGAAGAACGCATATGAGCTTTCATCAGTATTTTGCCAATTTCCAGCTTTACACTGTGTATCCACTGAGGGATTTTCATGCTTCCTACATTTGGGACCGCCACTTAGTGGAGGTCTGTCCTACGGGCAACTGAGAAATGAAATGCCCAAGACAGACAAAGAATAGACATATGACAGAAAATGCAGTAACTTCAGCTCTCTGCTTGTTCTCTGAAAGCCAACAGTAGGAATCTACAATGAATGAAGACAGGCTACTAAATAATTTATGACATACAGCCTACTTCTAAATAATTTTTTCCCTGTCAGATGTGCATTAACATATGGGAGCCTAACATAAGGAAAGTCTTATCTAGTCTCAGAAAGTAAAAGTTTCCCATCCACAACATTACTTCAAGTTAGACCAGAACTTAAACTACTCTGAGATGATGCTACCATCTTCCTACTTCTAAAGAAGTCTCTAACTCTGCTGAATCACAGTTCGGCTTTAGAAATATATCCTTGGAACAATAATTATACCAACATAGGCTTGACCTATTACATTCACTGTTTGCATCTCAGCAGACTACTCCACAAAAGAATAAAAAAAAATATATACAAAAAAAGATATTATAAAGTGTTAGCTTATTCCCAGTTACAAAACTTTCTAATCTCAGGGAAAAACCTTCAGCTAAGACTATACTCTATATAAAAATAGCATGCTTTATCTTTATACAAAGATCCCATTCCCCCAGATTTCAATAGATTCCTATGGACCATGTAAAATGCCACAGACCACAGAAGCTACAGTTTTGAATGGATGCTTTTATTGATTTATCAAGCATGAACAGATTTTGTTTGTTAAAAAATGTCCAGATGAATACCATTCATAGCAACTTGTTTCCTCATAGTCATACAGAATATGAAATAATTCAAGAAACAAGCAAAAAGAGCACCTAATTAGTATCATTCTGTGTATATATGTATGTATGTATATACACACATCGCACTACATCTGCGCATATACTGTTGTGTGTATACCCATACATATATGCATGCATATACATATGTATACACATATACACAAACAAATACACACAGAGTGTACTCACTGAACTAACAGTCCAATGTAGCAATGTGGCCTAGCTCCAAATGAAGTATTCTGTGTTAAAATATTATAAATAATACAGAAAGGCATACAGATAAAAGACCATTCATTTTTTACTTTCACCAAATCCATGACCTGCCTTTGAACACGGTGTCTTTAAAATGAAAATACGTGAGATCACTGGAGATCTTTCCAAATTCATGGTGTTAACTACATCCAGCTCAAACACTGCTAACATTGTATGGCCAAACACTGAAGAGTGTTTTCAATTTGTTCACTATAAAATCTGCTTCTAGATTTAATATTTGTTGGGAAAGATGAGGTACACAGCCTTGCCACTTGTACTGTGGTAATACATACTTTCCTGTTGGTCAGAAACTTGGCAAAAATCCTACATTAGGAGTCCCACTCATCTCCTGTCAACTCATTACAATAATTTTCATGCCATCTCAGCTGTCTTCCAAACATTCCAGGCCAAATTATCCAGATATGCAACAGGCTGTACTGGTAGCAATGTACTCAAATACAAAATGTAATATTTGAGGATTTATTTACTTTTTAATTTTTCAGCATATCCTTTTCTTTGCTACTTAAGACACAACAATAAACAGTGCAGTACACTGACACTGCATGTACATACTTTCCTGTATCTATGTCAACTCTGGAAAAATCAGTGGTTCTTGCCTTTAAGCCATGGGATACTGTCATAGCAAAAAGCCTTTTACATTACCAGCAATGTACTGTCACACTTTTCTCCATTTGAGTAATCAGCTACTAGAGCATGTAAAGCGAAACCAAAGGAACAAAGACTCTCATCTAGTTCCTATTAAAAAAGGGAAAAATCAAACTCTGTATGCATGTATGTATTCATTACCAAGTTCGTAAGTTTTCTACATCATCATAAGGCAAACTGTAGTACAGCTCTGTACCCGCAGAATCAATATTTAAAAAATCCGAAGCTGAGTTTGAGACCATTTTATTTTGGACCCATTAGTGAACAAAGTGCATTAGGGCATCCTTTTCAAAAGACACCTAAGCATGGTTATAGGCTACTGAACAAATATTGTCTTAAAGGTGGTATTCAATTTATACTCCTTCCACACAGGCAGATTTTCACCACTTGAACAGTAACAATAAAACACTGTAAGAAGACCATTCTTTTAAAGTTGTCATATGCCTCAAACATCTCCCAAAATGATCATTTATAAACAAGTACTGTAGTAATTACAAAGGACTTCTACCTCGTAGAAGGAAAAGTGAAAAAATGCACCCGATTCAGCTTTGACATAAAATAGGTGCAACTTCTATTGACTTCATTGAAGTTCATCCACCAACACCTACATGAATGTAGAGCCTGCCTGTGCAGATTCCTACTATTCCTGAAAATTTGTTATTTAGTGCTCATTCACAAAGAGAACTGTTCTTTCCCAAACAACTCAAGACAATTGTAATTATGACCAAACTCCAGCTGCAATGTTTCTCCATACAGCTCATGCAAAACAGATTTCCTTGCTTTGTTACTACTACATAATGTACAACAATGAAACATTTGTATTTAATTTAAAACCAATGATAAGGTGGCTCATGTCTCACTTCCGAGTTATTGGCTGGGCTTGCTGTGTTGAACCTCGTAAAATCAGCAATAAGCATTCATGTGTCTACCATCAGAAACGAGATGTCTTCCATTACAATCAAACCTTAAAAGTTGCAGTGTTTTGTCAAATTAGTCCACAGTCAGACCTTGAGGTGGCTCCTCTCCTCCAGCGCTGCCATTTCAGAGATGGTATCAGTCTTTAACATCCTCAATGATTCTACAGTGTTTCCCAAAGACGAAAGTGAAACTGACAGATGGGAATGTTGTCATCAGTAAAATAAATCACCACATGATTTATGCACTCATATTTCTAGAAGATACTCCACATGTGTTTTACAAACAGAGAACACACTGCCCTGTGAACAGAAGTAAATTTAAACTCTCTTTTTCTGTGTTGGATAGCTCTACCTCTTTACTTGCTTTTTTCATTCTTTTTGGTCTGCACATTCCCATGTGCAAGGTAGAAATTATGAGATTTTGCATTCAATAAGATCAGTAATGATTACTAAAATTGGCATGAATAAAACCAGCAGTATACTGACTTGTCCACCACTGCACACTTTTATCCTTCCAATTTCCTGCCTTTATCCACTGTAAAATAAAATAATGTAATGAGCTGATGAAACTTTAATGAATGTGATCATCGATGTGCAAAACAAGTCATTTTTCAGGTATCCAAACCAGGCTTTCTCTTCTCTCACTCTCCTTCTTCTTCTTCTTTTTCTTTTTTTCTTTTTTTTCTTTTCTTTTTTATAAATAATTTATAAATCTTCCTGAAAGGGACTAAATGCAAAACAAAACAAAAGCAACTGCAAAAAGAGTTCTAAGGTATTATTAAAGCAACTTCTGCATAAAGTACTCAGAAAAGAGAGATCCACCCCTTTTCGGTTCTGGCTGGTATTGGCATCAACAACTGAGATGCCACACAGTCCACCAACTTCAGGTGACCCCCTCAGGCAGCTGCCTTGGGAAACACATCCTCCTACCTGTTAGCTTTTAGCAGTCATGCCAGCTGCTCAGAGGAGTCTAAGTGATCAGGGATGGGCAAGCCTGTTATAATGGTCAAACACTTATTCCACACAGTGAATGTGGGGCAAACGGGCTGCCCAAATGTAATGTCAAAGGTGTAAAGGTGCAGGGAGTTCAAGGCATCATAAAAAGCAAGGGAACCATTGTCGTAGTCCAGCAAAATGCCGACCCGGCGGAGATGAGGGGCGGGCTCTATTGGGATTTCTTTGCTGTTGTGTCTCACCACCCATGTGTTGTTGCAGCGGCACAGCACCCAAGAGGCAGAGTTCTTCCCAATCCACTCATGCTTCGGTGCTGACTTGTATGAAATACCAATGGCATACCTGCAAAACAAACACAGCTCTGGGAAGCAAGTGCCTCTTGCCATACCTGTGTGTCAGAGTGTTAGCCCAAAGGAATCACTGAGGCCTTGGTTTCTTATTTGTGCTGACTCAATTCTAAGTAAGTGAAGTTGCAACATAATCTTGGCACGGAGTTAATTTATGTTTTTCCCATCTCTTTTCATTCTGAGAAGTCAGAGAAACTTTATTGTTCTTCACATTGTTTGTAGTTTGGCTGCTATGGTAATTTTTTGGAGTGCATATCTCTAGTATTCAAAGGGAAAACTGTTGAGTACTCGGGAACTTAGGGTTTAAATCACCGAGCCTCATATTTCCACTTCTAAACAGATGAACACAGAGGAATTCACTGATTTTAAAGTACTTTGCTGTCTGTCATGTAATCTGATCTTTCGTTGCTCCTATAATACATGGACCAGAAGGAGGAACACAGAAATCAACATCAAAAGACATGTTAAAAAAAAATAAAAATTGCCATTCCCAAATATGTTTTGCCAGATGTTGGTGTGGTTTTTAGATTCAAATGAGCATTTTTTGGACAGGTTATTGGGCCAAGTGAAGCATTTGTAGGTAAAGACATTCACTTTGCAAACCATAATTTATGGCAAGATGTGCAAGGTAAGAGGACAAGTACCTGATTTCTCATATATTAAAGAAATGCTAAAGTTCGTCACGTTTTAGAGACACTGAAGTATTTGTTGCTACATGTTGTTGAGCTTTCAACCAACAGAGATTAATGTGCCACAAGTTATTGTGCTTTCATGCCTTGGAGTTGGCACAAGCACACAACATTTTTCTTGTTTGAGACAGTGGGCATATCTGAAGACCTCACTGATTTTCTGCTCCATTAACTTCCATCAAGACTGCTGCCTTTGAATCTCAAAGGATAACATCTCTTCTACTGACTAAAGGGACCTTGAAACCCAGCCCTGTGTTGCACAGAGGATCATTCAGGAACAGATAAATACACTCTTTCATTTGTTGTCTCTACCTTCAAACCCTGGGGCACAGACCTAGCACTACTGCTCCTCACCCTTTCCTCAGAACTTCCACCACTGTGAAGTTAGATTGTCATATTCTGTTTCCATTTTGCTTTGAAGGGGCAAAATAGAAGGGCAAGAACATCTTTCATATTTAGTAAAGAGATATCACATGTACAAAGTTCACTCTGTTACAGAAGCAAGACGAAATTTCTTAGCTCTCCATTACACTAAAATCTTAAAATGTATTTTCTCTAAGTTCAAAAACCAATCAGCTTCAATAACAAAGGAAAAGTTCTGTGTAGGGTATAAGGATGCTCTATCTGGCAGAATAAGTTCCAAAGTCTGAAAGTGCTGGAGTTAGGGAAAATAGTCTGACAAACAGCAAAAGCATATGCTTGTCCTGCTTTTGAACCAGGTCTCAGTTATTGATCTCCATCACAGGAACAGTGCTGAGGCCTTCATGGGCCTTTGGTGGGAACCAGTGATTCTCTTATTTTTATATACATACCACGTACTGCCGCTTATAACCACTTCCCAGTAATGCCGTCCGCTGTCAATGAACACATTGCCAGCTACTCCGTAGCTCCCTTGGCTCGTGAATCGCTCTGGTGTATGACTCTTTTTGGAGGAGGTTTCATCACGTTCCACTGTCAGGTTGTCATGAGACACTTTCAGTTTTCTATGAGCAGATTTGGGGTCCAGTTTAAATGGCTGACCTAGATATGCAAAGGCAAAGGTAGCAGGAGAACAATTTGTCTTTAATTTTAAAAAGAGGAGTTGAGAGAAAGCAGAAGAAAGAAGCATACAAGATTACATAATCATATTAAACTCCTTCTCTGAAGTGTTCTCAAGACAGACTGCTTTTGCTCTCTGCACTGGCTGGTTTGTGCTGTCAGTTCACTGTCAATCTCATTGTGCACCAACATCCCTGTGTTGATAATCTCTGAAAAGAGCTCTGCATAATCATCATGCCCATTATCTCTGACCTAGAGGTAACCTGAACACTCTAATTCTTGCATGTAATTGAAACCAATATACATGTTACTAAAGGTCCGAGGGTTGCTTTTTTCACACCATATTAGATTTAGAATGCTACATTCTATTAATTCCCTAGGGATAAAGTTCCATAATAACATTTTCATCATTGCTACAAAAAAAGGGTATTTTCAAATCCCACAAAATGAATTTGAAAGTAAGAAAAAGCATTAGCCTTGTCTGATCCTTCACTCACAGCTTTATTTATAACAAGCACAGTCAACAATTCAGGATCAGTTTTGGAAGGATGCCTATGCCTATGCTGTACTGTTGGATATCATACATTAAAAAGAAGGAAGTGAACTATAACTTGGTCCAGATATTATGGTGTAAAAACATTGCTGAGGATGTTGATCTTGGCAAGACTCTTCAGCTGTAGCACAGTGCTTGCAGACAATATCAGGAAATTTTTTGGTAAACCAAACCCTGTAGATATGTAAAGACTGGCACAATTCTGATCAATGAGCTCCGTGTGTTAATAAGCAGGGTGACTGCTTACTTCCACAAAGATACAGCTAGAAAACTATGACTCTATGTGGGCTCCACCAAAGCCGTTCATATCAAGGAAGAAATATGTAAGCAGAAGATTTGATTGCATGCATAGAAAATAGACATGAGAGGTTGTGACCTTCTGGCACTGACAAGTGAACTTCAAATAAGATGTAAATTGCTCAGTGTTTATGAAGGAACAGTTAAGTACTTTTCATGAAGTGAAACTGAAAGCATTAGCCTGGGAATATGAAGAGATGGAATTCCTCTGAATAGGAACAGTCAATATGCACTGATTCAGATCTCCAGGAAACCTGAAAATGTAGAAATTTCAAGTGGAAAATGATGGATGCAATACTAATTCTCAGTAAACATTACTATGGGTAAGTGAAAAATTAGGTAAGAAGTATTTCTAAAGTTATAATCTACTTTCATAGTATGTATTTATTCATGCATTATGTTTAAGTACAAAATAAATACATTGAATATTATTCGGGAGTGCATTTTGAAATCTTTTTCTTACTATTGGATAGGAGTAAAACATCTACAAGCTGCCTCCTTAACTGGTTAGTAGCCTTTGTGTCGCTGAAGTAGAATTTGAAGGATATCTTTCTCTGTACTGAACTGTATATGCGTGGACCCCTTCTCACAGTCACCTGAGAGGTTGCTTTTGTGCCACACTGGGTCACAAAAAAAGAAAAGGATGAAGGATTGTCATTTCCAACGGGTCCTCTTGTGTGTTACCAAATGCTTGGTAGCAGATACGTGGTTTGTACAAGCAGCTCTTACACAGGAATGCAAACCAGGTAAATAGCAGACTCTGAACTGGTACGTGCCATTCTCTCCGCCCTCCGTCTTGCAACACTGAGTTATCAACCCCCTTTGAGCATCCTCCCCTCAACAAGCAGGTTTCAGAGAGTGTTCAATTTCCCATGATCAAAGCTGTTTATGACGACTACCGGACTGAGGGGTTGGCCAGGACACAAGAAAAAGGCTGAAAACCAGTCTTGAAATTACCATACTACATCTGCTAATAATTTCTAACTGCTCTACCACCTCACTGAACACCATAAAAAAATGAGGGGAATGGAGCTAAAGAAGTTTTCCAGTGTCCTAAGAAAGAGATCATTCTGGAGAACAAAATTAAAGTAGCAATTATCTTATGAACACGATACAAAACTAAAATGTTTTATTGCAAACATAAGGAAAGGTTTTACTTTGTAGAGGAAAAAGAATAGATAGGACACTAAAACAAACCATAAAATAATATTTTCAATCATTTCACATGTGAAGGCTCTGTTTCTAAATGTTATTTCCAGTGACCAGAGTACAGATGCTTCTCTCAACAGAAAGTAATTTCTGCAGGAGTGGAGACACTGGCAATCTTGAATCAAGTGGCTTTCACTGTGGGAAGCACTGTAAGTTAATCTGCTCTACACTCATGTGTCTTTCAAAGACCAAACCTAAAAAGGAGAAGAGTGTGTGTGCTGGATTTCACATTACTCACTGTTTGTCTTGAGCTTGCCTGGCTCACTGCTTCTGCTGCCAGCCTGATTAATGGCCTTAACAACGAAGATGTACTTTGTGCCACTCTGTAACCCATGCACGGTGTAGTGGTTTTGTTTGATATTGGGAACAATCATCCAGCTGTCGGCTGAGTTACATAAACCTGCAATTTCAAACCAAGCACATCAGTCATAACGTACTAGACATTTTGTAAGAGGGGAACATTTAAAGCACTCCTGAGTATCCAATCACCAATAAAAAAATTTGCTTCTCTATCTTTTAAAGTACTATTTTATTCACTGGGTTTCTACTTAATTTTACTAAGGCATTTCACCAGCCTTCAGCCAAAGTACCTTTTAACTTCTTGCTATATGAAATTGACCATAAAATATAGGCATTTAAGAAAAGACTCACTGAGGGCACGAGCAGTCTGGGAATTTTCATATCGTAACACAAGGAATTCTTTATTGCTTAAGGATCGAGTACTATGGAGATCGTATCAATATACCTTTTTGATTAATTAACTCGGGGCATGCTTCAAAAAACTAACATAAGTAGTAATGCTAGGAGGATTGTGGAACCTTTTCTGACAGACATGCATTCTTCAAGACCTGAAGCAAATCATGGGAAGCCAAAATAGGTCAAAAGTGATCACCAGAGCAAGCTTCAGCTTCTACACTCCAGACTTTGCTAGGATATAACTTAACAAGTAAGTTTTATTGATGCAACTTTTTGATTTCTATTCTCATGGTTAGATGTCGGCTGGGCTGGGAAAGAGCTAGTTGATTTTCTATTCAGAAATACACCCTTTCGGATATATTTACTTCCTATCACACAAGTATAACATGTAGGATATAAATAAAACATAAGCTGCAATATGATCTGCAAAATAGGAGAATACTCCATTAATATGAACTGATTCCACTGCATATATCTTTCCTACTGTCACATAAACCATAAGAATTTCAATAGGGCCAAGTATTGGGTCCTGCAACCCTACCGGCCTGGGGGAAGAGTGGCTGGAAAGCTGCCTGGTGGAAAGGGACCTAGGTGTACTGGGGGACAGTCAGCTGAATATGAGTCAGCAGCGTGCCCAGGTGGCCAAGAAAGCCAACGGCATCTTGGCTTGTATCAGGAATGGTGTTGTGAGCAACAGTAGGGAAGACATCCTGCCTCTGTACTTGGCACTGGTGAGGCCTCACCTTGAGTACCATGTTCAGTTTTGGGCACCTCAGTACAGAAAGGACATGGAGGTGCTGGAGCAGGTCCAAAGTAGGGCAACAAGGCTTGTGAAGAGCGAGAGCAAGGTTGGTCTCTTCTCACTGGTGACAGGTGACAGGACGAGGGGAAATGGCCTCAAGTTGCACCAGGGTACATTTAGGTTGGCTATCAGGAAAAACTTATTTTGGGTTGTTAAGCACTGGTATAGGTTCCCCAGGGAGGTGGTTGAGTCACCATCCCTGGATGTGTTTAAAAACCATTTGGATGTGGTGCACAGGAACATGATTTAGTGGAGGGCTGTTAGAGTTAGGGTAGTATTTGTTTTAAGGTATTTGTTTTTTTTTGTTTGTTTGTTTGTTTTAACCAGCAAACCAACAAGAGATTCTTTGGACAGACATCAGTACTTTTAGTTCATATTTTAGCCAATATAAAATCTTTATGTAATGAAGAAATTAAAATGCAATCACAAAACTTTAAACAATATGTGCTGTTATACTGGTTATACTGTTATACTAGACTTATCAATAATTCATAGCCATAACTAAAAGACTCCTTCCTAATTTGGAATATACTTTTCATAATAAAAGGTCATTAGAGATAGAATTTAAAACCCAGATTTCAAGCTAAAAATTATGAAACATTAGTCTCAAAGTTCTCTCATACTACATGACACTGTTGCGATGTAAACAAGTTATTCATCCTGTTGTGCAAATAAGTAATTGAGGCACAGCTTCAGGGATTCATATCATCTTGTCACATAACTGAAGAGCTGCAATGCTTAACCTACGTTTTGTAAACTCTGGTGAGCCAGGAATCAGTCCAACTCTCTCGATGTTAACATCCTAAAAATGCTTCTCTTTACATGGCCTGAGAGAAGGCTTAGGTGAGATCTCTAACTTCAGGTAGCTGAAATAAAGTGAGATGAATCTATCCGCCATTAATTTGAAACCTGGAAGTCTGATCTCGAGGTTGAACACACACCTGTGTCTTTGGACTATCTTATTAGCAAGCTACAATCAAGTAAGCCTTATCCAGTTTTTTATTTGTGAAGATAGACAGACAATATGCAACTTTTCTCTAGATCTCTCTGTCTCATCAATAACATCACTTTTTTTGGTGTTAGCTAGGGTTGAAATGAACTGCAAGTATGATTTACTGCAACAAAAATATTTATTTGCTGCAGTTTCCTGTTTCAAAGTGGAAAAAACATTCTAATATCTCACTTATTCTCCAGCCAGTCAATATCCTGAACATATGTTGCCTCCTTGTGTTAACTACAAAGGATTCAAATAGCTTCAAACAGATGGGTATTAATGGGTTTCCTAAGAGGAAGAATCGAAATTAAAGCAGCAGTATTTAAATATGGCAAAAAATATATTTCAATGATTACTTTTCCCAGTAAAAATCTGACACAGATTTTAGAGTAAAGGTATACTCTTTCTGTAGCTGAACCACCACAAAGATTTTGCACTAATGCCCTTCACCCGGCTCAGTGGTGCTATAGCAGAATAAATATTAAGCTAAAATAAAGTGAACTGAAGCACTGGATTCAGAAAGAGACCAGAATGACTAAGGAAGGAATCCCTAACTTTGATGCTTCTGATGGGGTATGAAATAACATCAGTAGGTCTGTAAAAGTGATGAATCATAGAATCATCATAGAATCATAGAATGGCCTGGGTTGAAAAGCATCACAATGATCACTGAGTTTCAACCCCCCCTGCTATGTGCAGGGTCACCAACCACCAGACCAGGCTGCCCAGAGCCACACCCAGCCTGGCCTTGAATGCTTCCTGGGAATCTAGCAACTAGAAATCTATCAATCACTATAACTCTAATGGGCACTCTTTTACGTTTATATTTTTATAATTACAATTTCCTTGTTGTTTTATTATTATACTATATATATGCATAATATATTATTATTGTTGCTGTAATAACAATAAACTTGTAACAATGAATTTATTTTTTTATTTATAACAATAAATTTATTTTGTCTTTTATTGTTAACTTCCAGAGGCTGGTCACTCCTTAGCAAAGTACTCAACTTGGCTTGAAATATGAGTATGAAGGACTGTAGAAGTACAGATGCACTGCTATAAGTCATTTAACCACACTCTCATCGCAACATTTGCATGCTCAGCTCCCTGCTGCTTGCAGCAGGTTCAGTGGAGTACACATCTTCTCCTCACTGGTGCATCAGCAAGAGCTAGGGGTTTACTATTGTACCCAGTCTTGATCCAGGTGAAATCCCTGTTTCATGTTTTAAAAACCCTTTTTTTTTTTTTTTTTTTTTTTTTTTTTTTTGTTGTTGTTTGTTTTGATTTTTTTTTTTTTTTAATAGGGTTATGCAGGTGGTAAAATGATGTATTTTAAAACTGCAAAAATATAGAGAATTCAAATTACATCCTGGAATGGTGCAGTGAGCACAGTGATGTCCCATACAGGATGTGTGAGTTTTCAAAAGAAGTTTCTCAGAATCTGGAGGTAATAATTTGCACAGCTTTTTCCCTGGTGTTGGCTGTTGATGTGCTTTAAAGAACAGATGGGAAAATTCCCAAGGTGTTAATCCTCCTAAAATTTACACTGGGAGATTTTAATAAAATATATCTTCCTGAAAACTATGAGCACAAAAGTCATGGGAAGGTTATTTAATCTTCTGAGTATTTTAATTATGTTTAAATGCTTTATTTAAATAAATTATTACAAATTCAAATTGGTAAAACAAATACAGTAGGTGAAAGCAACGAATAGCTCTCCACCCCCATCCCACGTTCCCATGTGAATGAAGAAAACACGCAGGATTTCTGCAAAACATACAGTGATTTATTTCCTTCCCCTAGAAATATACCCTTTTTGTCTCTTTAAGAGGCAGTTTTCTGCCTTGATTTTGTGTCATTTTGTGTCAGACTCACTGAAAACCTCAGTAACATTTTGAAAATTGTATGCAAACTGTTTTTAATAAATTAATTTATTAATTTATATTAATAAATTAATATAAATAATATAAATAAAATAAATTAAAGCTTCCAGAAAGAGACAAGAGATAGTAGATTAAAAAATTCACTGATAAATCACAAACCTTTCAGGTACGCATGAACTGCTAATTATCTCACGACAGTTTTGTCAACATACCTTTATCCTATCTCATAGGAGAAGTAACCACAAAACACAGGGAATGTTTTGGTGCTACACTGCAATCTCAGTAAAGCGAATTTTACTATTTTGCTGATGTAACTAACAGAAATTCAATTTAAGAAAAAAGAGAATTATTTACTCTTCTGTGTTTTGGAGAGTCTTATGTGTTTTTCCTAAAGGTGTCGTTACCAACAGTGAAAAGCTGGTTGTTTAAATTTTAAACTTCCTGCAGAACAGTAAAGAAGTTTCATGATAAAAAAATGCCAACTCAAAAAATACTTGAAAATTTATTGAAATGAGATACTGAAATCATAATGCACATTAGCTAGCTAGTGACAACGTCATTTCTAAAGCCTTTATAACATTTGGAGTGCAAGTATTAGATGCCCCTCAGAAAAGTAAATGTGTGAATATAGCTATGAGAACTACTGTGTTAGTAAAAGGCTGTGTAATTTAACGTTCTGTATTGCTCTAATGCACAGAACAGTGCTGCCAAGCACTTAATAGCCATGCAATTTGGCCACATTTGGAAGTAATCTTTCCTGTATGAAATAGGATTCAAAATGAAATACTCCAGTTGGACCTTCTCCACCAAATGTTAACTCTCCAATTTTTCAGTTAATAAAAAAGAATATAGTTGATTATGTTGGATAGAGAATGCATTAGAAAAACATAGCATTGCTTGTTTTTGTTCCTGAATTCTCAGCAATCTCTGAATGATATATGCCCCTGGTGGGGGAAATTTACTGAGGAGTGGAAAGTGCAGTCAGTCTGGCTCTGTGGTTTTAAGAAATGGATTCCAAAATAACAACTTCCATTAGCACGGTAGGTGGGTTTGTATGCAAAGTGATTCCTATTGTCTCAAGGGAAAAAAAGCTTGTTGGCTTAATACAGCACTATAGCTACTGCCTCGTGACTAATTCATAGCTATAGTAATGCAGAACTGAAGATGATCTATGAACCTGTTTACATTACCTGCTTACAGGGAACACTAGCAATGGAAACTTTTGGGGATATGACAGAGAAAATTAAAAAATACATGTGCCACAGCATACAAAAGGCATACATAGAAAGAAATTTGTGTTAATCTCAACTCTATTCCATTTAAACATGATTAAATAAAAAATCTATCTTCAATTCATCAAAACATCAAGATTTTTGTGTAGAGCACGTTAATTCCACTTACAGAGAAAATAGCTTTGTTATTTCACACTATCGAAGTATGTTCCAATATTCTAGGGATGGTCTTAGACCCTCACACAGGGCAAAGAAAATAATCCAGATAAGTGAAGAAACAACCAAGCAGTTTTATGAGTGAAATCATGTTAGTGGGCAAAGCTCCAGTACCAATGGAAGTTGGAATGAGCTGTGAGAGTCCTCTTTATTAGGAATTCGGGTAGACATTTAGCAGATCTATTAGACTTGAGGAATACAACTCTTTCACTGAAGGTGTACAACTCCACATTAAATAATGATAAAGAAAGTCTGACAATATTTAGAACAAAGCATCCACTTTTATATGCTTACATTTAACTTGGATTAAATTATATCTTTCAATGAAATTGAAACCAGTAGCCAGGATATTTATGTAGGAGCTGGCTGTAGTTAAATAAACAAACAAATAAATAAACACATCAGCCAATCCTTTCATTCCTTTTTCCTTCATTTCAGCTCTTTAGAAAAACTTACGAAGTTTCTTTCCTCTTCAAACTTCTAGTGGCACCATTTTTTTCAAAACGATACAATTAAAATTCAGATTGCACACTGAGTAATTCATGCTCGAACCCCAAATTATCATACTGCATCTCTGAAAGAAAACTAATTGATTGTTTTGCAGATCAAAGCCTTCACATGCACATGGGAAACCTACAGTTCAGTCTCAAAGTGAAATATCTTGTTATTTATTCACTTTAAAGCAAGAAGTAAAACCTCATATCATAAAGGTGCAGAAATGGCACTTTTTTATTAATGTATAGAAGCAATAGCTGACTTGCATAAAGTCTTCTGGCATAAAGCCATAGACAAAAATAGGTCAGAAACAAGCAACACACTGCATTAAGTCATGGGGTCTGTCTGCTTAACGGACAGATTAAACAGGGAAGCTTTTATTTCCTTATATATCTGATTCTAATGTGTTCCAAATTACTATAAAACTTTTGGTATCTATCTTGCTCAGATGTAGGAGCATGTATTGAATTTTACTTGGTCTTTCCAGCATTCTTAAATTTTACCATTGCCCTAAGGTAGATTGCTTAGTGAAATATTAAATGGAAGTTTAAACAAAACATAAATCAGTTTTTCAATGGTCTACTTTATTTTTCAGTCAATCCTGAATACCATTTGTGGTATGCAACTTAAAAATACTGCTAAAATGCCACCATTTGAATCCTCAAATATCCTTTCAGATGCCGAGGAAAACTAACTCCAATTTAGTGATGAAGAAAATTAGGTGCTCACAGCAGCAGTAGAGTTAGCACAAGAGCTCGGCTCAATACTAGAACAGGATAAACAGCATACCATTTTGCCTCTGAAATGAAGTATGTAAGCATGTCCTTCAAGCCTCACCTTCATCAAAGCATCTCAACAAATTTTGTAATGACAATATCACTTCCTCACTAGGAAGTGCCTATGTAAAGCAAACTTTACCTAGATCAGTGTGTGGTTGAGGTATGTGATTGTAGAGAAAAGCAAATGCCTAGGAAGATGTTAAGTAGCAGGGAAAGCATATAGCAATAGTTTCTCACTACACTCTCCCAGGCTCTAGCAGCTTACTGCTCTGAACTTCCTGAGTCATGAGGAAGTCTCTGAACTTCATTGTTTTCAGAGGTATTTTTTTTTAATCAACAACCTTCTGTGACAATGAACTTCAAAATTCAAATATGTGTTGAATGAACAAACTCCATCTTTTGATTGATTTAATTGATTTCATACTCCCTCATCTTCACAAAGTAACCATACGTCAAATTGTTGTATTCCCATTAAATATACAGGGAACAGGAAGAAGTTAAATAATTTCTCCAAAATTATAGTTAGTCAAAAATTGCTATCCACTGAACCCAGAAGTGCTGACTTCCCAGCCAAAGATTAGGCAATCTTGGAGTGTTTTCTCAGAAAAATAGCTATGTAATGACAAAATAATCTAAGGAATAATCAGCAAATTTGCTCATTTGGGAAACGAAACAGTGCATGTATTTAATAATCATGGGCTATTATAGAAAATATCAAGAAATATTAGGTACTGCCATTTTAAGTCAAAGTTACTGTATTAACTGGTGTTCCACCACTGTTTGCTGCCTTAGTCTTCACTGTACTGAGCTCTATGCTCAGCAGCCTTGCAAACATTCAGAGGGAAGATTTAATCTGTATTTCTGACATAGGCTCTGTTGTCAAAAGGCATGTATGTCATAGATATCAGTGTGGCTGCAGTGGTAACTAATGGCCAGTTCAATACGCTCTTACAAGTGTATGACTAATCTAGACAGCAGAACCAAGTCTTCGTCCCTGCAACAAAAAACTCTATGACACAACAGACAAATCCAGTCAATGTGAACTATAATTATGATATTGGCAATACTACTTTGGATTTAAAATTTTGACTTTACGTCTTCCTAAAAATAAGTTTTTCTTTTGTTCTTGATATACGAGTACCTTTATATTTAAAAGAATGCAGTTTGCAGAAAAAAACACAGAGAAACAGAATTAGAAATGAGAAGGTTTTCACTTACTAACAACGTTAGCTTGTCCAGTGAAGATGGTGTACTGCAGCTCGTAAGAGACCACGCTGAACTCATCATCTGATGTCCAGTGGACAGTAATAGTATCATAAGAAGCTGTACAGAGCTCTTCTCGAATGGTAGGAGGGTTGGGAGCTGTGAAATACAACAGGAAAGGCTTACCAACATAATCAGTAAAGTATTTCCACCTCACCTCAGATTAGGGCATGCATCTGATATATGAATTTGCAACTATATTATCCAGCAATTTTTTCAGACCTTTTAATAATTCCAATGATTACTTAAATTGTTAATAAACTGTTGCTAAGGAATTCTTGCTATCCATATAATCATCTAAGAACTCATTTGAAAACACGAAAACATCTTGTATTGAACTAATTCTAAGATGCCATAGCAAAAATTATATGATGATGGTCACAGTGAACTGTGACAGACTGTGCACAGTTAATATGTTTGTTTTACTAGGTTTGTTTCTGATCACCAAACTAAAATTATCAAAGTTCAATTGATGTATATATCAATAGGGAGAGTCAACAATCTTCACTGTTGACTTGAAAGCAGTGTTTGCTTGGCTTATCTTAACAGAGATTAGCATAAGTGGTATTTAAGAAATAGAAATCTGGGAAAGACTCCATTTTTTCACACTCAATCTTCTCTCCATGTCTGTTTTTAGTTATTTATTAACTATCCATTTTAATATAGATGCAAATGATTTCTGTTGGCTATACATTCACTATTTTTCAGTTTTATGCAAAAGTTCTTATCCTAGCATCATGGTTGTATAACTACTACAGTTACAATTCAATATCATTGCTAATTAAATAACTGTAGAGAAACATTTTAATAAAAAGTTGTCTCTCCATTTCATCTTTTTAAATCAATAAATAAGTTTGCTGCAGTTTCTCTGTGTAGGAAACTGTGTAGTCTTCTTCCACATTTGTACATGGCTTTGATTTAAAGATCTATTTCAAGACTAAGGCTTGAAACAAACCTCATAGGTAAAAAACTTTCCTGGTTTGCTCTTTCTATAAAGCCAAGCACCTATGTAAGAATGAAATGAAAAGAAATTCTTTGGGCCTTCCTGCCTGCTTGTCTCAGTGGGAGTCTAATTCCTAATCATCTTTCCTACATGCCATCATCACGCAAAAAAATAATTCTTGCGCTTAATAGCATTCCTCCCAGCTGTCACAGAGTGAGGAAGGAGGGCACTCAAGCTGAAACAATCACAATATGTCTGAATTAAAGGAAAAGGAAGGCAACTCTGAATGGTATTTTTGCTGTCAGTTCTTTAACTTTTGTTAACTGCAAATAATGGCCTCAAAAGAAAGTCATTCTGAAGGAATTTCTCCTTTTCTTTTGCAGCAACTTATTTTATTGAGATACCTATTTTGCTTTCCATTAAGCATGTTTATAGTTCATATTCCTGGTTTACTGATGTATGTTCCCAAGGATTAAAGTACAGATGCATTTGCAAGCAGCCTCTTTCAAGCAAGGGGCATAAGGAAATGTTCAAATGTGTTTCAAGATGAGACTGTGATCTGTGATGCTCTAAATATTGTAGCATGGAAGCTTACCAGTGACTTTTCTTTTCTCAGCAGAGGAACCCTTGAGACAGATGGATATTAATAAAGAAAGAGAAAGAAATGAACTAAAAAAAGAACAGTCTCAGGAGGGGGATATCAACAGAAGGAGGATTTCTTTGAAAATCAAATGTTAGTACTGAACTAAAGTCTTCTCCAATCTTCTCCTGCACTTAACAGAACAGAACTCTATTTGCAAATGCACCTGTTATTACTACAGTATAGATAATAAATAAATACTAAGTGAAAAGCAACAATTGCCAACTGCTAAATGAATTGTAAACTACATTTCAGTAGTATCTAAGTCTCTCCACTCCTTTGAAAATGACAAACTTGATACTCTTTATACGCACACCTGGTTGGCCTTACTGAAGACTGGAGATTTATAGGCCTTCACAAAACGAGAAGGACAGGAAAAAAAAAACAAACCTGAACAAGACAGATTTTCTTTTTTTGATTAACCCACACACAATTGAGACCACACTGCATGAAACTCAGCTCTTCAACAACACACATTTAATAAACTGCTCAGAATAAAACAAAACATACTTCCCCCACAGACTGACAGGGAAATCTGCATATAAAGAGTAGTTTTAAACGTTCAAAATAATGCAGAAGTCAGATTGTAAAATACAATATCCCACAAGAGATACACCTCTGAAGGGTGTGAGTTCATAAAGTGATTAAAGAGACTGACCTTAATCACTTATCCTCACCATTACATTTACCAGTACTGCTACAGTGCTTGGTTGCCATCAGGGAAGCTCAACAGTGTTCAGAACAACCTCAAGACACCAGCAACTTTCCCAGGACCTGACTAGGGCACACTCCATCACTGCCCAGGAACCGGGATTCCAGTACAGCAGAGCTCAGCAAAGGAAGAGAAATCCAAGTCAGTTCTGCCCAGTCATAATGTTGCAAGACACACAGCCTCATACTCCACTTCAGAAGCAGTGATCATCCAAGAGTACTTCCAGTCCCGGGTTGGATGTGGCTCTGGGTAGCCTGGTCCAGTGACAGGCAACCCTGCCCACAGCAGGGGGGTTGAAACTAGATGATTTTGAGGCCCTTTTCAACACAGGCCATTCTACAATTCTATGATTTCAGGGTGAGAATGCAGTACTGATTCACAGTCATAACAAGACTGAAGCTTGACAGCTGATGTTCTTAATACCAATGGATATTTGCAGCATCGTGTCTGCAAACTGCTATCTGATGTCAGGGAGAGTTGAAAAAACACGTGAAGCAGCTCTCGAATACCTCACATTTATAGTCCTGAATAGTAAGGAAACCTGAAATCAGCAGCAACAGACTTTGCAAGGAACAAAGAAAGTTACAGCAGTTTAAAAAATTGTTTCCAAATATCTTCAGTTCTCCTTGGTCATAGCATGGAAGTCTTCATAAGAGAACCAGGGCAGACATCTGGGTGTCTGTCCAGTCACTGCTTCAGTCACTTTGACTTTCTTATACCTGCATTTATGAATCAACACTCCCAGGAGAGAAAGCTATTGCCAAAGGCTGCTTTAGTCCATTTGTGTGACTTCAACTCAGAAATGCACAGACATATTTAAATAGTCAGGAACCATGTCTGAGATGCCTGAAAGGTAATCGCTAATCTTAGCAAAGCAGTTCTTTAAATTTACTCCCAGAAATAACAGAATGGTTATAGAACACAGAATGGTTTAAAGATCACCTGGTCTTAACCCACCCGCAATGTGCAGAGACACCTTCATCTAGAGCAGGTTGCTCTGACAAAAGGAATATTAATACTGATGGATATGAACACGAGGGAGGTGAGGAAGATCTCTCAGCTGTTAATTACTGCCTCCTTGATGTATCGTGATACCAGACTGAAACAATGTGAAAATAACTTGAAAGGCACAGTCACATCACACTGAATGTGTTACTAACACGCCACACATGAGCTGGCAGCAAGAACTCCACCAAACCACCATGTATGTGTGGTCTTTGGGTAGACTGGAACTATTCATGAACAACTGAATGGAAAGAGATTATAACCAAAGCATGGGACTGGGTTGCTTGAAGAACGACTTTACTCTTTTAATAGCAAAAGTAAGTTTGAAGAAAGGACATGATTTTGAAGAAACCTATGCAGGTTGCATAGGTTTCAAGAATGAAGCTGTTTCCACGTGAAAAAAATCCTGGCATACACCAGAAAATGCATATTTGTTAGTGCAGTCTTAGCTAAAATGATGGATGAAGAAAATGTATCATTGTTTCAGATGGGATTTCCGAAGCAGGGAAAACTGCAAGATGAAAGGATGGATGCTGCTGCAACTGATTTCACAGCATTATAACATAAGAAAAGTATTTCTGATTCACGATGGATAAAAATGTTCCTACATCAACAACACTGTGCAGAGAATTTGCAAGTCACAGGCACTGGTATCTAGCTAGACACACATTAAGGAAAAAATGAGTTCCAGATGAAAAGCCTGAGCAACTGGCAAGAAAACTTTCAAAAGACATTCAGACTACAGATACCAAGGAAGAAACAGTCAGAGGAAGATTAAGGGTATTGTTTTACTATGCTGAGCTTGACATCTCAATGTCAAGATAGCAACTTTCAGAGAGAGAGCAGAGATTTTCATTTGGATAGCAGAAGCTTTGGAATGACTGAAAGAAATAGCCTGCCTAGGAGGAAAGAAAGATTCAAGTTTCAACGTGCCACATAGAAAACAGCTTGGGAAGATGGAAGATGAAGAAGATCTGATGTATAATACACTGGGGAAGAAACAAAGAAGAAAATCTCCAGAAGATACCTGAGTTCAATTGCTTTGAAAGCAACTGACAGCAGAGAGAATGAGGCTGGAATTCAAGCTTTGACATTTTGTTCAGGAGCAGTACAGATGTTAGACGTAATATAGGCATCCACTAATTGGCAACAAAGATGTACTGCTAGGACTTGCAAATGGTCTTTAATTTTACCTAACTGAAACATGATAAAGGTAAAGCCCAATTCACTCTGTCACTCAGATTTCAGTGTAAAATCTACAAAGATTGCATTCATCAATCTGAACGGAGAAAATAAAAGAAATGTTCCTCTAGAGTTTCTGAATAATGATAGAGAAGAATCAAGTGCATTTGACTTTCAGGGTTATATATATATATACATACACATACGCATTATATACATAGATGCATTTACATAAATATTTTGTAAGTCTGAATCAGTTGCATTTTATGTTCAGTTAATTCAAACATGTTTTGTATTTTGCCACTGCAACCACATGACATTCATTAATGTGAAGAAAAATACAGGGCCATCTAAAACTGTTTTTCATTGAGCATCAAAGGCAAGGATGAAAATGGTAGATTAGTGTAAAACATCTTAACAGCTTGATATATTGCAATTTCCCCTAGACTGGATTGTGATAAATTTTTCAAGACTGTGAATGAGGTAGGAAGAAAGCACAGAAGGAGCACAGCCAGTATGACGGGCTGCAAAAGGAATCCTTGTGGCACTGACTGAATGCTGCAGCAAGACTGCCCTTCATCTTGGAACAGACACATCCTTCATTTTCTGCACTGCACAGCAATTAGACTGGGGATATTGACATGTGATGTGCAAAGAGATGAAGACTGGGGGATGGGGAAACAGACTGCTAAATGGAATTCGTCTCAAATACCTTCAAATATCAAAACCATAATTACCTACTTTTGAATGAGACTTTCCAACCTTTGTTTGGAGCCAATTAGGAGAAATAGGCACCGCCAGAACCGTCAGTTGTGTGGTATATCTGCCTCAAAATGAGGTGGATTTTCCTCTTCTCTGACGATAAACAATTTGAGGCCAATTATTCTACAGGCAGATTCTTAGGTCTGGGCAAATGAGTCTGGCATTTCTGTTAACCTTTCCTTTCATTTCCTTGTCTTTTTATAACTTCAGGGTGAACTCTCAATTTCGGTGCAAAACTTCAACAGACATTGGGGGGAGAGGCAATCAGGGGAAAGCCAGACATCATAACATTTAACCAGTAGCAACTAGTGTAAAAAGTAGCAAGGAACTTTCACCAGATTTTTGTGTATTATTTACTTGAGTATCCTTCATACACAAAGTATCCTTCATACACTCCATTCACAAGTTACACAGTGATAGAGAAATTTCTTGCAGAAAAACATTGCTTATTCAGGTATGGTAAGATCTTCACAGATCTACTCTGCTGCAACACTGTGCACGCAGACAGCCTTGTTTCTCTTAGAATTCATTTAATCATTTATTCTCCTGCAGAAGAGCCAGAAATGAGCCCTCTGCATCTCCAAAGATCCCATGTTTGGCCATGAGGAGACTCCATGCTCCTGCATTCTTCTGAAATAGCGGGAGTACATTTCCTGCAATCTGGGCAAAGAGAATGGGCCCGCATAGAGTTTTCAAGTGCTTTTCTAACAGTGCTTTGCATTTTTCCTTGCAAATTGTGACTATTAACAGAAGATGCTTAAAGACCTTGCAAAATGAAACCCACGCCCTGTCTCTTCTGTTTTCAATTGAAATGGAATGAATTGTTCTAATTCTGGCACTGAAATTAAAACAACCTAAATTACAGTAATTTGTTTCTCTTTGTGAGTCATTATATGCTCTGAGACAGCACATGTCTCAGGCTATCAGTAACGATTCAATCCTGCAGGAGTCAACAGGCCAAAGCTCTCAGCTAACTCCGCAGAGCACACTGCATGCTCCCCAGCTCCAAACAAAGCATGGATCTCTGGTTATGTGACGGAGAAAAGGCACAGTTGCTACAAGAAAACATTTTCCACTACTAAGGCCTCCATGCTGATAGCTTGAACAGCTTCTGTTGCCCAGGACATCTGCCAGACTGCAATCTGCTGCAGCGAGAAGGCAGCCCTAAGGGATAGTGTAATTCTTGGCACATCTGCCTCTTGGGAAACAGCACTGGGTCCCTGCTCCCCTTCCTCTGACTTGGGGCTGTGATCTGTGCCACTCCAGGCTGAGCTCCAGCTGTTGTTTATTTCACTCTGCTGCTGTGACTTTTAACCATTTCTTACACTTATCCACATCCTGTGGGGATCAGTGAGAGGAATGAGGATGACCAAAAATACATCCCTGTTGTGGCTGGTAGCACTTAATGCTACCTGGGGCACTCTGGGGCTGCTTGGGGTAAAATATAAAGATTTAAATGGGAGAGCAATGAAGAAAATCCTATCACTACTGTTTTATGAGAAATACATTAGTATATTGAGAAGAAAATTACCTGTAAGGTAATCAAGGCATTCCAACAATTTCTTCTCCCTGGTAAAATCAAGTGCGAAAGTATCAAAAGTATCGTTGAGATTAATTTCAGGAATTAGAACCTGGGAGGATGCAGTTGCCATGGAAACCCTATAATGAAAAGAAAAGGTCTTTTAGCACATCCAAAGACACAATAGGTTCTACAACAAAGTAGGATCTAATCATCACGATCACTATGAATTCTCCAAAAGCTTGACAAATATTTTACAAGTATTTTATTTATACTGGCTGTTAGGAGTTTCTCCTGTCACTCTGACTTTTGAAAGAAAAGTCTCCAGGAAGAATTCTTGGTACTTAGCTTTTGTCTATTGTGCAGTGTTAGATAAGTTTTTAATAAAATACAGACTGAGCAACAATATACTTATAACTGTTCCTTCCAGTCACCTCTGAACCAAAGTAGCATTAGCACAATTTTTATCTGTGTTCTAAGCAATTCTGACATAAGCTGCATCTCTCCCAACTCCCTTTTTTCCCAGACAGTTCCTTGCTACAGGCATTCCTTCACAGTGCTGTCTCAAGGGCTTGCCACAGACCACCACACCTCCTCAGCAGACTGCTGTTAAATTCAAAAAGCACAGGGGAAGATAAAACCAATAGATGTCAGCACATTTATTTTGAAAAGCTTTTCTCTGCAAAGCATGTGTGCATACTTCCTTCGAACTAAAGGGTTTCCTTGCCTACCTCATTTCAGGAGCTACATCCACTTTTTGTTTGTCCACCAGCAAGAACATTAAAAAATGAACTTTCAGAAGAAAGCTGCCAACAAGATCTACTTTTTGGATCCTCCAACTTGCCATCTCAAAACATTTGTTACTGCATAGCTGGATACTGGAAACACTTATAGAAAATTCAGGAGAGAATTCTGCAAGAAGGTTATTAAACCTTGTGTTATACAACAGAACATTGTTTTGTTTTGGAGGTGAACACAAAACCATGAGCACAACTTATCTGTCAGTCACAAGGTATCAGATGAGACTGAAAAGGCTGCAAGCCAACAGCTGCTTAGAAATACATTTTCAAGTACATTAAGAATTCAGTTGGAGAAGTCAAAATCTGAGCTGTACTTCTTATTGCCTTCCACATGGCTTTCAAAGACTGATCTGAGAAGTCAATACCCTAGTCAATAATTTTTTGCCATGAAGTTTTTAGCACTGTATGAAACTGATGTTTTTTCTTCCCTGTCCCTCTCACTCACAAGTAGTTCTCCTACAGTTGCAGTTGTGCTGTTAGATCTAGTAGAGAAACAAGACATATGCTTCTTGTAGGGCCATACATTTCTTGCAGGGCAGACTTAGCCTGACTCACACCTCCAAAAAATCAGCAATAACTTTACTAAGAAAACAGCACTTGCTGGTTTACAGGTTTACAGATATGTAATGTGAAAAGTTTCTCTGAAGAAGACCTTATCATCAAGCTCTTTTGGGATAATACAGAGAATGCACTGTGATTGTGTGTTAAAGTCAGTTTTTGATGATTCACCATTTCAAAGATCATTTTAGGTTCAGAGGAATGGATTTCCTCTTGTACTTTTCGCTTGTTTCATCTGACACTGTACTTGGTTGGAGAGGGGTTTTCTAGGATAAATTCAGTTTGCCCATTGTAAATAATCCATTATATAAATCATTGTAGTGTGTGTAATGTCTTTGCTATACGTAGTTACTGTTGTGCTTACAAAAGAAAATATTATACTACAATAACTTTGAAATATATGAAGAAATGTAACGAGCATAGTTTCAGAAGACTTTTTCAGCTTCAGGAGTTAAGGACCCTGCTGAGAGTAGTCTGAGTGCAAATAAAACATTACTCACCACATATGAACTAAGAGACTCGGGAAAAAAAACTTTTTTTTTACTCTTTTTCTATTTGTAATTCGTCTGCAAGCACCTGCTGTTTTTCCCCCCTGTTCTTATTCATTGCTTTAAATGATTAACAGCCATCTCATTACAGATAAGCAATTTGTGATAGCCAAGAAATAGATTTGATTGGACATGTACGTCTGCTGGTCTCATTTCTGTTCTCTAAGCATCACTCCTGTGACTCTATTTATGATGCAAGTGTTCATTTCAACAAGTTCAAAACGGAGCTTTTCTGAATGTCCTCTGGTAGTCTGTTAGAAAGTTTTTTATCTCCCTCCTGCTTATTCCACTGAATACTGAATAAAGGCCCTACTCTCTCCTTCAGCATTTTCCTCACGCCACTCATGTATATCCTGTGGTAGTTTTTTTATCAGCTTCACCTGGGAAAAATCAGTAGCACAATATATCTTAGTGATAGAATGCAAAATAGGGTCCAAGTCTGACAGACCAAATTGAATCCACTGTCTTGCCTTGCCCTTCTCAGCAGAGTTTCTATTCTATGAACTTGTAATGAGAAACCCAGTGTTTCTGGTTTGTATATAAATTGATTAAAAGAGCTTTGGTGAAAATAGATACTCTAGGAATCTGCATACAGTGCTCTAGAGTAAGGTACTGGCTTAAAAGCAAGGAATTTCATGATCTGGACTAGGTCAAAATTGGCTGGACATTGTGAAGGTACAATGCGAATTCAAGATATTAAAAAAAAAAAAAAAGCAAAATAAAAAGGTGAATGAATTAAGATGCTTTATTATAGTTTTCTTAATCACTGTCACAGGTACATGCTCCTTCTTTTATCTCTCTTGCTAATGGCTAAGGAGCAGATAATTCCAAGTGAATTTCAACAGAAATTACTGTTGACATTCAGTGGGAATGTTTTAGTCTTCAGAGCATTTGCCCTGAAACCAAACTGAATTTTCTGACAGGACAGGTTCCTGAAAACACTAATCCCCTTGTCTTTGATATATATGAAAAAGAGCAAGATGCTAGAAGTAGCAGAAATTCCCTGCACCTAGGAACCCAGAACAGTAGCCTCCATAACTTCCAGACATTCAAGTTGTTGAACCCTCAACTATTTGAGTGGGCTACCTGAGATGTACATCACATGTACATTTTTCATAGAATCAGAAAATAATATAATATCCTGAGTTGGAAGGGACCCATAAGGGTCATCAAGCCCAATTCCTAGTTTTGTTACCTTGCTCCTTGCTGTTTTTTAAGACTATGTCAAACTTCTCCAAGGGAACGCAATTTCTCCCTTATTTCTTTCTGAATCTATGAACTTCTCTAACTGTTCTAATACTTATTTCACTCCCTTTCTTGACTACTTCTCTTTTCAAAGGGATGTTTTGATTTAGCATTACAGCAATGTCTTTCCTTGTCTGGTACAGCACAAAGTGGTGTTACTGGGGAATGCAGCAACTCATCCTTCCTTCTTTGACCACATTATCACAGTGGTGGGACAAAGCAACACAGCAACCTAACTGCCTGAAATTGAGGTTCTCCTGTTTATTGAGAGGAACATATTTACCTTTCAGTGATGTTTTTAGCAGTTTGCAGGAAGCGAGCGTGGTCGTTCTCCTTCAGAGACTGCTCAGCCTGAGAGATGAGGGATGTCGAGCGCTCAATGCACTGTTTGCAGTTTGCAATCTGCTGAGCCAGTTTTCTCAACCTCACCACCTTGTGCAGAAACGTAAGAAAGCAGTCACTTCTCTAAGGTCACAAATCACTATTACATTTGCACTTCTGAGGCAGAACTGACATGGAAAGGGGGACCCAAGACAAATGGCCTCCCTGACAAGAGCTTCTTTCTCACCAGTTTGATGGTGACTGCCTTCCACTAGCCAGAAAACATTTTTAATCAGGGGACAGGCACAGCCTTCATGCCTCAAAATTTTCCACATGGAAAACAACAGAGGAGAGCCAAAAAAAGCACAGCTGGCTTACCTTCCAACAGAAGAAACGTCATTTCCTGATACTTTCTGCTTACATGATAACTAAAGGCTATTCAGATAACCATTTCCCTGAAGTGGAGATCAGTCTCAATGGTAGCTTACAGATTGCATACTTTTTTCCATATTACTGAGGTAAATTTCATAAAAAATCATCCAAAAATAAAATTTGAGAAAAAGACTTTATTTCTACCAACAATACATGCTTGCTATTTTCACTACAAGCTTTTAGTCAAACAAGGTGGTTTTTTGGGTGTGTGTATGTATTTTTAACAGGACAAAAGTGCGGTAGTACTGAAGAGATTATTATTATTACTGAAAACACATGTGCTGGAGATAAACACAGTAGATGTGACTGTAATCACTAGCAGAAAGGTTAGGGAGGGGCACAGTCAATTCCCCATTTAAAGACAATGTTGGCTAACAAAACTAATAGTTCCTGAAAGGTCTGGGAGTCCTTCCCATTGTTATCACACCAGGATTGCTGCTACTTCATAGTTTGAACACGGATAAGAAAAAGGAAGGAAATGAAATAATCCGAAGTTCAGAAAGGCATTAGGACTCAGTCACCAGAAAAATGAGGAAACTAAGAAGTATGTGGATTAGCAAAAAAAGTGCAAACTTATAATCATGGCAGAGTTCTAAATCTTGGGAATCATGGCATAAACTTTGAAGCCATTGAGTGTAATTTCACATATAATTGTGAGAGGAGTTATGACTTTCTAAGCAGAGATGAATGTGTCTTAGTGCTCCTACATGACAATTAAAGTCTGCAAGAAAAAAAAATCTTTCGGAAAACTTTCAAAAAGAAATCACTGTCTAAACAATTTGTGTTCTTGTAACATTGGTGTTTCTTTTAAGAGTAGAAGAAATAAAGATAAAAATGCAGGAAAACCATACAGATTGTCACTGATCTGATCAGGCTTTCTCCTCACAGTTCAAGGCACCCAATGCCTTGGAAGCCTTTCCCTGAGTCCCCTCCAGTTTGTTTCAATGTCTTTTTGTGTTGGGAGTCTAAACCTGGATACACTAACTAAATGGGGTCTATTAAAGTGCTGAGCAGAGGCAGAGAATCTCTTCCACTGATTTATGGTTTACTGGTTACACTTTGTTGATATGGCTGGTGTTGGTAGTTTTACTACTGTTGACTTATCTTCAGACTGTTATGCATCTAGATGTACAGTTACACCAAGGAAGACTCAATAATTGAAATACTTTCACAATTACTTATCTAAATAAGGGAACATTATTTAGATCTCAGATTTTCATAAATAAACTAGGAGGAGGAGATAGATATTAGGAATGGGAATGATTCAAATGATTGTTCCAAGGATAAGAAAACACTTTTTCTAAAAGTATTTTAGAAAATACCACCTTTAAGCAGAGGTCACAATTTGGCTACACCAGTTTATCCACAGAAGTAGTGGATGTTACACTGCAGTAACAGGTCACTTCTTCATTTAAGTATTAATAATAATAATAAATAATAAATATTAATAATAATAAAAAAGAATGCATGATCTGATACAAATGTTACCTTGTGAACTTTTAGCATTTAGAGGACATGCCATGAGTTTCAAGGTCTACATATAAACAAGTTTTTTTTTGTTTACTTGATTTTTCTTTAAAACTTAAAAAGACAACTGATCATAAACATCTAAAGGAAGAGTGTCCCCTTCCTCTGTCCACAGTGGCAGGAATGACCTCTGCACTAGAATTATCTTCTCTATTTAAGTGTTCTTCCTGTTAAGTGCTCGGGCGGGTTTTACAGCTTTTAGGTGGCAAGTGAGATTAAGAAAGGAGTTGCACACCATTGTAAGACTGGTATGTCTGAATGTGCAGCCCTGCAGTCTTAGCTTGAACTATACTTGAGTATTTCCATCTCTGTAGCCTTCACTATTGTTTCCTAGAAAAAATCTGCCATTCTTTGCCTTCCAGAAAGACTACGGAGAGAAGTCACTGCCCGCTTTAAAAGAAGATACCTGGAGCTGAATTTCCTGTGTTTTTCAGATTTTTTGGCTATTAGAGAGCTTCCTGGACACTGTAATCCTTAGCAGTTTCATGACTGTTATAATATTTGTATTAGTAATTGCTCAGAAAAGACTAGCCTGATTCTCACATTAAGAGCAGATCAAGAACTAATCTTAATTGTCCATCTAGCTCGGCATCTAGTTTAAATAGGCCAGTAGTGGAGGCACTGTCTAGGAAATAACACATTCTTAGAGGACTGACTCAGCCAGCAGCAATCTCTGGCTCATGGATGTCCTGAGACTGAAGCGGCAATGCAGCATTTAATTTTGCAGTGTTTTTCGTTCTCTGATTTTCCTTCAGTTTGTTTTTGTTAGTCCACAAGACTCTTGACTCCATGAATCTTTCAGCATCTACAGCATTCTGAGGAAATGCATTCCAGACCTAAACTGGCCTTCCATTGGTACCACTTTTTGATTAAACAAAGTAGAACAAAGAATGGGGATATATTCTGATATCAGCAATACTGACATACATTTGGACATCAGAATACATGTTCACAAGCAATCAATTTTTAAAAAGTAACTAATGTAGCATAAATCCAAAATAAGGGAAAGACTTCTACTTCACTGAATGCACAGCTGGTCTCCATATATAGGGGAACACAGCTGAAACAATAATTCAAAAGGCCATCATTTCCACGTAGAAGGGAATTATATTTTGTTAGTGGCATGGGGAAATTCAGGTTATGTCGCACAATGTACAGGATCCACAGTTTCAAACATGTTTAAGTTAGCCCTTGCCTACAGGCTTTTCATTTCAAGTTAATTGGAAAAGCTTGACAGCTGAATGAACCATTTAACCTGCTCTTGACTTTGTTCCTTTCCCGAGTCTTTCCCACACAAGAAGAGTTTATATTTGACTTGGTTAGTTTAGCAGTTAAAGAGTAAACACCATGTACCAAGCAAATAAGAATGTTAATTTGACTCTAATGTGGTTCTGAGTGAGCAGGTAGCTAGCTCAATATGTTGAAACTTGAATATCAGAGATTTTATTGCTCAGTATGTTTGCCATGAATAATCATCGTAACTCAGTAATTAGAAATGTGTAGCAAGTACCGTGGCACTTTGTGAAAGTGAAAATTTTGGAGATAGGCTGTTAGGCATATAGCAGAGGGAAGGAAGCATTAATTAGTCATCATTATATTATTATTTACCGACAGTGATATCATTTCAATGTTTATCCTTAAAAATTATATTCTTGTGTTGGAAGAGAAATACTAAATAAAGTGTTTAAGTCTGACATACTAACGTTAGCTGATTTCCTTCCTCTTTATATAAAAAAATAATGGCCCAGGATTACAGAGGGAGTCTTACAAATTTTTAAGTACCTAAAGTCAAAGAGCTGTAAGCATAAAGAATTAATGTTGTTTCTGTGATATAAATAAGAAAAGCTGTTACCTTTCCTTCCTTGATTTTGGTTCCAATTATTTGTCGTCTCTGTTGTATTATTTCAATGAGCTGATCACATTCTTCCATCAGCTTGGTTTCCTGGCGAGATGCATTTACCTACAAAGTAAATCAGGTTGATCTTATTTCTAATTCAAGTGAGAAAAGCCCGTTCCTATGATGAGCGAGTGATGTCCGTTATGGCCAACAGCTGTTAGACATGAAAGCTCTTCAGGAAGTGAATAACACATCACAGACTGAAGAAGTACATAGGACTGTATGAATATTCATGCACGTAAGAGCACAATACTGGATGACACGGTACCTCTAGTACAGTATCCCTTCTCCATTAGCTGCTAATGCCAGCATCTGCTAGCAAGGTGTCTTAAGAAAGCCAAGCATGTATGATGTTTCCCAAGAATACTGCCTCATCCTCCAACCAGTTTCAGCCCAGAATCATCTTGAACTAGAAACAATTTTTACATCATTATTAATCCCCAAGCATTATCTTCTGAGGATCTACTAGATTACTACTACATTTATCCTCTTGTAGGGCTTCTTTTCCACAATGAAGAGTCTGATATGATTCAGTTTGTCTTTGCACAAAAGCCATTTCATACTTTCAGTCATTCTTGTTTCCTTCTCTGAAACTTTGCCAGGTCTACCATCTCCTTTCTGATACGAGAAACAGAACTATACTATATGCTCAAAGTGCAAACTATGGAGTTATATAGTGACAATATATGTTCACTACTTTGGCTTGATTGCTTTCATTAGTAATTCCTCATGTTTGATTTGCTGAATTTAGCATTTGAAAACATAACACAAATACTTTCAGCGTCTATATAGTGGTTTGTGAAAGATACAAGTAACCAGAGATCCAAGTGACATCACTTAGTCATGTGTATGGAATGTCTTCTTTATCACTGCTACTTCAGTGATAAATCAGAATATAATAACTGTGCTGATACAGACATAATATGAGCTGCTGAAACTGCTTTTAGCACCAAAAAAAAGCAACACAGAATACTACTTTTCTGTGGAAAATGTTGACTTTCTGTCAAAAAACAAGCAAACTTGAAATAGTAAAGTTTTGTTTTTCAGATGAAAATGCTTTGTTTCTGAATGAGACTGATTTCTTTCAATGGAAAGTCAACGTTTTGTATGACAAGCAAAATGTACCTCCCCACCAGCAGTAGTATATATAACTTAAATAAACAGCTTAAGGAGAAATAAAAAAGGCAAAAAGTCCTAATCATATCTACAATGGAGAAAAAATAGAAGGAGTGATTTCAGAGTTGAGCTTCCATACTCACTTTGCTAAGAGGGTAAAGCAGCCCTGCATCCTGGCCAGTTTCGCCTAGAACTACACTACATCACCTTTTCCATTGCACTAGTAGAGCTAGTGGTGAGCCAGAACAGGGAACAGTTCCAGGTGAAAACTAACTATATTCTCCCTCCTTGGTTATTTTTTTTCAGTCCAGTCAACACCTTGATCTGTTTCAGCATTCTTTTTTCTTCCAACAATGTTTTAAAACATGCATTTACCTGTAAGCATATTACAGAGCTCATTAAGATTAAGCAAATGCCTATGTGTCTAAGTTTGAGCCAAGACCAATTTTATAAATACCTTCTAATATATAACACATTATGTCCTCTGGGCAAAGGGGACTTGTTTACAAAGACCTGCTTTCATTAAGATTTTGGATTATCTTCCTCAAACCTTTATAAAGTTAAAATTTGGTTGCATAATTCATTGGTTTAAATATTAACCATGCTGTCAGAGTTATAGAGAAAATAAATTCATTTCTGGAAGGGAATAGAAGGCACTGAAAATTCTGAAGAATGCTGCACATAGAAGGTGAAGAAGTAGAAAGTACTTTCACCATGCAGTTTTAGGGTGCCAATTTATCTACTCACAACAGCAATGTCCTCCGTCTGTTTTCCCATCAGAGTCCATGAGTCGAGACAGACCATGAAACAGCTCACCCAAAGCCTCTGACAGCGCATACATCTCTCCACTGATGGCTTATGGAGAATCCAGAACTAGTCAACTAAAATATCAGGCTTACTGAAGGGCCAAAAACTGGGTTGTGTGAAAGCTGTCCTTCCAGCTCCACCTCTTAATCACCCCAGCAGACAAGCTGTGTAACAGCTGGTCAAGCACTGTACTTTGGTGAGAACTTGTGCAGAGCTGTTTTCAACGAAGTGCCCAACACAAAATTCTCCCCTGCACATATTTCACCTATTTCATTAGTGGACTGAAATTCTACCAAGGTGGTGAATCTCAAATGGGCTCAGTCAAGGGGCAACTCTTTTTACTTCAGTAACAAGGTTTGTTCATGCCTGTGCTGACTTTGGCAATGAATTACTGTAAGATTTCACAGGATTTTTGAGTAGCTTCCACTCGAAGTGTTACTTCTATCACGACTTTTATCATGAATGTGTTTTCTGTGGTAGACCTGAGTAGTATTTGGGGTGGCTTTCATGATAGAGAGAGTTCAGAAAGGTTAAGTCAGCAGTGTTTCATTAATGCCCAGATGGTTTAAAAAATAAAGTACTAATTAAATTTTAAATTAAGAAACTCTAGACTACGAAAAATGAAATGCTTGGAAGAAAACTTTGAATTTCTTACACACTGTCTGCAGACTTCTCTTTTTCCTTTGAAATCTGGAAAGTATACACATTTATAAACTTCATTTGAAGACATTTCCAATTTATAGTTTGCATGAGCTTATTAAAACTGGAAGGAATATTTCCAAAACTATTTTATATGTCTGAGCCTTACATGAAAAAAGAAAACAACATGTAATTTGGGGGCTTTTCTCAAGCTGAAATAGTCCTTAATCAAATTTTCAGCCTAGAAGGCCTCTGAATCAGTAATAACTTCATAATTGAGCACATGCCTCACTTTAAGTGCAGCATATTAGCAATGGCCCTAAAGGGACTACTTGTGAGATTAACACTGAATATTATTTACTTGTGTATTTCTGAGGAGTCATATGTCAGACCAAAGAGCCAGAGGCATGGAACAGGGCTCTGCTGTACAGGTGCTACAGAAATACCAGAATAAGACTTTGCCTTCTGCTTGAGTCCTTTGATGAACAGCAACCTTGACAATAACTTCCAGCTGGGACTGGCCAAGGAATGCAAGTTCTGTCTGATGAAAATATTTGAGGTTTTATGTTCTATATTTTTCCACATTAAAAACAAAACCTCTTTCCAAAGAGTTCATTAAAAAAGACTGAGAGTCTCATTCGAAAAGTCCGGAGGCTGTGTCACCGACTTGGGTTGTGGGAGGCTCTGAATCATGCAGAGCACAGAATTAATTCTGTGTATCCTCTATCCAGGATGAGTATCGGTTCTTATATATAGGATTTTCATTGTCCAAGACTTTATGCTGGACTTGAAGACAACTTCCTGTTGAAAATGTCCCTGATATCAACGCACTTAGTTTTGGCATTAGAAAACTCCTTAGAAATCCATAAGCATAAAGTATCTTTTTTGTTGGTACCATTTTCAAAAACTTCTCCTCCATACCACAAAACTTTTTAAAAATGTCCTCAGAGGCCTTATTAGAATTTAGAGAAGTTATGACATTTTCCACAACAAAATAAACAAGAAAGGACTTAGTTTAGTCCTTTTGCTTTCATGGATAATTTATTTCTAGTTCCCAAACATCTTAATACTTCAAACAGTTAGCTGAAAAAAATAGTCAGAGATCTTTCCAGGTTTTCCAGACAGATGGATACGGTCTAATGGCCTAAGCCTCAAGGAGTGGGTGTTAAACAATAGAGAAATAGGGTTTCCTCGCATCTCTGACAGGGAGCTGGAAACCACAAGCCCTCCTGACCCAAAGGGGAAAGCAGGCCAGCTGCTCCCAGATCCACAAGCTGAGAACTGCATTGGAAAGCATTCTACTCTCTGTAGAGGCTCCCTAGGCTTTCATCTTCAGAGACCTGAGTTAAATTGCAGCTTAGGTCATATGAAAATGAAAATGGTGGTTTCAAAGTCCCTAGCAGATGTTTGGGAAATCACAAAACTGTAATGCTGCTAGTGGTTGAAGGTTACAAGAAAGCTTCTACGGTTAATTCAAAGGCAAACAGAGTGCCATAGGACTAAATTCACGCTACGAAAGCTAATATATCAGAATCAAAGGATATTTCATTATCTCCGCAGACCTTTTCCACAGGAGCAAAACTCCCCCTCTGGAATTCCTTACGGGTGAGGCAATTTTATCTGCAAGTGCAAATGCTTAAGTCTGTTGGCAAATAATCCCAAAATGAGACACTCTACACAACAAAATGAGACAACAAAACAAGACACTCTAAGAGGTTGCCTGCTTTTTTAAGACTGACTGGTATAAATTAATCAAAACCAGAGTAATTTTTATTCACTGGTCCTCCATTAGTTGTGCAAACTGAAATAAAGTAGGTTGTAGAAAAATCTCTGGAAAGTGAGATATGTGTTTAGGTTTTAGATTTCCTATTTTTCCCACGTTCCTCAAAATGCCACATTTTACCTGCCATGCCAGTGAAGCAAAGAATATCAGCTTTCTTTATGAGTGTGAGTTGATGGTTATATAATTACTATTTATGCATAAACAGTAATAAAAGAGAAAAAAACACCAAATTGCATTAATTCTGCTTAACAACCAATACTTTATTGCCACATATTTCTTTCTTTTTAAGTTTTAAGCCTGAATTCCTGGCCAGGAATTCTTTCCTTTCATATTCCTATTTGGTAACACAGGTTATTCCATTTACTTCTGTAGAGCAAAAGCAACTCTTAAACTAAAGCTTTTTCAGATTTTATCAAGTCTAAGAGTAAAACTGATTTTATCTATTGTGACAAACTGTGCCTTTGGAAATATGTGATATTAATCAGCTTGCCATCTGAAAGGATCAACTACAACTGCTTTAGACTAAATTGGTCCAAGAGAAAGGAATGGCCATCTCCCATTTCAAGGTGCCAGAGGCTTTGTTTTTGTTTGCATTCTACGTTTATCTCTAACCTGGGTCTAGAGGCAGTCTCAGAGCAGGTTAAACAAAGGTCAGCACAAAAGTACAGCAACTGACTCTGGCTACCTAGGAATTTGGTGAATGAAGAACCAATTAGGCAAGGATAGCTATAGATAGCACTTCGAGTCACACTGATAAGGCTATCTTTACCAATCTTGACTGAACGTAAACCTTTTTAGAAGTCTGAAATACTCACATTAGTCATTCAAATATTAAAGTTTTTTGTTTCTTTGTTTTGGTTTGGTTTTTTTTGTTGCCTTACTGTGCTTTGAAGCAGATGGTTGAGAAAAACTAACCAGCAAGGATCCTAGCAGTCCTCCAGTGACATTTACAATACAATCAGAGGAGCAAAGCAAAACAGAACAAAAACAAACAGAAGTTTCATGGAAAGCAAACAAACTGTTTTCATAAGTTTTCCATTAAAAACATTAAACATCTTAAATTCAAATTGTCTGGAAAATTCTAATAAAAAAGCTCTCCATATACGGTGAGGCTGACAGATGATAGACTAGGCCTGCTTCAAGGAACCAAGCACCGTTTTTTATGAAACACAAATGCAGCATGATGCTGAATGTGTAGTTAGCCTTTTTCAGCACAGAAAAGCACACTGGAAGAAAGATATTTACTGAGAGAAAAAATGCAGTTTCACAGCTAGGTTAAACCGCTTTAGTGAAACCAGCCCTTAGGAGGGATGTGTTTTTTCAAGACACACTAAGAGGGTTAAATTAATCCTTTAAGTCATTATTTTTGCCCCTTCTGTTAATCAATTCTTTGAACCTAAATAATAAAAATATTTTTTTGAACTGAACAATATTTACTTACTTATTGTTCTGATTTTATTTTTCCTGCTGACACCATGCCTTTTTGTCATGTTGAGCAAAACATTCCACTTGGTTTATTCAGGGTAGAAAAACAAAACCAAGTAAGTAATCGCTGAAGTTCAAAGAATGCTTAAGATGAACCTTTGTATCCAGCAGTTCAGTACTTAAAATCTGGGGTCTCTGGCCCAGTATTTAGCATATTTGCTAGAGGAACAATGCCTTTCGTCTTCTTGCTGCTCTTGTTATTGTTCAGCAGCTTTTGTCAGGATAGGTAATGGAGAAACCTAGGAGTGTTTTATTCCCATAAAGGTAAATGTCTCAAAGACAGAGCTCCAAAAAGTAAGGGCATTTTGACTGCCGAATTATGCTCTCAGATGGTAGGCACAAAGTACTACCTGCTGTATTACTTGATTAGTGATTAACAGTGACTAAAATTTACTTTCTCATTCTAAGGACAAGGTTTTGCAGGGATGTCAGTCTGACATAGATATGAACACATACCCATGTATGAGTGTGAGGCAGAGGAAGAGATGGAGGGAATGGGAACTGGTCTTTTTACCAGACAGTGACAAGAAACCCTACTAGTTTATATTTAGTTCATGCAACCCATATCTTAATCATGACTTAAAAAGTTACAAAACAGTTCTAGCTGCAATAACATACTCTAGTATATGCCTAGTCTGTACATTAAGGGTATGCATAAGTGTTGCAATTCTAGACACATATATGTGACCAATTATGCATTTAATTAGTCATTTGTGAAAGCAATTAAATGTTTCCTCAGGCAAATAATATTTGACTACTAGGCTAGGGCATGCTGGGCGTGAATTGAGGACATCCTTGAATGAGTATTAATTCTGAAGTATCCATATACTTAGTATGTTTTGTTTTCTAAAATTTCTCTACTATTATGTAAAATTAGGACTCACTGAAGCTTCCTTGAAGCTACTTTGAATGAAATAAAGGTTTATGAGAGTGGAATTAAAGGTAGAAGTGAAATACTTGTAAATCAAAAGTAGACCATGCCACACATATTCCATTTAAACCATGTTAACAGATCAAACATCTCCCTCTCATTAGAAACTGTCAGAGGAAAAAATGCTATAAACCTTCCTGAGGGTTTTAGGCACACCAAGTTTGCTAATTAATCTCTCATTGAGAAAAATAGTTCCCAGTTTCCTTCAAGTCCTTTTCGTGCCTACTTTAAAAAAAAAAAAAAGTTATTTCTAGGAATTGAGACGAAGCTGCTGAATAAATATCTTGTATCTTCACAAAACTAGGAGACATTAGGACAGAATAAAAAAAGAGTTTTCCATGCAGATACTTTCTGTATTACCTATCCTATATATTTCGGATTAATGGTAAACACTTTTTTAATCTATTGCCCCTCCCTTATTGTCTAGAAAACCCCACTAAAGTGTATTTCTTTTTCCAAAGCACGAGTATTCAGCTATGTGTGACTACGAAGGACATTTGCCACAGTTCAGCCACCAAAATCTACCTAAAGGCTTTGCATTAAGATTTTTTCTAAAGAGAACTTCTCGGTTTTCTCAGGCTTTGAATGCAATGGACCCAAATCTCAAAAAGGAATAAGTGCCATGACAGTGAAAACATGAACATCCACTGTTTTATTACTGTCACAGATAAAGCCTCTTTATTGTTTGTGCTTCTTCAGGGAATCACTCTGACAGCTGAGTTCTGACTTTGCTTTCCCTCAAAAAGCAGAAGTGCTCCACATATCTCATATAAAAAAGGATGGAGACCACACAGTGTCATTAAATTTAAGGAACCTCTCTTGTAGACACAGTCTAAACAGAAACTTGAATTTTCATTATTTACATTTTTCCCATTTGGCTCATTTCTTTTTGATAAGGCAAGGGGGAAAAAAGAAAGAAAAAAAAGATGAAAAAAAAAAAATAACAGCAGGCTTTTTGCAGGTGCTGCCATCTTCTCTTCACTGCTTTTGCACGGCTGCTGTCACACTGATTTAAAATGTGGCTGACTGGTGTAAGCATTCACTATCTGTGCTACGGATCTTTCAATACACAACTTTGTTCAGGTGATTGCATAGCATAGCTATAAAAACACCCAAAGAGACACAAAAAAATTTTTGATTGAGAAGTTTCTGCTGAGATTTAGCCTGCAGCAGATCTTTAGAAGTGAGCTAGAAACTGAACATTTCCATTACAAACAGAAAGCAAAGGAGGCAGCAGTTTGAAGGCTATGCAATTATGGGGAAATGCCTTCCCCTCTTTGAATAGCCAAAAATGATTTTGCAGCAGTGTCCAGAATTTGCTTCCTATGACGTTTGGTGAATTGAAAATAAAACCAAACCAAACAAAAAGACCGAGGTACAGATGTTATAAAACTGTCTACAAGCAAAACCTATTTCCTTTCCCCTCTCCCTTGGATAATTGTTCCAATTTTTCCTCCAGATGAATTCAGATTATGTTTCTGCATAACAGATGAGAGTAGTTTCATGGCATTGACTAACTAATAGATGCTTGATCATATACTTCCTAGAAGAGATGAGAAAAATGTCCAGAAAGAACACTGAAAGTAAGAAAAATAATAACTGGCAGAAGAGTCTCATGCTCAAATTTGTGCCTAATGTCAATTATTGTCGTGATCTAAAACACCTGCAGCAAACTCATGTTTTCCTAACAGCAAAGTGCTTTGCAAACTGGCAATTCCAATTTTACAATAGTGGTTTTAGAAAGATTTGTCCAAGGTTCTTACAAGAAATTTCAGTTACCAGCAAAATTCTGCAGCAGTGGGACTCCAGCTAGAGCCTCAGCTGCTGTAGAGGGCTTATATGTGGGCTGTTAATGTATGCCATTTAACTTCTTTTCCCCAGCCATCTTCCCCATAGCTGCAAAACAAAGCTGCTTTCCTGACACACAGATGTTTTTACGGACTCTTTAGAGACACATGCTGATTTAACCACATGCTAGAGGGCTCCCTCACTGGGTGAATGTCCATGGAATTTATAGGTAATAATCTACCAGGACTGGTTTTAGTGCTTTATTTACAGGTTTTCTACAAATATTACAAGATGCATAAAGACTGCAAACTAGAACTACAAATACGCTCTGAGCACTCTGATCTAGCTATAGATGTCTCTGTTCATTGCAGGGACTAGATGGCCTTTCCAAATCCCTTCCAACTCAAATGATTGTATCATCCTATGATTCTATGAAATAGTTATATTGAAGTTTAGAAGCCATTTCTATTCAATCTTCTCAGTTTGCACAGAAAAAACTGCATTCTATCATATGAATCAACCCACCATTTGTTACAACCAAGCCTGGTGATCCTCACAGAGGAGGAGTACTGGGACTCTGGGGCTCTGCACCCCCTCACACGCTTTGGAAAGATGCAGAAAGCAGCCTGGCCAAGGGTGGAGTTATAGACCTGCCATTATCTCCAAGGAAGGAAAACAAAACTTTCCTGATGAACAGCTTTGGGATTTTCAGGAAAATCAAGAAAGGACAAATGGAATTTCAGAGGAACGGAGAGTGCAAAAGCAAGCAATAAAGAAAACATGTCAGGAATGAGTCTAGAAAGTGAGTAAAATCTGTGTGCCTGTATGCTTCTAAATAAAAAGAAAGATTTGGGATAAAAAAGAATCTGAAGTGTCTGAAGTGTATGGTTCTCAGGGTGTGGCTCCCACTGAGAAAATGGGATTTTTTTAATTAAGTGTTACCATAAACTAAGTGTTAGCACAGACTATACTTTCATATCGGGCACAAAGTCAGTCATCCAGATTTTATAAAACACTTAATAACATCTCAGCTTCACTTAAAGCAGTAAAGAGAAGTCTGGCTTGATTTATTCACCAAACTTTTCCTGCTGATAGGCCCAAAACCACTCACAGGAACCCAAGCCTGGAAGTGGACTCCTCCAGTCTCTCAAGATTAGATCCCACATCAGGATAAATCTTGTCACAAATTGATGAGGTCCATCTAAAAATAGTTAAGATTTACATCCCCATTGCTGTGACAAAAGGCAGCTCCCAAGCCCCCTCCCTAGCTGCTGGAAATCATCCAGTTTCCAGAGAGTGCACATTGTTGACCAGTTCTCGCCTGCTAATATGAGAGAATAGTGAAAATGGATCTCTTTCTGAAGGGAACAAGCTTTAGTTTTAGGACAGGGAGTGACAGGATTTAGTTTTTGCTACAGATGAAGTTACAATCGTCTGATGAGAAGATGTATGGTAAATAATTAATCTGCCATAAGTCTGTTGCTGGGAAGCCATTAACAGCACACTTTGTTGATGAGAAACAGTGGCACTGTAACAACATTTGGTTTGGCTGCTGAGGATGCGTTTCTGCAAAAGACACATGGTCTGTTTGTTGTTCATTTTAAGAAACATCAGCTCCTGGTCCATATCAAAAGCCAGAAATGACATTCATTTTTCCTTTCTCGTGACAGTGTTGGGGCCTTTTTGTTTGTTTCCTGAAATGATTCATGCTTTTTTAAACAGTCAGTGTTTGTTTCTAGTTTCTACAAACACATGTTAATTAGAACAATTGTTTTTGATGTACCCGTTAATAAAAATCGGGTAACTTTAACACAAGGACCAGTAACCTCCTTTTCTTCTTTGTTTTTCAAAGTTCACATTATTCAGCATAAAACCCCCCAGGCTTCTCTTGCTGGGTTTTAAACTCTGAAAATATAAACCAGCACTAAAATAATTTTAAATTAGGTAATGTTAGTGTAGCAGATTTTACAGTGCATTACCTATGTTTTCAAATGCTTAAAAATGGCATTAACTATATTTTACATCATTATCTGTAATGTACTGTATCAAAACTATGAGACCTCCCCTATAAAACTAACTGCCTGCTCAGTTTCAACCAGTTAATGAGTTCATATGGCAACACCAATATAATCATTGGAAACTTATGCTTTTCTAAACATTTTCTAATTTTATATTTTTAATATTAACATTAGAACAGCATATTGTTTGTTTCATTCTCTATTTTTGTTTGGGTGATTTTTGGTATAGAAGAAGCACAAAGAAGAAGAGCACACTGAATTTTAAATTCTATGTAAGTCTCAGCACCTCGGGTGTTTGAGATATTTGCATCATATCTGAAGTTTTCACATAGTTCTGGCAAAAACAGATAGCCTTAGAGTTTACTTTTACATCCCCACTTGCCTGATTTCCAGAGATGCTTAGGTCCAGGGTTTTGACTGAAGCTCATTTCTTAATATTCAGCTAATTTAAATGCTAATTAGATTAATTTGAAGAATAGGACGTGGTAGGAATTTATTAACATCTTTGCTGCTATTTCTTTACATCTACAGAGAAATTTTCTAAAACAGGACTCAAGGGACAGTAGCACATCTGTTACAAGTTGAACAAGTTGGATTTTTTGTAATAGCAAATCTTACAGCTGGAAATATAGTGCAGAGGAGAAGGAACAATTTAAAATTTTCTATATCTAGCACATCTTGGATATATGCCATTAATGTAGAAGAGGCTTTATGCTGTCCTGGGCTCATCTGCTTCATGCTTTTTGCTCTGAGTTTTATATATATATTGAAAGAAAATGTGTCTCATCTCTGTCTCTCGTTATCTGCAACAGTCATCCCATCCAATGCTACATTTATTCTGTATGATGTTATTGCTGTGTATTATAAAGAGCTCAAATCAACTACCTGAAGTCTAATCTTGTGATAACTTTCATGGTTTTGTAGAGCCCCACTCTAAGGAGTGGCTCTACAGAGGTGACAGGCCAACTAGCTGGTAGAAAAATGGATGGGGTGATCTCTTTGGAATATCAGTCTTGTGTTTTTTTAGTGTGCTTGTTGTTGTTTGGTTTTATTACTCCAACATCTGCCACTGCTACTGTCTATAAGTATGAATTTTTTAAGACACAACTTTGAATCTACTCACAAGCAACAGTTGCTTTTGGGCCTAGTTAGGTGACTGAATTTTGATCTAGTCCTACAGAGAGCTGGCAGGTGACTGTGTTAAGGCAATGCATGTCAGAATTAACGTTCCGCCCATCATACGCCTCTCTCAAAAGTCTGGGTTGAGGCTACTTTCCTCACCCAAATTCCTGAGTACTGTTCTGCAGGTAATGCTGACAAAGAACCTGGCTTCCCTTTGCATGTGTATGGACAGTCATACTCAACATTACTATTATTATATGCAGCTAGGCATATGCTGCATACTCTTCTCTGAATAAAAAAGGTTGCTGCAGTAATTGTAATGCCGGCAGGAATGAAATGTTCCAGTGTTGAAGGAACATTCAGTATTGTTAAGAGACAATATTGTAATGCAAACAAAACCCCAAGATTCTTCTGAAAAAATAAGTTTGCTATGCTAATCTGGCTAACAATTAGCTGCTCACTTGAAAATACCTTTTCTCTGTGATTGAGGTGTAAACCACCACTATTTATGTTGTGATTCTCCATTTTGTGTTCTCTGATTTCTGCCCCATGTCATCTAAAATCAAGTTTAGCACTTATGAAAACTGACAGCACTGCAAATCATTAGCAGAGTGTATCTCAATGAATTTCCTATCTGTCAAGAAACATGCGGACCACATGAGGTTCAGCCTTCCCTGGTCTCCTAGTATTCTTCATCAACAATCTTCCTGAGGAGGGGAGAAAATATATTTTATATGTAGTGTGTCACCTGGGACTCACAGCTGAGACTGACCACAAGGAAAGCATAGGTGACCACTTTGACGCTATGGGGATATTTGTATAATTTTAATGACAGAAATCATAATGACAGTATTTCATGCTGTCTTCTCCAAGTTTTTATAACATGGAAGCTATTTGTTCATGGTGGTTTTTGCTTCACTGACTGGATTATACTTTAAGAAACTGAGAAGGTCTCATAGGGTGGAAAAATGTAAAAAGAAAACTTCTGCTAAAACAGTCTATTTTGGACTCTCTTTTCTTCCTATGCAAGCTCCCATTGTTAAATTAGTCTGTGATAATTTTAATTTGCATATAGAGCAGCAGTCCCCACAGGGCCATCTTAAGTATCCTCAAGATTTGGAGGTAATTTCAATCCAGGTCCTTCCTTACTGTGCTATCCTCAGGCAACTCAAAGACTTGTAGGTATCTCTATTCTTTGGAAGAAAAATATATTTCTTACATGACTTTTGAAGGCCACTTCTGTATTTATATACTTAATTCTGATTTTAAATCAGTGGCAGACAGAAAGTATTGTGGGTCTGGGCCTTACTATTTCTTTGCCTTAGTTTTCCATCAGTACATATTATTCTGCCTTGTAAAGGTGCCAAGCAGATAAGCATTTTACAGATATTGAGTGGTGTACCCAAGTTTAGCAGTGTTGATGGTCAAGCAAACATAAAATCATAATTTAAAGGGAACAGGAATAAAAAAGAGGATTAGATATAATGAGAATACCATTTAACGGAGAAGAAGTTCCAAAAAATAAAATTCTGTTTATCATGACCTTAGTTTAGTATTGTACTCGTTATGATTTTGTTTAAAACTTTTCTGAAAGCTCAAAGTGAATGTAATTCAGTTTACAAGTTTTTCAAATGTAGGTCAGTACTCACTTCTACATGTTGACAGGTCTGAATGAGTTTTGCCAGAAGAGTTTCCAGCTCAGTATTCCTCTTAATAAGGTTGGTGAGGTTACTCTCCAAATTTTGCTGTACATAAGAAAGAAAGGAACAAATTAGTATTTTGAAGAATTTAATGCTAGGGTAAACAGTGGAAAAGGGGTATATTTTCATAATCTGAATTATGCAATTACAAAACTAGAAACATGACATTCATTTTGATGCGCACTGTTAGACGTTTTGTACACACATCAAGCATGGCAAGGCAAAGAAGCAGAAAGTTCAAGGTAAGTGTCAGTTCATAAAAAAATAGTTTCTGAGGACCTACTAAAAATGAGGTTAAGATTTAGTCAGGGACAGAAACAAAGGATTAAGGAGAAAAGCAGGAAGGTGAAAATACTTCGCCAAAAAAATGAAACTTCATCTGAGATCATTTATTTTGTTCCCTGCTCTCAATCTAACAGCTGAATTTAAAAACATGCTGCTAAATGAGGCCTTCTAGCACACGCTCCTTTGGGACAGAACTTGTAAGGGCCCAGCAGTGTGTCAGCACTTGCTCCTTGGAATTCACAGTGCTGAGGGAGGAGTTAATCTAAATGATTCAATTCTCTACTTCCCTGGAGTCTGATTTTTGAATAATAAATCTAAAGAAAGCCACCACTGCCAGGTACAAGAAGGAAGTATCTACACACTGATTGTGCCTTCACTAATTATTCTTTAGAGACGACATGTGGCTTGTGCCTGTGTTTATCTGCTGATTGCAGCCACAAATACGCATCCCACAGTTTGTGCGCTTGGAGCTTTCTACCTCTTAGGCTACATCCTGGCTGCTGTGCAACAGCGTGTCAGATTTAGATCCTGAAACAAATGGTGTAGCCTCCTCCCTCCCCGCTGTACCACAGGAAGGAAATCCAAGCTCATGAGTGGTCACGGTGGCTGTGATCTGCTTCCTGATCCGGCTGTTCTGGGACCAGGACCATGCGGTGCCCTGTGGGACTTGCAACTACTGGCTCTTTGCTTTTCAATATAGATCCTGTGATAGCTGTTCATTTACATATAAGTCCATCTTCTGGAAGTGTAAGATGCAAAGTTTCCAGACAGACAGAAAATCCTGTAAATATAACTTCAGTTAACAGACTGAAAAAAATAAAAAAATAATAAAAAAAGCTAAAAACAGTCCTGACTGTAAACACTCATATGTTTTAGTAACTTCATATGCAAACATTTTGTATTGAAAATACTGACGATAGCTGATGTGAGAAGCTTTTCCTCATAGCTATTCACCTATTTAAATGTGAGTCCATTAAAAACCATACATTCCCTTACAATCTCTGCCTTGTAATTGTACAATGTCCTCCAAGAAGTCTCCACTAAAGCAATCTAGACAGTGCTAAAAAAGAATATCAGAACTAGGCCCTTCCTAGAGGGAAGGGATGCTATCCAGAGGGACCTAGACAGGCTTGAGAGGAGGGCCCACACCTCATGGAGTTCAACAAGTCCAAACACAAAGTCCTGCTCCTGGATTGGGGCAGTCCTAAGCACAAATACATTCTGAACAGAGAATGACTTGAGAGCAGTTTTGAGAAGGATTTTTGGGTTTCAGCTGATTAAAGATTCAAGGTCATCTTGAGGCAATGTAGTCTAGTGGGAGGTGTCCCTGCCTATAGCAGAGGGTTGGAACTAGGTGATCTTAAAGGTCCCTTCAAACCATTCTTTGATTTTATTCTATGATCCTCCTATATCCCCAGTGTCTCTGCATGTATTTCAAATGACTGTGCTTGTTTTCTGGCACTGTTCCCGACTATTTCACACTGTTTCAAAACACTTTTCTTTGCTCTCCCTCTATGCAGCCACGCAGTCTTAGTCCTTGTATTTGGCTAAAACTGAATGAAGCTGGCAGTATTTCACTGCTGAACCACACACACTTTGGCATTTACCAGGGCTGATGCTGTAACACCGGAGCCAGTCGTGTCCCATTAAAGAGAGTACAGGATTTAGGTGCCTTTACGTATGTAAGTCTTTAGAGAACCATGATTGGCGTTTTTAACTTTGGCGTTTTCTTCCCAGCACAACCTTGCACATCACATATCATAAACTCAGGCTGTAAAAATACTTTCTACATTGCATTTATTTTATAGCTCATTAAAAACAAAGTGTAACAAGAACAGCAATTCTTTACAGAACAGTTTGAACTGTATCTTATATATTTCCATAAGCTGTTGTGTGAATGATCATTTAATTGCAAATCATGCTTGCCATGCTGTTAGATGGCCCTCTGCAGAGCTGAGACTCATATGCAAAGTCTAAAAACCATATACAGTTACAGCATCAGATAACCTTTGTCTTTAAAACATTTTGTTAAAGGGATCCAAATGTGCAAGTACTCTTGAAATCATAATGTGTTCTCTTATTGCCTATATATTCATTGAGTACCTGATACAAAAGAATTAAGATGAAAACTGTATATTACTGGCAGCATTTAATTTCAAATGTATCACTGGACATAATAAATGCTATACATTGGGACAAATATATACTACAATGAAAAACTGTTCTCAAAGCTGTTAGGGAATACTACTGTGATTTTGAAAGCTTGAAAGTTTCTTGTACAAAGGCCATTAGTACAGCATTTTTCACTGAATCAGGAATTTATTTACTTGCAGATTTTATTTTAAATCTGTTGCATAAAGATTCCAGATTTTGTGGTTGGACTCGATGACCTTTAAGGTCTTTTCCAACCTGAGTGATTCTATGATTCTATGATTCCATTATCTACTCAGTGAATATAAACATGAGGCAGTATATTATTATGGCTTCAGATGAGTCTCCTCATGTCGTTCACATTTATCAATTGTAAAATTAGAAGTGAACTATTAAACACAAATGTAACTTACAACAATGTGCTCCTGAAATCTTAAACAGCATCATCCTTAAACTGGAAAATTTTGAATTTTGTTTCATTGTAGTTTTGTAGGCAAGAGATTGGGGTCTTCATCGGTAAATAATTATCAGAATTTTGTTGAACTTTTGTTGAAGAACATTAGTTTATATTAATGCTTTACTAAATAGTAATAACATGGTAGCTGATTTATGAAATAAATGTCAGTCTTCCCAGTTTCATGAGGGCAAGTACAAAATAGCAGAAGTTAAAACTGGACTGTCTTGAAAGTTGTTAAAATTCAGTCATCTCTAACAGTAAATTCACTTGGATTTTTCTTCCTGTAGTTCTTGTCCCTATTCCATGCATGTACAGATCATAGCACCACCCTAACTACCACACAGCATAGTAAAGAAAGTATATTCCCACTTTATCATGAGCTAATGTGAAAATGAGTTCCAGAATAAGCTCATTGAAATTATCTTTCTTCCTCCCAACTAATCTTCTATGGCCATTCTCAGAAGCTAACCAAGTTACAACTATATTCTTGGACATTTCCTAGCTAGATTATAATTTCTGAAAAAATTCCATCTGTGTATCCTTATCTCTTTTGTCACTTGCCAATTTTCTATGCTGAAACCTTGGAATCTCTGAATCTCGGAAATTTGAGGGATGTTTTTTAATAAGTTCAAGAGTTATACATTTACTCTGCAAACAGACTTCCAGCACATTAACTCAGTGGATGCAAGCTGCTTGAAAAATACAAGCCAGGCTGAATGCTTCCTGACTTATTAATGCAGACCTAGCTCAAGATCTTGAAATTCCATGCGTGCTTTGCAGCTGTTTTTTCACAATACCAAGTACAAAGTGAAAATGCTTACTGTCCATTTTGCATGGTGTGACAATTGTACAACATAAATATTCCTATAATCTGGGGATAAATCCAAGTAGATAGATTCACAGATGTAATTGAAAAGGACATTTGAGGATGATGTTTCCTTTTGATTCTGCATGCCTGCAAAATGATATGATCCAGGGAATGGAATCTGAAGTTGGAAAAATTCATGCAAAAAAATAAAGGAAGGCAACTCATGACTGGATGTCTTCCTTAAGCTGCTGTCTAGCCCACACTGAAGTATTGGTCTTTTTTCAGTAATGATTGCGTGAGGTTCATGCCCTCATTGAAGTGAGAGGTCAGACTAGATGATCATAATGGTCTCTTCTGGCCTTTAAATCTATCAGTCTATGAAAACCAAATGTGAACCCCTGCCCTTTGCCAAATTAACAGTCTCACGCAAAGCACTGCTTGTCTAAAATAGGAAGGTAGCACAAACAGCTAGTCCTAAGCTACTACATGGGTTGAAAATGCTGTCAAAATAAATTAATGTAAGTCTCTAAAGAATAAAAATGCTGAATTGTGTACTCCTGCCTTATGTGACAGCAGAGAGAGCAACAACATCCCTGAGAACTTCTCAGTGGCATTTTTCTGCTCCACAGAAAATGTCTATTCAAAGGGTCACAACAGAAAGCCAAAGCTATCAGCTACAATGAGATTTTCCTGCTATCACTAAGTCTAAGTACTCATTAGCATTCTCCACTTAAGAGATTTCTTCACCTTTATGGATTTAATTTGCTCATGGAGTGCTTTTAGAATCGTTCCTCTGAGACTGCAGCATATGCTATGACTCAAAGGACTGGAACAGTCCTTTGCAACAACAGTGCTGTTCGTTATTTACACCAAAATTTCACGATCAAAGCCTTTTGGTCAAAAAAAGCCTTTGGCAACAATTTGCAACTTCTGACTCGAGTAAGGTATGTTGGATGGGGCCCTGAGCAGCCTGATCTGGTACGTGGCAGCCCTGCCCATGGAAGAGAGCTGGAACTGGATGATCTTTAAGGTCCCTTCCAATCTAAGTCATTCTGTGATTTACAGAATCACAGAATTTTATGATTGTTTTGAGTTTAACTCCTAGTTTAAAGAAAAAAACAACTTAAGAGGTCTTCTGAACTTACCAGAGTTCTCTACAGGGGAAACGAGGTATAGGTTTTGCAAGAACCACAGCCACCTTCCTACCATTCCTTTACAAATGATCAAACTGATACAGGGACCATATATTTTCATACTTGGTTGGTGTGACCAAAAGCCACACAGTTACACAGCAGTAAAAGAGAGATACTAGAATAGAACACCACAAAGCAGAAGTGGAATCAAATCCCATTTTAGTCAAATTAGCAGGGGAACCAGAGTGGTGTTGACATGGCAGATCAGTCTTTAGGATACGCAGACTCCCTATAGATTGTAAATACATACCCCATTACTAACAAAGTCCATGTAACCGTATTTTCACTGTAACTGTTTTTCTCCAAACTCAATGAAGTTATCCTTGCATGTGCTCCAGTTACGTTTCCACCTCGCTGTGGTGACATACCCTATGAACCAGCCCTGTTGCCTCGAGGACTTGCGTCTAATCTATTAAAAAAGTTGCCAATCAATTCCAGAAGAACTGACAGAATATTAAGAATGATTCTGAGTCAGGTTTTGGGTATATGAGAGTTTAATGTTTCCTATGGTGTTCTTTATTTAAATGGACATGCCAGGTGCACGTGGAAAAACTTAAGCTAATTTTCATTCCCTGTACTTGTCTTGAAACAGATGACTGCTCTTCCATAGGATATACATACTTGACTTTGTATTTCTTCAGCTAGGGAATGGTAACATTTGCAGTTAATAGCAATGATTGACCTCAAGTCTCAAATGTGCAGTGTTTGACAACTGTACTCTACATTTCCAAGTGAAAAGAAATAGCAGCTATGATGTTGATACACTCATGGGGACTATGCTTTTTACCTCAAGTGATTACAGTATATCACAAGGAAAGACCCCTGAGATACTGCACTGTTAATTAATTGTCCAGGACTATTTTTATTAAAAGTGCAATAAAAAGAGCTGCATTTGAAGCCACTATGGCTTAAATAATGTTAACTAAATTAGGTCTGTTTCCATATACCACAGGAATGCTGCTTATTACTTCATTAACTCTTACTTAAAATGGGACTTTGGGAAAGTAAATGAAATCCAAGTATTTCTGATTCTTGACCACATCAAATTCTTAATAACCAAGAAGATAAAACTCCAAGGAAAACCTGCACTTGTTCTATCACTTCTCTGCAAAGCCATGCCCTCAATATACCATGCATGCCTGCCATTTGCAGCCACGGTTCTGGCTATAGTTTCAACAAGAGGTGACTGCCACACTAATTGGCTTCATGAGTTGCTATACTGCAATGCTCCTCAGTCTTTCTTCAGTGCTCTTCTGTTCCACAGAGCATAAAAGAAATTTCATAGCTGCGGTCTGTGGAGAAAAATACAGGATGTGAGCCATATATAGCACACTATAGCAAAAGTTTTTCTTTGATGTGATGAAGTAGGTTTTGGAAAGAAGCAATACATAAGCTTGAGAGCTGTTCTAAATGCAATAAGGAGCGTGATTATAAGGGGCACCGGCCAAGAGAACTGACACTGATTAGATATGTGAATGTGACATATTAAAAAATAAAATGGGAAGAGGAGGGGAAGAGTTGTTTTCTCAGGGCATTCAAACTTATTTTGTCCCAAGTTATACAGTGACAAAACTGACATTAAGACAAGTAACATTTTTTTAATAGATTCCCATTTCTATCAAAATATTCTGATATACAAACATTGGCTTGGCTGGGATCTTGGGAGATTAGTTCAGTCCTCTTTCTAATGAATCAGTAATCAAAGAACTATAATAATAATCAGGAAAAGAAATGTAAACATCTGAATTTGAAAACTACATCAGTGTTGGGCTGATATGTGAGCTATTCAAGGTGTGCAAAAGATAGATTTGAGGCCCAATTACACAGATATTTTTTCCTGAATGTAGTATTCAAACTGGAAGTTGAAATGTTAGAAGAGCACAGCAAATACCAGGCAAGCTGAATTTAAAGAACGTCATTAAAGACTTACTGAGGAGGGCTAAGTAGTTCTTTAGCTCACTCTTTTCCCTATTGGCCGATCTTGTGTGGTGAAAGGGGTTAAGGAGAACTTGAACTTGTACAACTTTCCTGTAGCATCCAGACTGCATCTGCTTCCAGACTCCTAAAACATGGGATAAACTTGAAACCAAGTTCCTGCTCATGAGATGTCTAATCTAATCTTGAGCTAGCAAGATATGGGGAGTATTCATTGCAAAAACTGAAGCTCTGAGTTTTGCACATAATTAATGACAGACATTTATAGGAAAAGAAAGTAAAAACTCATCTGAAGAACCACAATTTATGCAGTATTATTGAAGTCCCAGCTTCTACAGATGTCTGCCTAAACAGTTTTTTAAACAGTTTTTGAAAGCTTGTATTTTATTTGAGAGGTTACATTATGGGGGAAAAAAAAAAAAAAGAAAAAAAAAAAAAGAAGCCTGTTTTTAATCAGTCAATAAATATTACTGCATTTTGTGGTTGAAAAATTCCACCTTATCTAACCAAGCATGTATAAAAAGCAATTCAGAATTAACATCAAACTAGCAGGTTAGAAAAGACAGATGGCAAACAGTAGACAAGGTTAACACAGCGATTTGGTTTATTTTAGGTTGTAGACCCATGGAGCTGTCCTAAACCCTGTTCAGCTCTTTCAGCTGGTCCCTGACAAAACTGCCATTTGAGGGAGCTGAAGCCACTTGCTTTTATGCTTCTCAATGATTAAGGCTGGAACTCTGCCTCTTAGCATGGTTGGAAAGGATGGGATGCCTGTAGGCACACCCTAGCTTTGTCTGCTACTGGTGAAGCGTTCAGAATAGATTACCAGAAGGCATTTATTCAAGAAACGAGACTATCTATCTGAAAAGCGCCTCTAGTGAAGAAACCAGTATATGCGTGCACAAAACATATTCCCAGCTGTTGTTCCAGCTTCTCTTTAGGAGCCATATTGGCACTACTGTTAAGCTTAAGTGAAGCCAAAGTATGGCACCTCTTTTGAAGAATCAAAATCCAATCCACTGTCCAACAGCATGATAATTCAGGCAACTGTCAATCAACTAGTTGACCAGAAAGACCTCTCCTCCTGACTGAGAGTGACTTAGTGTGAATCATACTAAGCAAAGCACCATACACCATTATGTTTTACAGTCCTTTTTCTGCTTAAAAATGATCTAGGATTTTGCCCAAAATTATTCCATGGGCTGATTCTTCCACTGTTGCACTCTAGTTTTGTGCGACTGAGATCATTTGTGGTTTAGACTTTACCTTCCATGGAATACACCCCAGCTGCAGTATGTTATTTGCAATAAAAGTGTTGGCCAGTTTAATGCTCATTCGGCCACGTGCTCTTCATGTCACCACCCACAGTTAAAGCTGTATCTAAACAGAGGTGTAAATCTTTTTTTCTCATTTGTTCTATTTCCTACTTAGAATACTTAAACTCTATACTATGTAGGTCACTCTGAAAGTAATGTCTCTTGTTTATATCCATGGAAACCACATCAGATACAAAGAGCACAATAACACTATTTGAGAGTGCAAACTGTCAGCTACAAAACACCATTTTTCAAATTAGTCACCACCATTAGCTATGCATTTTCACCAGCAATGAACAAGCGCCTGCATGCCATGCTTGTAACAATCTGCATCAGTGGAGGCACCCACTGTCACTGTCACAACTACTGAAATGCACCATACACTGCCTCACCATGCTCACATCCACTGTCTGGTCTCCAGAAACATTCAGCAACTGCCAACAGGTGCCATTTTTTTCCTCACAGAGGAATACAATTCCACACCTTTGCTTCATACGCACTCCCATGCCAGACACCATTTGGTCACTTTGACCCTCTGTTGCCATCTGTCACATAGCAAAAACACGTAACAGGATATTGGTGAGAAGGTTCAGCCTCTACTGCCATATGACCAACATCTGTCTCTGACTCCATGGGCCAACATAACAAAACAGGAGGTATTAGTTTTGGAGCAGCCCTTGTAATTTTTCTCCTTCCCATCCTAAGGTATTATTTTTCAGTCTTTACTGGACTGCACATTCACTCAAATTAAAATGCAATAACCAATTCAATATTAATGCAACTATAATGTGAGGGGTCAATAACTCAAATACAGACTTCTATCGAACAGCCCCTGGCAACATATGCTTAATGGTTTAAAAAAAAAAAAAAAAGGCAAGCCAAAAGCAAATGTCTTATGAAGAGGTGCAGATTCGCACAATTCTCTTATTCAACACTGCAGATAGTAACAGATGTGTTTCATTTGACTAATATGAACTAATCAATTAGTATGAACAAATTAATTGCTTATTTTAGCATGAACAATTGCAAGAGAATACGTCAAAGCAATGTATTTTAGCTCAAGAAGATATGATTGCAAGATTGTGGACCATAAACTTCCATAGTTTATTTTTAGTACGTTCTTATGATAATATATCACTTGCTGTATGCCAAACCATTAACATAACTGAAGCCAGTTCTACTTTGTCGATAATTGAGGTTGTGTTTTTTCTTCAGTTTACATCCAGCTCGAAAATATATACAGAGAAAAACTTTCTCTCAGTAAGAGTCAGTGAATTGTGACAATACTTTCCTAGTAGTATCATACATCTAAAACATAGCACTAAAAATAAAAATTTAGTAGTTTGTCAAGAAGCTAGGTCACATCATATGAAATCAAAGGATGCTTTTAGTAAAAGAGTATGAATAGAAGCCAAAATGTGAGCACCTGTATCAATTCACACTCATATTGTGTAAACACAAGACTCTTCTATCACTGTTCCCATTTGTAACATGTTATTTTACTCTGCAGCTTCTAAGTTGCAATTTTCCTTCGTTTTCTTCACATTTCAGATCGTCAGCTGAAAACTAGAACCCCCAGGAAAGAGACACATGTTCCCTTCATGAAGTGATTACACAAACTTATAACATATCCACATGTGCTAATAGCTAGACATTTTGAACACTTTACTAATAAATTAAGGAAGACATGCTTTGTCTTTGGCCTTGGTTAGAACATTAAACATTAAAATTTACTAACACAAATTTGGCATCAGAAACAAGAGCATTTAATGCACAGAAATCTAAAGCTATAAATTTCCTATAAATCCCAGAAATCCATAAATGCTCAATTAAGAACGAATAAAACATCTAATTGCATCTAACTGCATCAAAACATCTAATCTCTTCTAGAAGAACAAGCTATATCTGTAACTCAACTCTTCTTTAAAACCTTAGAAAGTTAAGAAAAATCATGATGATTTTAAAGAGTCATTTTTCTGTTGTCTCTTCCTCCTTCAAAATGCCAAGTTCTGAAACGATGTTCCTCCAGAAGAAATTGCATGTGACTAATGAAGCCTTTTAACTCACCTTTGAACAATTTACAAAGAATCTTAGACACTTTCATCTTACTCAGTCCAGCATATCTAAATTAGGGATGCAGAACTGAGCTGGTCTTATATAGCTTGTTCATCATCTTCACATCAGGTGGGCTAACAGTTGCAAAATGGAGAGCCAGTCTGCCTGAATCCTCCCATGTAGCCCTGGACACTCTTCTATAGACACTTATCACAACAGGCATCCAGACAGTGAAAAATACATGCCCTCGTGTTTTGTTGAAAAGACTAGCAACTTAGAGAAATGTGCAAATCCAATTATTCCTGCAGAAAGAGAGGCAGAGATCTTAACATTTCATTCAACGCATTTAGATAACGCAATTTATGCAGACTTCCTCTGGACAAATTATTCATTTAATTTATCACAGCCTTTGAAGTTTTCCCAACTATCAAGGGTAACAAACTTTTTCCACTAAAAATATGAGCCAAGGTTGACGACGTAAGTATGCTTTTCAGAATACTTAGGGAAGATATGAAAATTTTACAGCCTATGGAAGTATTCATTTCGGGTCTTTAATTAATTAATTGAGATTTTTATCTCAGACAAAGTTTTCTTGGAAGAAAAGACATGGGCTTGATTCACACAGTATTACTTCATGTTAGTAGTAATGAACAGAGTCAGGACTACAGTCTCTGCAAGAAGTACTTTCTCTTTAGCTACATAAAACATGCACAAACTAGCATGCACTTACATGGGCACTTTTCCATGCCCTGTGATGTGCAAAAAAACATTCTGTGCAAAGTACAAATGTGGAAGGCAAATAAAGTCTCTTCTGATGTTTCTATGTATTATTAGCAATAGTATTTTGAAGTCTCACAACACTGATTTAGGGCTGAGTCTGATTTCCTACATTCAAAAATTTATAAAACATTCCATGAAAATTAGTCTTTAATTTCCTTCATTAGGTACTTTTATTAGTTAAAGAGCTGTTTCTGTAATCAAAGCATTACTTGAATTTAATTACTGGCTTTGTGTGTGTGCACAGATACGGGTGTGTTTTAGCAAATCCTAGAGTAAAATCAGGCTACAGATCAGCCAGTAGCGTACTGTTGTAGTATACTGGACTCTGTGTCTCTATTTTGGTATGATTTGCCCAATTTTATTTCATTTGTGTTGAGCATTTTCAATCCTCTTTGTGAATACTGTAAGGTCATGTAACAACCAAAAGTAAGCTATGAATGGGAAAGGAGAAACAAGACCTATTTCCTGCTGACCTGGTCCACTCTATCATTTTTCTCCAGGATTTTGGAAAGCAAATCCTAGCAACACTTGTCAGACCTCAGGGCATCACGCTCCCTCAGCCAGAGAGGCTTTGATTTGTCTTTTCTGCATATAGAAAATGCAGTTCTGTGAGATGGCCAAGAAAATAATTGTGCAAATAGCCAAGGAGGTGCCAGGAGGACTACGCCATACATTGCTTGCATAACTGATATCAAGAGCAGATCTATTTCCCCAATTGCTCTGCTATTTCTATTAGTGTATACATTTTACAGTTACATGCTGACAGGAAAGCAAGTTGGTGTCAGGACTCCTTTCACTTTATTGTAGCTGTTCATGCAGGATATGGGAATTGCACTTGGGAAAATCGTATATTCTAGATAATATTACTGAATATTGAAATGACAGCTCCGTTAACTTGCTTTTTTTTTTTTTTACAATTGTTTCTGCCAGAGAACTTCCTATTCCACATAATTACAGTTCAGAAATAACTTTAATTCAGGATTTGTTAACAAATAAGGATTTAATTATTCTTTACATTTCAATATCTTAGTTATTTCTTGCTTCTGTAAAATATGTTCTCAAAACTAACGTAACAGAAATAATAGAATCACAGAATTGGTAAGGTTGGAAAAGACCACTAAGATCATCTAGTCCAACCGCCATCCCATCCCATCATGCCCACTAACCATGTCCCTTTGTGCCACATCTGCATGGTTCTTGAACACATCCAGGGATGGTGACCTCACCACCTCCCTGGGCAGCCTGTGCCAGCACCTCATCATTCATGCAATACAGTGCAGACACCATGTGCCAGTAAAGCAGGCTTGCACCGATTAGTAAGCCGGGAGCTCAAGAAACTAATTTTTTGTTCAGAGTAGTACAGTTAAGTTTGATGACAAGCTTTTGCTCAAAACAATATATGCATGAATACCAACAACAACAAAAGCAATAATTCGAAGATAGCTAAGTTTAGTATAACTAGCTCTCTACACAGTTCATTTATGCATGATCAAAAGGAAAGCTTACTGAATAAACATTCCCAATTCATGCTTCTAAAACTATCACCTAGAGACATTTCACGAAGAACTGCTTTCCTGCTGTTCAGTGTTAGTTTGAAATGGCATGTCTGAAAAGACAGGTAATTCCTGTTGGGTTTGTTCAGATCTTGAAGGCTGTAGATTCCCTTTAAGAAACATGCACTGCGGTATGTCTCTGTGCTTGACTTTAGCTGCTGGATACTTTTCAAACTAAATAGAAGTCTGGTTTGTTTCATTTTGCAGAGTTCTCCACAGGTACCTTCAGAGATGGCTTAGGTACAAATGAATTTTTTACATCTAAAATGCTTCTGAGGCTCGGGGTCAAACAACTAGCACTAAAATCAAACGTGATTGAAAGAAATCACCATAAAAGCACAGCATCTGACACCGCAACATAGAGATTTTCTTTAAAGAAATGCTGCATTTGATGAAAGAACTGTTTGCCCTGAAGCTTGTAAAACAGGCCCTGGGGGTCCTGATGGACAGAAGTTGACCACATGACCTCACGGCCAAAGTGATTCCTTGTCACCTTGAAGTGGTCAAATACTGGCACAGCTACCTTAGAGAAGCTGTTGGGGCCCATCCTTGAAGATATTTCAAATACTTAGTCCCTACGTAAACTGCCCTCATTGTTTGCTTAGTTGGACAATATAACCTTCAGAGATTTCTTCCAAACTAAATCACTCTACAATTCTGCATGGATATCAAGTTTCAAGAAATAATACAACTTCTGGGTAGTGCACAAGTCTAGAAAGATATCATTGCCTTGTGATATTTGATAAAGAATAAACTGTAATTTATTAAGGGATGATTTCAGCTTTTGGAACAATCTTTAGAAATGATTAACACAGAACTAGAACTCAAAGTCAAATACTCAGCCTTTGCTGACTATCATGTACGCTAATTACCTACCTGATTTAGTGGGTGGCAACCTTGCTCATGGCAGGGGGGAGCTGGACATAGATGGTTTTAAGGTCACTTCCAATCCAAGACATTCAGTGATACAATGAAACTAAATTTTTTTGTTGTTGATGTTTGTTCTTTGTGGGCTTTTTTTTTTTTCTTCCTCTTTTTTTTTTTTTCTCCCTCCCTTACCTCAAGCAAGGGTAGAAAAGTTCTCACCTCTTTTTCAAGACTTGATCAGTCAGCAAGCGGTACCAGACAATTGTTATTTAGTTCTCCTGATGGCATGAAACTTCTGAAGAGCTTTAATTTAAAAACCCACCAACTGAGAGATCAGATTCAACTCTGCTTTTAACATTTGCTTGCTCAACATGAAGGCTGTAGGGCAAAAGGAAGAAAAAGTCTTAAAATGTGTGGATTGCTTCACAGGGAAGTACAAATTAAATTAAGAGATCTCAGTATTTGGTGTTAGAAAGGAGTAAAGAAAAGAACATTGCCTAAGTGACTTGCACACTCTTATGTAAGTCTTGTTCCTGTTTCTCAGTTTTCCCTGAATAGCTTGGCTGCCTATTTTTAATCTTTTCCATTAAATTGCTGTTCTGTTTTTAGTGTTTTTTTTTGTTTTGTTTGTTTGTTTGTTTTCTTTCTGCTGTCAAAATGCTACTGAGGTGAACTGAAATAATTAAATCTTTCAAAAGTTTACAGTACACGTCTTCTACTTAGGACAATTAAAGAAAATATGAAATAAACACAAACGAAATACTGTATTGTGCTGAAATAATGCAGTAATTAAATAAAAATGCAAACTAAAAATTGCATGCTCTTCATTTGTCCTTGAAGGTCTTGCAAAAAGCATTTTGAGTTCAGTCCCACAGTTTTTAAAATGTGCTATTCTGGATCCAAGATGTAATTAGACATTTTGATACTAACAATGGAGTTTATAATTTCACACCAGGCTGATCACCACTTAAATAATTTATTTCAGCTCAATACATCCCCTCTTAATTGGAATGTTTTGCCAGCAGTGTTCCCATTAGGATACAGTCATGTCATCATGACCATTAGGCTCAGCTTCTCTGGAAGACAACCCAGGAAACAGCCATCTGAAAACAGCCATATTGATAGCGTAGATACATTAATTGATAACTTCTTGTTCAACAGTGGGGTTTAAGTGAAATAAAAGAATTAGTATGTAAAAGTTTGCAGTCTGTTGCACAATAGATCAGATTCTGCAATCCCAGTGGTAATGCCTGACTCCAGAAATCTGTGAACTTATTACACCTGCCTGCAGCAAGCGTTAAAAAGTAGAAGTATTGCTATACAAAAAGGGCTAAATTCTGCCATCAACTGAATGGTATATGTACCATACATGGCATGCTTATTATTGCAGTACTGAGAAGGGCTACTCAAATCAAATTATAATATTCTGGTAATGATTTCTCCTACCTGATGACCCATGGCAGGCTCATATTCCCCATGTAATAGTAGAGGGTTTGCTTTGCTTCCCTGGCATTCTCAGTTTCCCTCCCATGAGTACCCACTTTCTTGTGCAGAGAAGAGAACTAATTAAAATAAAGCAAGTTCCACAGTTTCATGAGAGACAGAAAGTTTAGCAAAGGCATGGGATCTGGTAGGCTAGCAATAATGACAAGTGCTCCTGGTGAGGCTGGGAATGATTCTGGTGCTGGGAAGAAAAGGTGATGGAGACCTGAAAAAGAGGAGTGTGAGAAGAGCGACTCTTTGGGAGTCAGGTGAACTGACTCTGAAAGTACAGCCCCTCTGAAGGTACAGCCGGAAAGAGTGAAATGGTAAAATATAGAGTAGATTTTAGAAATAATAACTAGAAATAAGGAAGGGCTAGAGGTGACTGAGCAATAAGGCGGCAAGAGATAGAAGTATAAACAAAGATGGATTGGGGAAGGCTGGCACTAGTTAGAAGACAATCAGCAAATGGGAACTACTGGATTGAGGCAATAGCTGGGACTGGAAAAATAAATCCAGGGAGACTGAGCTATTGGGGCAAGACACATGACTGGGGAGTAGTGAGCTGAGCAGGACAGCAGTGTGGAAGAGGGGGCTAACTGAAAATACAGCATTTTTGAAGGTCCAAACAGAATGGGAACCAAAGGAAATGTTTTAGAATATATATGGATGTAGAACAAGGGAGATGGTACTCTCGGGACACAAATGCTGAGGATATACAAAAAGGATCTGAGAAGGTAAGGAGGCAGGGAATATACATCAGGAAGAGGGAAGACTGAGTTTATCAGAAGATGGGAATTAGAAATTAGCCTCCCACTGAAATGGAGGTCTCTAGATGAATAATTTTACAAGCTTAATAATGGCCTTTGTGTGGACTTGTATTGACAGAGAAAAAAACCTCAGCTCCAGCGAGTATTTCCACAGTTCTCAAATGAACCCTAAGATACCAGCTGAGAAACACAATTGTATATTACAGCAGCTTCATATAAATGAAACCAGTAGAGGCAACACTCTGTTTTTAATTGTTTCTCACATTTCTTTTTTTCAAACTTGGGAATTCTGCTTATACACAGCAAGTAAGAAGTAAAAAACATCAGCAGTTCCATGATTGCCCCTGGAAATGCTTCTCTTGTGTAAAAAACAAAAAACAGAAATATAAAAGGATCCTTTATTTTTCTGAATTACCAGTCCCTGATTTCCATTTTTACAAGTTCTGTATTCCACCCTACCTTTCTCTGAAAAGGAAGCTAAAACAAAATACTTGTCTCAATTCAGCTTTTAATTAGTATAAGATTGCAATTAAAAATAATTGCTTGATTTCAATTTTCACTGAAGTTATTATAGTTTAAGCATTGGGTCTTTATTCTTTGCAAGAAGAAAACATTATTTCCTATTACCTGCTACCAAGTATAATGTATAACACAGTGTGTCAACTGTAATTAGTTTGCAAGCTTCTTATTAATATTGTCCACAAATAGAAGACTGTAAAATTTGTAGTTTCTCCCTTTTCTCCTTTTACTTTCTTTTTCTTTTTCACGACATTGCTAGTCAAAGCTGAAATTAGTGTGGCTTAGTTTTCCCCATTACAGTTATTTCACAAAATGCATCTTCTCACAAAATGTATGACAGTTATGGCCTATTGCAATTTCTTGCATTGGAAAGTACCTGGGATTTTAAGCATCTGCTTTTACATCATTGCTTGATGTAAACTGCGGCTGAATATGTCTCTGCTACCTGTGCCACTGATACCGACTTTTAAAAACAGATAAAGTAATTTAATGGAGTTGTTATGACAAATCTCCCAAAGATATCATATTTTTGAGTCTGCATTACTTAATCAGACATACAAGCCTAAGACTCTACATGAGTCTCTTAGAAGGTTACATTAAAAACAAGAAGAGCGTGGAGATTTCAGGCTAATACAGGACAGTAAAGTACCTTTTTAGTACTTTATATATAGTTTTACTATAAATTACAAAAAGTTTTGTAATTTATAATTATAAAATACTTTTTACTATAAAGAGTTTTACTTTAAATATAGCAAAAGACCAGAAATTAAGAATTAGCAAAGAGATCATATAGCTTATCAACAATAACAATAAAATAGGTCAGGAAACAACAGGAGGAATTTTGTACTGTGTTACTCAGCAGGCATGCAACAAATGGATTTAAGTTGGCCTGAGATGCAGCCACCTCCAGCACCTGGGATCACAGTGAGAGAGACCTGACTCAGCCCTGAGGCTAAGCCACAAACTGCACTGAAGGAACTCATCCACAAATTAGTCCTATTGCCTGGCCATCCTCCCAGCCTGCACTGCCCTGAGACACCCTGCCCTCTCTCACCAGTATCTTGTGTGATCCTACAGCAACAGGCTTTCAGAACTTGCCTCCAAACACCTGTCAACACCTTGTCTCACAGTAAGAACAAGCTGCAAAAGATAAAATGACTATGAAAGTGCTTCACTAGCTTGTTAAAATGTTATTACAAATGTGTTGGGTTCACTTGAGTTTTTATTTCACCTTTATTACCAGATACAATCCAGTCAAGGAGTCAAGGATGTCATTACAGGCAGCTGTCCCTGTGATCCATTAAGACCAGGGTTGATACGGGCAATGTGGACAGACATTAAACTACACTGACTCCCATTCCTTATGCAAGTTCAGTTCTGGGACACTCAAACATTCTAACAGGATAAAGAAGCAGAGGTGTTATCACCAACTCAGTATGCTGAGTTGTATTGACAGAGGTATGTTTGCTGAAAATGTAAATGTATTCTGCATGGGTTACTGAAAAATGCCTAGTGAACCAGGTATCTAGGATAGAGACTTCTTCATACTTAATGTTTATTATCTTCAAAAGAAGTGTAAGCTCCTAAATATCAGGAAAAAGCTCATTGTTTTCAGCTGCCTCTGTTTCTACATCAAAGCCTATTTCCTTTTATCTTGCAAAAATCTGTTGAAATTAGTGCACAAATAGAAATATTTCTGGGTGCTAATAACACTCTACCCAAACATGTCTGTGTTCTTTACATCCTGATGCAAGTTGAGATCACTTAGAAAAACTACAGTCTGACTCTTCTAAATGGTTTAGAGGTATTTCAGTATTCAACTAATGCATACTATACACAGAAGGTAAGATGCTCTTCCCTCGTATGATATGATATGATATGATATGATATGATATGATATGATATGATACGATATGATATTATTAGTGCTCACTATTTTTCTTATACTACTTGGTATCTATTTGTTTAAGGGACAAGTCACTGTTCAGAAGAAAACCTGCTTTTTAATATAAAATTTGTATGTCTGACTTAACCCACACAACCCTACCCAGCAAATCCTAATTCCCTTCTGAAAAACAAACCAACAAAACCAACAACAACCCAAACACTCAAATAAAACAATATTTTCTATTTTCTTTCAGAGATTCTGAAAACAGCACACAGCTTTAGGGCACAGCCGCACACTTTCTAAACTATTGGGTTGCTATGTTACTTTCTTGTGCATCTGTCTCAAGAAAAAGCATTCCTGACAGTATCTGGCAAATAAAAAAGCGTCTTATGAGAGTTGCATTACTGTGGGCACAAGCTGGTAGGAAACAAACTGCAGAACAAGTTTTCACATACTTTGTCTTGACTTTTATTCCCAGGAGTGATGTTTATTTCGTGGCCTTTGCCACTTCACATCACTGCATGTTTCAGTTCATTCATCTGTAAGGGAGAAAAGAAACACGGCCTCACTTTAAGGAGGCAAGGCCAAAATGGCCCGAGGGCAGTGCCCACCCACAGCTGCCACCTGTGACAGTGACACATGTGGGGCGGCAGTGCCTCCTCACTGTTAGGCCCTTTACGAACACGTAGCCTGTGTATGCAGCAATGGCACTAGGGACTAACTAGAGGAGAGAAAGTAGGAGAGCACGCTCAAACTAGGAGACTGGGAGTCACGCTTTTCTAATGGTCAGGACTGGGCCTGCAATGTGGAGGGGAGCAGGACCATTGCCCCAAGGTGCACTTCCCCCAACCTGCTCTCCTTGCAGCCTGCAGCAGTCTGGGCCTGGGCTGTCTGCATGTGCTTTGCACAACTTTTCTGAGTTTTGCTTGCTTTCTTTTTCCCTTTATTTATTCCTTTTTTTCTTTAAATGAAGTTCTATGCAGCCAGTATTCTAACAGCTTGCACAGGGACAGAAGTTAATTCTGTACACGTACCAGTCAACTATACTGCAGCCTGATTGGAACCCATTAGATAGAAGGGTTACATGAATAATAAACAATACAAACAGTCCTTATTTCAGTATGATATTGGCATTTGCTGGCTGTGCTCACAAGGCCAGCTGAAGAAGTATGGGTCTCCCTCCTCATTGCCCCTCACTTCTTGTTCTGTGAGGCCAGAACAACAAACCAAGACCAGTGATGAAGGAGGAAGAATATGCTTTCAACCAGTGTAACAAATGCAGTTTGCAATAGAACTCTACTGGCAGCTTCACTGCAAAAACTGAGGAGGTGATAAGCTGTGGCAGAGCAGGGAAAACAAGGTGCTGAAGGGTTGAAATCTGCTAGGCTATCTGCATGGCACAGCCAGCAGCTCATGGAGTTACTGAAAAATGATCATGAATCACTGAGTCCCTTTAAGCTCTGTAAAATATAATTGTATAGATCACCATTTTCTACCAGTGCTGCGATATTAAAAGGAGTGAGGAATTTACTAGAGAAAAACATGAAGTCAACATCTGATACTGGATGCAACGTTAAGAGAGGAAGGGAAGGAATGATTGCTTAACCTGTGTCAGTTCTCATAAAGCCTGAAGTGTATAAGCAGTGACTCAATTTCAAAACAGCCAGTCAGCTCCAATTGCAGGTTGATGTGTTACTTACTCATTAAACCTAATGATGTAATAATGATATACTATTTGCTTACTTTTAACATATTAAAAATCCTGGCATAAAGATCTGTGCTATCATTATGTCTCACTTGCCTTCTAATATCTACTTTAGATTTCCGTATGTGACCAAAAGACTTGCTCTTCTTTAAAGTATAATAAATAATGCCCTCATTTATTTCCATTTTCTGACAGCATTTATTTGACACGGCCACTGAAAAGTTACTCACTACTGGATATGCATATACTTGTGTTTAGGAAACTGACTTATGAATACAGGTGTCCTTACCTGGCCTACCACTGCACTACAGAGTGATACAGTCACAGCTCCTGAATTCTCAGCAAGGTCTGGACTCCAGAATGCGGTTAGTTCCTTGGTGAGGAAGAAAGGGATTGACACAGAAAGAAATCAGATAGCAGAGTCAGTATGTGGTAAGTGACTCAGAGACTGGTACTGAAACAAAAATCCAGAAAAGATTCCCTCATACAAAATCCCATACTGCTTTTCAACGTAGGGGAAACCCACACTATTTTCTTAAGGCTTACACTTGTTGACATTATTATAGTTCTGAAAATTAAGATATATTTAGTCAGAGACTTTACTGATTTGCTTTTCTAGTTACCTCAGATTTGAAGGACATTTTTACAAGGCATGGATTTCAAAAGACAACAGAAAAATGAGGCCCCCATGAAGCATTACATTTTGGGCAACCCAGCTCCTGAATAACTTTCTGAATTCCTGTGTAAGCTCAGGACAGCTGGTGCACATTCCCCATCATAGCATCCAAATGCTTTGCCACGTGAAGCATCTTGCCTCTAGCCCCACAAGCAAGGAGTCAGTCAGATTTCAGCTAGTCAGAAGTATCATATCTGAATGTTGTTATGGCTTCTTTGTATTTCCAGGCAAATTGTACTTGTAGAATGTGAACATGCTCAGAATATGTTTCTCTAGAAGCATCAGTGCCACTGAGAAGTACAGCAAATAAAGTAGCTAATCTCTGCAAAACTCTGGTCTGACCAACTGTGTAGGGTTGTGCTTGGAAGCAGGGAAGAACAGGGAGTGAAAAAGTAGCTTTTTAACATTTCTGAAGAGCAGGGCTTCATCAGGTGTCTGTCCTGTAGTCATGTTAATAGCATTTCTCAATACTCTGTTATGTTTCCAACAGTTTCTCATTTAAATCATCCTTCTATCTTTGACCTGGCTGCCTGCTGCTATCTGCCACTTCCACAGCAGCTTTCAAACGAACCACCTAGCCTCAAAAAATCAGAGACAAATCTTGGATAATGCTGATGTCCTACAAAGTTCATTAAAATTGACTGTTGGGCAGTGAAGTGAAACCTCTCTGTGGTGTGAACAATGCTGATTTGTAGGAGCCACTGGTTTGCCAGAATCATGCTGCTACTTTGTAAGGCCCCCTGAGCCTGCACTGCCTCCTGCCCAGCCTACAGCATGAGGATGGGACAAGACCCATGGGATTTTAGGAAAGTTCTGCAAGAAAAGAAAGTGAAATCACTGAGCATGGAAGAAAACAGAATAAATGGGAAGGGAAGGGAAGGGAAGGGAAGGGAAGGGAAGGGAAGGGAAGGGAAGGGAAGGGACCTACAAAGATCGAGTCCAACTGCCTGATCACTTCAGAGATAACCACGAACAATGTCATAAGTACGCAGACAGCTACCCAACACTAGTTACCTATCTGAACTATGCCACTTCTACAACACATGACTGTCCTTAAACATCCAATTATACAAAACGAAGCAAACATCCAGCAAAAAAAAAAAATCATTATTCGGATAATGAGTTTGGAAAAGCCAAACGCTGAATTATAAGCTGCTAGAAAATCCTTTCGTCCCGTCCATACTGCATAAGACATTATACTACAAATAAAATGTCACTAATGAATAACTGTGAAGTTTAAATAAATTTGTAGTAATTTAAAGCAGAGTCAAGCAGTAAAAATTTTCTCCAGGGACACTCAGTCATATTATTACTTTGCTTAAACAGTGCAAAATATAGGCTAAAATATAAATAATGATTATTAGCTGTAACCTGTAGATGACCAACTGAGTGATAGCTGATCAAAATTAAACTAATTTATGAGCTCTATATGTAAATATGATATAATGTATTTAAAAACAACAACAACAACACAATCATTTACAATTGGAGGAGTATAGCAAATGTTTCTAAGTTAAAAAATCATGAAATTAACAAACATTCTATGCTTTTTTTTTCCTGTCGCTTGTAGCAAAGTCTTGTCACAAATCAGAACTGGGTGCTGTTGAAATGTAAAACAAAAAACTAGTGCTAAAAATAAAGTACTACTATCCCCTTTTATTAATGCTATTTTGAATTCCTTCATATACAACTAATATTCTGAATAAAGAAAAGACTGTCTTGATTGCCTAGGAAGCTCAGAGCCTGAAGTGACCTTGCCCTGAATTACCAAGCTTTGTTCTAGCTAAGGGGACTAAATGTGAGAAATAGATTTGTATTTGGAAACTGGAGCGCTGAGTTTCTTTAGACCCGAGAGATTTTTATCATTTTTTTCATGCAGTGTTTGTTTCTCCCCCATCTCCTTCCCCCTCTGAGCTTGTTCCTGGCTGATCTCAATGGCAATGCTGTAACCAAGCAAGCTGATGAGAAGCTCTGACTGAGCATACTGGGTGCTGAGCTATGGCTCTCAGAGATAAGCTGCCAAGCCCCACAAATGTCATTACTAGTCAAAGTGTCAAAAATGTTACAAATAAATTTCATGAATACATATTCTCCTATGGAGTTTTAAAGGGAGCAGCAGAGACATGGGGGAGATGATGGAACAGCTGCAGCTGACACAGGATGCCCACATCACCTAAGGAACAGAAGTGCAAGAAGAGGGAACATGCCTACAACTTGAGCGCGCAGTTCCTATCAGCCTCTTTTGTAAAATCCCCTCTTACATGTATGTTCACTTATAGAAAGAGTTGTAAACTTCCAGCAAGCAATTTTCCCTAATCATTTTTGAAAGTTACAGAGGTTATTTTGGGGGTGCTGCTTCTTTTCCCTTTCCCTCCAGATATTTCTGAATTTCTCCACAGCAGCTGTATTAAAAATTATGCTGGGGGGGGGGGGGAAAGGAATAGTTTACCAGCATTTACAAAAATAAATAAATAAAAAACAACCAACAAGAAAAAACATAAAAGCAATAGAAACATCATTTGCATATTCATAACTGTCACTACTCCCAATCCCATACACAATTCCATACCCCCTATATATACACAGATCTCTGTAACAATAATTCTGTCAAGATAGTTGGTATTCACCTTTGGACTCTTTCCTTTGCCGTACAGATTAGAACAGGGGAAATAAGTTTCTCTATTTGAACTTTTATGCCAGAATGAAAATTGAATCTTTGTGACCTATTCATGTATGCAAGTGAGAAGAGATTCAGTTTCTTCAGTTTCTAGTTCTTTAATGATAGTAAACTGCTGAACTGAATTACAGCATTAAAAGCAGCCCTGTGCGCAAACACTGGACTATGTTTAAAGGTTATTTTTCTTGTAGAGAGAAAAATGGAGTAGAATATTAGACAACAGATGACAGAAGATAATTTGTGAAATATTCAGAGTAAAGACGGGAGGAGAGCATACGATTTTATTTCATTTAGTCTTAGCTTTGTTTTAACCAGACGAAAGTAATTTAATAATAATTCGGCTTAAATAGCAACTGCCTCCAATGCTTATCTTATATTCCCTATGAAGAAAAAAAAAAGGATATTGAATTAATGTTGTTATTTTCCTGATGCTTTTGGCTCTTGATCAAAAATAAAGCTGATCTACTCTGCCTGTACTCTACACTGACATTTTCTATTAAAAGTTACACTGCAGCATTCACTGTTTGCACAGTTTCAGGTTGCTCTATTTGCTCCACTTACACACGATGCTTTGTCAGACTTTTAGGATACTTCTATCTAGCATAATTAGAAAGCAAACATTTGTTCAGAATCTTTGTTTGCTTGAAACTTTTGAAATAAAATAGGCTATCCAAATCTGAAACCCAGACAGGAATTTAGATATTTTTTTCCCCAGTTACTTGAGGCAGCATTGTTGACAATTTAATCTATGAGCACAGTAGTCTTACCTCCCTATTGACAAAAGGAAGAAAACGAGGTTCCATCCCCAAGGCTTGGCAGTGACTATGGGCGTGAGAAACAGAAGGTATACTCACAGAAAGTATAAGAATATATGATTTTGAAGCGCTTCAAGAGAAGAGTACAATGGAAGCAATGAAACACTGGGAGGTTCTGCAGTGTCACATTGCTCCTGTTAGATTTTGTGGTTTTCTTTGAAGTTCAAACAAAGCTTTTTCCTATTCCATCAACTTCAAAGTTTATTAAAAAAAAATCTAGATTAAAACATCCAGATGAAAATCAAGAGATCATAGCTATACTTGTCAGGGTCCAAATTATTTTTTGGTCTCCAGAATTCTCCAGAAGTTGAGTGACTGAGGTTTCTTTTAAGGTGTAATCCACTGCAGGGTACAAAAAATGCATCTTTGTGATCTGTTCTGCAACCTTTGATGGCCACTTGGAGGAACATGGAAATAATCACAGCTAGTGGCAAGAGGAGCCATCCCTAACGCTCAGGTTGTGTACACATTTAGGGCATGCTATACTCCTGCTTTGTAATGACAATATGCTAGCTGTAATGCTTTATAAGCAGCCCACGCAATTCTTTAAGACTTAATAATTTTTTTTTTTTAAATTTAAACATAGGATAATGAGAAATTTAGAGTACAACAAATAGATTGTTCTGTTGTTTATTTTTTATTGTTTTCCAGTGGATCTGTGATGCTTTACACAGCTCTATGTTTAAATAACTATGTTCCTTTTTTTGAACATGTGTATGTAGCTTCATCATTTGGCATTCAAAATATGCCAAACAGAAAGGGATGCTTTCAGTTTGTTGTTTCTTCCACAGTGGTAAAAAAATAAATACAAAAATGCAGGTTGCAGGCACTCCTGGTAAATACTTAGCAGTTCTGCTTAGTGCTTTGGAACAGCAGCCCTGGCCTTGATCCCATGAGCCTTCATATGAGTCATCCTTACTCTTGCAAACAGCATCACTGGAAACAGCAATAGATCAGTATGTACCATATATATTCATTATGTTGGGGCTGTTACACTGTATTATTTTTTTACCATTCATAACTAACTTCCTAAAAAGCTTCTGTAGTTTGCATTTAGACAATATTAGAGCATTTAAATGCTGTGTATCAAATAGTACCACACATTGCACAGTCACTTTTATGTGTATGCAACATGCTTTGTACTGCTTCAGGTGATGTATCACCCATACCCAAAATGGCAAGTCTGAGTGGAGACAGACTGAAGACTTCACAGCTGGGGTTGTCTTTTTCTTTTTTAAGGAAGCTGGCAAGCAAGTTTCTAGGACGGAGCAATTGATAATCTTTTGTTGTTTCAGCACAATCCTCAAAGAATGTGCTTTTAAGGAATACAGCTCTAATTCTGAAATTTGTATATTTGCACCGTAGCAATAAACTGCCTTTCATGTTTGTGATGAGCAAGAAAGAACTACAAGGCTGCATTGGGTAGGTTCTCTATAGTGTATGAGATCCCTTCTCAGGTCTAGTTATGCCAAGGAAGGAACTACCTGAAAATATAAAATCAGTAACAGTTTTTTTGTTGTTTTGGTTTTAAATTATTTTGTTTCTGAATATGTTTTCTGTTAACCTTCTGCCAATGCTTACAAGAGAGTAAATAATCTTTTTGTAAAGCTTACTGGTTGTCAGTTACAAAACATGATTAAGAGGTGCAACACTTGCATCAAACATAACTGAACTAAATATTCATATATGAGAGCACGATCACACAGGCAACTGCACACCAGGACTAAATAGCACATACTGTTTCACCCCTGTAGAATCATATCTATGAAAACCTAATCTTTAGAACTGGGCTCTCAATCATCTACATATGGTAAAGTACCCACGGATCTTTGAAAAACTAGAGCAGGCATGAAATCCATCTTGTGAAATTTAAATAAAATAGGTGAATGAATACAGAGTTTTTTTCTCCCAAACATAAAAAAATCTTGGAAAAGCCCAGTATTTTAAACATTTTAATGTGAGCTACTCAAGACATATTCTGCATGAAATGAGATGAAAAATACGCAAGAAAAGCAAAATACAATGATATTATTCAGGCCTCTAGAGGAGTTCATCAATAAATAAGAGTCAGATACCTAACTCACAGGACAATGTTCATGGTGGATGGGCATTTCACTGCTCAATTAAGTATTCAGCCTAAGCATGTAGGTTCTGTTGCAGTATTCTTTAATGGTTTATACACAGCTTGTGACTGCCTGAACCTCACATGGGACTCTTCTACTCAAGATGAAGACAAAACACTTAAATTAATCCCTCTAAATTTTGTATGTGTTTAGCCATTGATTCCCTGCAGAATTTGTTCAGCAGTCGCTGAAGTCAGCTTGGGCCTTTTCCACTAAAGCCAACAAGCCTTGAATCATAGGCACACTTCATAGAATGATGTTACTATGAACTTTTAAAGAATAGGTACATAATTTGAAGGACCCCAATAAAAACAGATTATTAAAAAAAAAAAAAAAAAAAACAAGGAAAAAGGATAATACTTTGTAGGGAACTGTAATAAAAAAGACCAATGTAATACTATTTCAGACTGCCTAAACATAACACATAGTTTTTACAGTTGTATTCAATATGGTAATTCTGCTGCCAGAGATTTTTTTGCAGATGAATTGAATTTAATAAGTCTCTTACTGAGAGTCAAATTTTTATTCATTGAGTTCTTTAGTGTATTTCAGAGCAGCAAACATATTTCACAGCAATACTAACAGACTGAAGTAGGTATTGAGTTGAAGTAGACATCCCCTGCTGTACTCTCAGAACCACACAAAAGAAACTGCAACTCTTACTGAGAATTAACTTCAGATTTGACCTACAGAGGCAGGTTTCTATACGGTGATGTTAAGTAATCCACTGTGGGCCCGTTAATCCCTACGCCTCTTCCAAACAAGGCAGCCAAATTGCGAAGGTGCTTTGTGAAATCACCTATTGTACATCAGATGCTTAATTGACAATCCTGTGCCAAATCCCCAGACATGAAAAACTCATGTTTTACCTCTCTGCAGACCCCCTCCCCCGCTTTTTTTTTGTCATCTGCAACAGACTGCAGGCTGCCAATAAAAATAAGAGGTTTACAAAACTTATTTTAGACATTAAATGCTAGCCTGGGGGGGGTCTTTGTTTCTTGGGTCTTTTCCATGATATGAAAAAAACAGCAAGTACGCAGTACCATTTTACATAATGACAGTCCTGTATCTTGTAAGCACTCATTCCGCTAAAGGGCAAATTCTTGCTCCCATTTAAATCAACAGCAAAATTATCTTGTGCAGGACTGGGGCCTTTAACAGGGCTTTTATATATTTACTTTTCAAATGTTTGCTATGCTGGTTTCTATTCCTTCCTCTCCCTCTCTGTTTTGTAATTTTATGAAGTTGACTGAGCAAAATACAAATCTGCCCTGAAATACTTATGTAGCTTTTAAACATTAGAAGTAGACTTTTCAATATTTAATTTGTATGCTACCAAATAAAGCTATCAAATAACAGGTTAGGATTTTCAGTGAGATCGACAGTACTGAGACCATAAACCTTCATGTGCTCAAGAATAAGAAATCAATAAAAATCTAATAGGCCCACCAAGTATCTGTTCCTGAAACATTTTGAAACTGATCAGAATGATGCCAACTATCCTCTCATAAAACAAAAATGCCTTAGGCTATTCAAAAGTAAGAGAATTCATAAGACATAATTTCTGCTTTTTAAAGCAGATACTCCTCATTTCACGTATGTTGTGACTCTATGACCTGAAATAAAATAAGTGGCTATAGTAAAAAAGTCATTCCATAAATTCAAATTCCTAGCAAAAACAGCATTGTGTGAATTGGAATCATCAGCAGAAGGACTCGACATATTTTCCAACTCTTGTCATCATAACCTCATAGGCTACTAGTTCAAATGAATTAAATAAAAAACAGATGCACTACCATAGCTTGGTGACAGGTTTTTTTTGCACCTCATACTCATTCTTTTCTTTCAAGACCAATATAACCAATATGTATGCAATGTATTTAGATAAAACTTATATACTTACTTAAGGTATTTCCCCAGCAAGGAACTATCAACACGTAGCGTTGTTAAGTGGGTCAGTCAAAGAAAAACGGACTATTCTCACAATGGAAAAAGCTCTTTGTAGATAGAAAGCTCTTGTTCTTTTCATTTCCACCTATGTCTGCATATCACATAGATCATCCAGGGTGTCAAGAAGTTTATATTAGATAGGAAAGGGCTCTAGTATTTCTAGGCAGAATTCCCTGATCAAAAGGCTGTTAACATTTGCTTTATATTCAGTACATTTTTGATACTTAGGGAACATGGGAATCATGTGACTTGTAAGAGCCACCTGAGCAGCATTTGATCGTTCTTGAGGAGCTACTGAAGGCTTATTATGCAGCTGACAATCAACAAATAATATAGCTCATGTTCAGGAAGGTCAGCATGTCCTGATAGCATCAGAACTTCTGTGCTTGGGTAAAGCGCATCACGCACGTGCCTGGGTGGTGATAGCTGGAAATCCCAAAGATGCTTAGGACTTCACATGAAAGCAGCCAAATTAGAAGCATATGATCCATTAGAGATACCATCTGGAAACTCTGGGCACTCTTTTGTAGTCTTTAAAATTTCCCTGAACAACTTTTCTAGCCAGAAGGAGAGTACTTGCCCTAGAAAGCATGTGTTCGTGTAAGTTTTATATTACAAACTTGCCAGGGACAAGAACATGAAATATATGTAATAATAATAATATATATGTACCTCACTGAACTTAGCTTTAGCCAGAGTCATGGAATCACAAGAGATTACTTCATCCCATCTCTCCCATTAATTCCACTTAAGCATAATTGACAAAGCTAAAAGATCTGATGCAGAGTTGCCACTGAAAAGATGTGCTGTTAGTATACAAGCTAAACTCTGCCAGAAAGTTGGGTAAAAACTAGCACTACAGCCTACTAATCGTTAAGAAATTCCACATAAATCAGTAAGGTCTTATTTTCCAGAAAAGGATAAATGCTTTTTGCTGCCATCAGCTGTCTACAAGAATATAAAAAAGAAGTCCATTCTAACTAAGCAGCAGAGAGTAGAACAGTAGCATTTTGGATGGAAATGCTTGTAGAAACTAAACTCCCATGCTTCTCAGAAGAAGTTCATTATAACAGTGGTTAGTTTTAATGAAGCAAAATCAACTAAATATCTGAACAAATCAGAAACACAAGTTTTTCCATGTTGCTTATTCTTTGGATAATTTCAGTTCCTAGGATTGCTCCCCACAGACTGTTAAACAAACCTGTACGCTTCTGGATGTAGAAGACTGCTGCAATGAACCTGAGAGTGGAGAAACCCCTCTAAGAGTACTGCTCTTTTGAGATTTACTGCTTGATTATTGTTCCAAAGCTATCAAAAATTAGTGGCTGAAAATCAACCTTTTCCCAAGGCACATAAGCTACTACCATTTCTTGATTGTTTTTAAAACCTTGGCAATCAACAACTTCTCTCTTATTCCTTTTCACATGCGGTGTACTGAGTTTCATGGGACTAAGTAGCTTCTCTTCCAGTCCTTTCTCTAGTTAAACTGCACACTATGCTGGGATTTCCAAATCAGATATGCCATGCCTCTAATAAAGAAGACTTTGAGCAACTCGACTCTTCCACACTGTGTGGTTCACAAACAGAAGGCACTCATTGCTCTGAGTCTTGAATACGCTTGTGGGGTGAGTTGCTAATATGTTTTCCTGTATCTTGTAGAACAAAATTGCCCACAAAAGCCACATTTTTTCAGTAAAGAAAATCCTCTCTCATATGAACTAATGAAACACTGCTTATTACTGATGTTGTAGAGAAAAAGAACAATGCAAAATCTTTCTTTCTTTTCCAGTTATTTATTATTTGCAGCGCAGAAGGATACCATTCATTAATCAGAGTGGTAAGTCACGCAGTCAGCTAAAAAGCTGCTAGCCCAACACAGCTCTTTCCTTAAATTCTTGTGATAAGCTTAGGCAACTTCTTAGCCTCGCATTTAACTGTGGGATTTGCAAAAATCACAGAAAGCTGATTTAAATACCTGTGTTCACAGAATTTGGTTAATTAGTGCTCTTGCTGAATTACAGCTGGTCATCTGATTGAAGATGAAGGTATCCCAAAATGATCAGCAGAATCCTGAAAATCCAGCAGCAACAGCTGGGCGAGAATAGCCCAAACTTTGACCATTACTCATTAGTAATGTGTCCTTCTTAGCAAGCTTCAGATGTAAGCAGTTTGCATCAGATGCAAAGGCAAGCTACAGACGTGAGAGAAAGATGTCCTCTTGCAAAGATATTACAATGATCAAAAGTGGAGTGACTGCAAATTCCAAAACAGGCTGTAAGAACAAAAGGACATTTTAATGGGTGGAAATTATTTCTCATATGTTATTCTCCACACATAATAAATAGGAAGTATCTTTTTTCCCTTCTGGTATTCTCTTTTATATTGGATTGAAACACTTCCTTCTGGTCCTTGCTGCCAAATCTCAGTATTGAAGGAAATATCAGCTCACTACTGCTAGTGTGTAAATTAGCTGAACCTCATCTAAGAAGTCTGTAGATTCATTGTGCCAAAAATAAATAAAAAGTCAGTGTTCTCCTAATGTACAACTCCTTTGAAGAATGTAAAGGGGTAAATAAGACAGCATATAGCAATGAGCCTCTGCTGTCTTAGCAGAGTTCTATCTTAGCTTCATGCAGGCCAAACACAACCATTGTCCTACTGAATATTACCATATTCTGCCCAGTGTAGGTTTGTGACTGGTTTCTTTGGTCCTGTTCCTAATAAATTGGGAAAACTGACCTAGATACCTCTGTTTTCTGAAGACCAAACCTCCTGTCTCCTGGACAACCATATAGGAGGACAAATATGTCCAAGGACTTCTTTCCTGTTAAAACTGTTTCTCTATTATCATGTCAAGGCTGTGCACATGGGCATCCGCATAGGGCAAAGCAGTCAGGACATCAGGCTGGATCTAGAGGATGGTAGAACCCAGTGCCTTTGGCTGGCTGGACAGAAGAGGTTTCATTCACAGAAGTAGTAACAAACTATATATTATTGTGGATTACTGAGAAAAAGAGTCAGAGGAAGAGTTGTATTCATAGAATCACAGAATGACCTGGGTTGAAAGGACCTCAGAGATCATCTTTCAATTCCCCTGCTACGTGCAGGGTCACCAACCACCAGACCTGGCTGCCCAGAGCCACATCCAGCCTGGCCTTCAATGCCTCCAGGGATGGGGCATCCACAGCCTCCTTGGGCAACCTGTTCCAGTGTGTTACCACCCTCTGAGTGAAAAACTTCCTCCTAATATCTAACCTAAACCTCCTCTGTCTCAGTTTAAAACCATTCCCTCTTATCCTATTGCTATCAACCCATGTAAACAGTCATTCCCCCTCCTCTTGATACTCTTCCTTGAAGTACTGGAACGCCACAATGAGGTCTCCCCAGTGCCTTCTGTTCTCTAAGCTAAACAATCCCAGTTTCCTCAACCTTTCTTCATAGGAGAGTGCTCCAGCTCCCTGATAACCTTAGTGGCCTCCCTCTGGACCAATCTGAGAGTTCCACATATTTCTTGCGCTGGGGTCCTCAAGCCTGGACGCAGTACTCCAGATGGGACCTCACAAGAGCTGAGTAGAGGGGGACAATCACCTCCCTCTCCCTGATACAGTTTTCTACTATCCCAAGTGAATTAAACAAAATGTGGTGAAGAAAGAATGAGAAAATCCCATTCCAAATGCCTTCTGACTTTCTCCTGAGAGACACTGCTCCTTTGCACAGGGAAGTATGATTTCAAAGACACTTAGCCAGATTCTCTAATCCTTAAGTCACTGGTTTAAAGAAGGGTGACATGACTAGAATTTATCTTCAGGCTATTTCTTCCTCATCCCAGGTCTGTTTTTTAGTTTTATGCAAAAGTGGGAATAGCTTTAAGATCAAAACCCCACTTACGATGAACTTGCAGTCACTAAAAACATCACCCAACTCTATTGATTAAATTGTAGGAGAAAGCCTGTCAGATCCTTCCATTAAGCTCAGAATTATGCCAGAATTTTCTCAGTGCTGCAGAACTTTACATCAGCCAATTAACCTGAGCAGACAAGCCAAAATCAAAGTCATCATCCAGTAATGCTAAAAAATCCCAGTAGAGTTGTTAAGCAACTGCTGCACCAGTTTTTTTTTGCTATGGCATAAGACAGAGGCATCCTATTGCCTTCAGCAGTGTAGAAGCTATTACATATGTACAACAGGATAACCGTAAAGCCTATTGTGAGCTAAAACAACATGGCAGCAAATGAATTCAGCCTCTCACTAAGACTGCCAGCACTCTGTCATTTGGCAGACCTCTGAGAAGACATGAATATTTGTTTTTCTAAATCTCAGACAGCACTGGGTTTGCAAAGCTACATAAACAAATGAATTACATGAAATCCGTGACTGACCTACAAATCCCGCCCTGCCTATTTCTCTTTTCACTTCCCCTTCTGGCAGTTCAAATTCAGGAGACATCAGTCTGTTGCTAGAGCAGAGTTATGTGGCTAGAATACTTACCTTGAGGCCAAAAGTTAGCTCTAGTAACAATTCTTTTTTCTTTGAGCAGAAGCATAACAGCAATTCACACCTACCTCTGAACTTTTTCTAATGTTCTTTCCATATCAACTATGTTCTGTGAACTTTGCTGTTGAACGTGACAGTCTCTAATGTCAACATTTGATCTCCAAACTTTTCTTTCTTTAGCAAGTAACGTATTTCATCAAAAGTCTTAGAATTTGCTTAGTTTTTCCTCCCCTTTTCCAGTTAGTTCTGCTGGCACTGCTGTCAGCTGCTGTTCCTGCAACTTTGGCATTAATTGTTATGCACTAAGGAATACAAAAAATAACAAATGAGAAAATAATGTGAAGAGCTTTGTTTGAAGATAATCTGAAGGACTTTGTTGGCTTGATCAGCTGTCCCTGAGCTGAAGAGTTAGGTAACACCTTTGGGAATGCGTAATGTTAAATATTCATGGCTATCCAATTCGGATCCATCATACTGAATATTCATATAGGAAACATAATCCCAGGAGCTATTCTTACTCTGTAAAGGACAGAAACAGAGCTGTTAAACTGAAGTACGCTTTAAGCTGCAATATTTCATATACACTTAATTAGAGTGGGCATACTAAGGCTTATTAAACATAAACATTTAAAGGCTCAGATTCGGCCCCTATGCAAATTCCTTTCCCATGAGGTTTAGAAGTTAATTTAAGTTTCCTTTTAACAAAAATTAGAAGTAAAACCTATTTTCTGATGAGATATGATGACTCCTGTTTTAGTTTTACCTGTTTTAGTTTAATAACCAAGAAAATGGTTGTACTAGTCATTTCATCATAACTCTTGGCACTTCAGTATCTGCTTGTCTGATTTTGAACATCCCAAGCAAGATAACATCGGTATATTCAGCAAACATTCTTCTTGGAAGTTTTATAGATGTTTGAGTTGCACAGCGTATCTCCATGTGTCAATCTTGGTCCTGACAACTCTAAGAGAATTCATCGTCCAAGAGGCCAAGCTGCCACTGCTTTCACCTTGATGGACATAATTTAAGTTACCATCAAGCTGGTGGCTAGGCTGTACCTCCTGCAGACTCCTTTGGTGGACTCTCCTTCCTTGTTGACCTCTTCACATCAGAGCAATGTAGAAAACTTTTCCAACATAACCCATCCAAGGTTTCTCATCCTGTCCTCCCCTTTCCTTCCCAGTAGGCTTTCCAGCATGGCTTGGATTAGCCTTAAGTTCTTGTGGTTTCATGTTTCAGATTTCTGTCTGCTCATTTGTCATTCTGATCCTGTTTCTTCTCTCTCTTCTCTTAGAATGACAGAACACAGGATCACCTCTCTGGATAAGATTATATTAATGCTTCACTGTCGAATTGCCAATAATGAGTCTCTGCCAAATTTATATTCCAAAATTCCCCAAGCAGCAATTTAATTACATTATTTTGGATACAGCAACATAGCAGCTGCATTCATTTGATGAGGGTTCATTATGGTGTATGGTGAAAACAATGGCAAATTAGCTCTGATGTGCTTTGGAATTGCTTTTTTTTTTAGTTTAGAACAGGCCTGTTTTAGTGAGCGTAATTCTCAAGCCCATTTGATCTCTGTGAGAAAGTAGAAAGGATGTGACAGCAGTTTTAAAAAATCAGACACATCTATACCAGTTGCAGTTCAGCTTTTGATGTCCCGGTGGTTGATGGTTAAAAGGGAATTACCAGAGAGTTCCATCTCAACATATTTTAAGGACTAATTCAAAAGTTGTGCATATAAACAAAAAATAAATGAGAGCTGCTCTGAAAATAATGTCTCCTATTTTGTTATGTTGGCCTCCAATGCCAGAGGTTGGTGGTATGGCAGCTGAGGTTGAACCTTCCCACCAATATCCCATTATGTGTCGTTGCCACGTGACAGATGGTAGCAGAGGGGCAAAATGACACAACAGTGGAAGCATGTATGAAGCAAAGGTGTGGAATTGTATTCCTCCATGAGGAAAAAATGGCACCTTTTGTCACTTGCTGAATGTTTCTGGAGACCAGACAGTGGGTGTGGACACAGTGAAGGAGTGGGTGGTGTGTTTCAGCAGTGGTGACATCAACAGTACTTCCAAAGACCAAATATGTTCTTCTACTGCTACTCCTCACAAAAGACACAACTTCACAACCAAATTAGAAGCTTTTGCCAGAGGACTAATATCCTGTGAGGAACATAATTTCTGCAGGGAATTGTACTGAAAAAGTCTTTGTGCAGACATAGTTATAACACCACTTTTGTAATTCTGTAGTTTATTTTGCTTTCTTAATCACTACTGTTGTTTTTATTGGCAAGAATACTTTTTGGTCACAAGGGAAAAGAAAGCTTTGTCTTTCTTCAGATTCTGAAAGTTTGATTCAAGCTCTAGAATCACATTTGTACAACTTTACAGTAGTCTGTGGTAATAAAGAAAATGACCCCTCACAGAGCTGGACATAGAGAAATTGCATTATTCCATTACATACACAGTTAAGGGCTGTATGTGCAATTGCCCCTCCTTACGTTGAGTATCATTTGAAGTCATAGAATCACTAAGAAAGAGACCTCCAAACATCACCTAGTCCAGCCATCAACCCAATGCCCACTAACCATGTCCCTCAGTGCCACATCCATACAGTTCTTGAACACCTCCAGGGACAGTGATTCCACCACCTTCCTGGGCAGCCTGTGCCACTGCATTGTCACTCTTTCTGAGAAGAAATTTTTCCTATTATCCAACCTGGAGTCCATTCAACTAGTTTCACCCCTGTCCTTCTCTGGAAGATTCTCGTCTTTACTTTGTGCCAGAAACAGAGTACATCTGACTGAGTCGTTTCAACTTGATAAACTTCCAGAAAATTATTTACTAACTATAAAAAATAGTGGACCCACAGACACTGAACAGAAACTGATTTGGCTGCTTGGAAACGGTATTTTAGGCACCTGACTTGTGCCTGTGCTATCAACATATAATGCACGAGCCTTCCTAGAGAACACTTGTGCGGTCAGGGAAGACGGCTGGGTACCTAAGGAGGGAGAAGATGGAGCAGACTGAGTAGTCCCATTTTACAGCACTGAAAATCAATATACAAATTCTGACTTTTAAATAAAAATACTGAAATTACACATATATGGGAACCAAAAAAAAAAAAAAAAACACCAACAGAGCTTCAGAAAACTTTCCTTTCACACAGCATATACTGTTTTAAATGGCTCCCCATGACTAAGTGCTTCACTGCACTTCAGGGTTTCCTGAGAGACTTTCTCTGCGATTTTTTTCAGAGAAATAATGACTCAGAGCCTTGACAGAGGCAGCTTCCAAGATCGGATATTTACCTGACCTTGCAGACCTCCTCAGGAAGGAAATGAGTTTCTCCAAGGAAAACACGTGACAGCGGATTTGCAGCCTGTTCTGCAAACAGGGGTCATTCAACAAGAAACTCCTGTCTTGAACTTCGCTGTGAATCGGGGTTCTTACCATGTTTAGAGGACATTGCTGAAAATAATAAAATAGAAATCTAAAACTAAAGCTCTTTCCCTTTTCTTCTGTTTTCTTCCTTAGAGCGAGAGTTTCATTCCTGGCTACAAACATAGTCCTTACAAAATCAGCTGTCCCACATCTAAAGCTGTAACTTCTGACAATTAGTTACCTGCAAACCAACAATTTACTTGTACCCTTATATTGCAAACAGTCAGCTTTGCAAACAATAGAAGCAACAATCAGACCAAGTTTCCCAAGTTACTGAAATGTTTTGATACTGTGCATGTTAAAACTGAAAGCCTTCACTGACTTCAGCAGTGTTGAAATTAAGCACTTGAGAAATCTAAAAGCAGATCTCCAAACTGTTCTTATTACTTACATTTGTTTGTTTGTCTTTTAATTAGTAGTGACTTATTTGACAGAAAAAATTACACTGCTTTCAAAGGAGAAATTGCAAATTGATATGCAAGAGCACATCTAAAACTGCTGAAAATTCAGACTTCATTTAAAGTTTTTTCAGGTGTTCTAAGATGTTTTAGTAGCTTATCACAGTGATATTCTTCCTTTGTTGTTGTTGCTTTTTCACAGTATCTTTCAGCAAGACACTGAAAGACAATTACTAATCTAAAGATGTATGATTACTCAGTATTCATTACATGTTCAGATAAAGGTTTTTCCTTCTTGTCAATACTAACAAAGCTGAATGCAATCAAGTAAATCAAAGAAAGAAAAAGTTTCCTCTGATAGTATTTCTTATTAAAAAAAAAAAAGCCCTAAAATAGCTCATAACATCCTGCCTACATAAGAATTTCAGTATATCAGAATTTCAGGAGAAATTCGGGAGTATTGCCCAAGCCCTTCTGAAAAGAAAGCTAATTCAGCACAATGAATGACAGCATAAGACAAAACAAAATAAGAACACACAAAGGCATCACAGTTGCTGCTCTAATTGGTGGACTTGAGTGTAAAGGTCACTTTTTCCTCTAGAGTGATCAGAAGAAATGCCCAAAAGAGGGTGAAAACATTATTATGCTTCTAATATAATGCTCCCTCCCCTCAAAGCTACAGCATATTTTTAAAGTTGAAAGGTATATTCAAATGCAGTGGAGAGAACAACGCCTGCCCTTACTTAAGCACATGAAAGAAAAGACTGCATCACCAAAGAAGTTCACTCAAAGTTTGCATAATCTCAGCAGGCATCTTGAGCTGGTCCTTCTGCTTAGTGGACACCTACGACCAGTTGGGATGAAAAAGCACCTCAGTGCAGGAGCTCCCTCACACAGCAGTTTTCCATTCACAGATTAACCCCCCGTGCTTGGCTTCCAACAGCAGCACTTCACCACAGAAAGGGAAATGCAGCTGAGGTGAAGACCACCCTGTGTAAAAGGAGAGCGACAGCACTGGTAGGGCCATCCTGGAGCCCCTCTGCCCCAGCAGCCCTGCACGCCAGGGAAGCTGAAACCGTAGGAAAGGCCATACAGCAATCAGGAGGACCACGGCTACTGAAAAAACAGGGGCTTTTTCTCTCAATCATTCCCCTCTGCCAATCGTATGTATATCTGCACGTACATTTTTCCCATTTAACAGTTTAGGGAGTATGATCAGGGTTTGTACATTGGAACACGTTCATGACGTGACTAATTTTTTGTTTTAACTGATGAGGTCAAATACAATTTGCATCATTTTAAAAGTTTCCTCCATTATTCCACTGAAGGGATTTCTTGCATCTATGTGCTTAAAGATGTCAGGCCATGAATATAATATTTTAAATATCTATTCCGTTGAAGTACCATGTATACACTGACCATTATCTTAACTTTTAGTAACTTAATAAAAAGATAAATACTGCTTGGATTCAGTTTGAAAAGATGCATATTCTCCATATGCTGGCTTAATCTATAGATGAAGTTGCACACACTGTGATTAGCCACAGCCTGCCAAGTCTATGTAATGTCTCTATCACAGCTGTTGTAATAGCTGCCTATCTTTAATCTCTTGTAAAATCTGACTGTGCCACTGTAAAGAAGAGAATGTGGCACGCAGCCTCAAACTTCAACATCACTGCTGTAGAACAAAGCAGTGCCTTTCCTACCAAGGTACAGCACCACTCCTCAAAGCAAAGGAATGTTAATCCATGTAACCAATATAAATATACAGGTTCTTCTCTTTTACTTTGCTTCTCTTGTAGTTAATGAAAGATTATGCCGTTTATTCTTAAACATTTTATCTACTAGATAGGCTTAGAGAAAGAAAACTTCTCTGACATTCAAATTCATTATGCATTTGAATTATTATTGCCAGTGTGAAATCTTACTATCAGCTGCACGGGTAAAATGGGAGACTTTGGCTTTAAAAAGCTTTTGGTTCCACATATGCCTGTGGATAATTTTAAGAAAAAGAGAAAAATATATGAACAATCTCATATTGCTGTTAGCCCTGAGATCCAGGAGCTCCAGCTCACTCTTGCTACCCCCTCCTCACGCTGCCATACAGTATATTGCTGTTCCTACCTTTGTCTGTCCTCATATTACCTGTGATCCTCTAACACCAAAAACTGATGAGATACAGTACGTAACAGAGTAAGAAACAATTAATGCAGTACTGGAAAGTAACTGTCCAAAATGCCCCTTTGCACTTTTTAGTGTTTTAAGAAGAGATGATACATTTTATTCCTATTTGTTTCAATTTATATGAGCTGATGTACAACACATTAAAGACTTTTTTTTGGTTGTACTAGTTTTTTAATTTTGCTTTATTTAGAACCTTAACAAAATGCAGTATCAAAATCTTAACTTCACTAAATACTAACAGCTGAAAAACTTAAGCCATATAAGAGAAAATACTACAGAACAAGCCTAGAATTTAGCTATTTTGTAATGTCTTACATTTCCGTTCTTTTTTCAAATCTAGGGAGAATAATGTCATAGTACTGTCATAGTAGTGCATTAGCATCAGTTTGGACATCACAACTGAATAATCAGAACATACGTCATTTGTGACTAGGCTGGCACAAAAAGGCAATGCAAGCAGTTGCACTGTTTCTCTAAACAATGTGCACGAGAATCCAAACTTTTCAGCACAGTGTATTTCATACCAGAATCATTACAAGAAATCAAATAGTCGTGAAACTAATTGATATTCATTCAAAATTTGTTTCTTATCTCTCTCTTTTTTTTTTTTTAATCTTCCCATTACATGATGCCAACAGGTAGCCTGAATATTACTGTAACCATATAAAATGTCTAATTACCTATCATGCTTGCTTTATATTTTGTTTTAAGCTTAACTGAAAGAATGCTCCTTCAAGAAGGAATTACATCTCCTCATGTATTTGTACAAGTTCTTATATTCTGGACTTAACTTTGAATGGAGCCTTTGTGAATTACTATGGTAAAAATAGATGAAACTATTTCTATACTTTACAGACACGGTAAGCAGAAAGATTAGTACAGTGGAATACTGTCTATTCTAAAGACACAAATGCCTATAGAAATTTCCTTCCTAAGGAAAAAAAAAAAAAGAAAGAAAGAAAGAAAACAAGGAGCTGCATTCTTAACTTCTGTATAAGCACGAAGTTGTGAAGTTCATGTTATTCCACCAAAGCATGCTAGACACATCAACTCTTTGAAAGCATAGATAACAGCAAGACAAGGGGAAATGGTTTTAAGTTGAGGGACGGAAGATTTAGGTTGAACGTCAAGGGAAATTCTTTACAGAGAGAGTGGTGAGGTGCTGGAACAGGCTGCCCAGAGAGGTTGTGGATGCCCCGTCCCTGGAGGTGTTCAAGGCCAGACTGGATGGGGCCCTGGGCAGCCTGGCCTAATATTAAATGGGGAGGTTGGTGGCCCTGCATGTGGCAGGGGGTTGGAGATTCATGATCCTTGAGGTCCCTTCCAACCCTGGCAATTCTGTGATTCTGTAAAATTTCAGCATTTGTTTTCTGAAGGCAGTTTTCTGAGTGTAACAAAAAGGCTGAGGATGAGGGGTTTGCAGTAGTTTAGAAGATAGTTCTCGCTACCAAAACTAATTAAACAGGAAAATTGCAAAAGGAAAAAGCTAACCTTAGGTACTGTTACATCTCTCATCTGTGCTGAATTTGATCTCTCTCATACTGTAAAATATAGGTAAAGGATCATATTGCTACTTCACTGCAACCTGACCTACAGACTGTGAAGGAAGTTAAAATTACAAAATTCCAAAAGAGTAGACTGAAAAATGTAGGTAGGAAATATTCATTTCTCAAAAAATATGAATATTGTGAGCATGAAAACAAACCAACCAACCAAGCTCTGATGGAGGGTGCTCATATGATACAGAGGCAATGCAGAGCTCCAGTCTCTGGATAATTTTGTCTGAGTCATTAGAATAGCCTTCCACAGGCATCCCTTCCCCAATCATAACTTGGATTTTGCACAAGACCAACACCTGTTCTCCAACAAGGAAGAAATTCTTAAAAGAAACACAACTTCTATTTCAACCTGCAGAAACTGAAGAAAAGTCTATCGTAAAAAGTAATCCTGCTGGCATCACGAGACACATGACTGAGGAAGTCAATGGTACATTACTTATTATCTTATTATCCATATATGGTACATTACTTATTATTTATCCATCATATTCTCAGTGTTTTACTGACAAGTATGAAGACATTGTGCTTACAGTTCAGTGTTTATGCTTAGGTAAGAACTGTTTAAGTATTTACAGCAGGTCCAGAAACAGCTCAGAATTACAACACTGAGATAAAATCATCTGCTATTCCAATTCCTTTGCTCCTCCTTCATTTTTTGGTGACTTCAGATACCTGAATAAACAGAACGCTCTCATTTGAGAGAGTGTGCTATAAAAGAGCTGGAGACTGTGAAGGGCAAGAGTCCCATCACATTCCCACTGTGGGTGCTCAGTCCAGCCAAAGAAAAGGTGTCCTAAGTGAAGGGAAGCAAAGGGGACAGGAGGCTGGATGACGGATTTTGGGGAGAAGTAAATACAAATGGGAGAGAGAGGGAAAACAGTTTTACTGCCTATATGAGCCTCTGAGGCCAAAGCTTGCTTTAGCAACCCATCCGCTTGTGACCTTCTGGAGCAGTTTCTCTGTTCCTGGACTATTCAGGCTTTCCGAATGAGGCACTAACCTGACTAGTTCTGAACCACTATGTATAGGTCCACAGCTCTGGGAACACACAAGAGTGCTACGATTTTGCTCAGAAATTTACATGTTGCCGAAAAACTGAGGACCAAAGAAAACTGTCATAGGTGTATGCTTGTAAAGTCTGAATTGAAAAGCAGTGTATTGGGATCACTGCTAGATTTATGTTTTAAGATCAAAGTATACAGAAAAACATATAATCGGTAATAACATTTGTTTAATATAAAATGAAGAACTGAAATTCTTTAATCATGCTACTGTGGTTCTGTCGTTTTAGGGCAGAATTCATACAATTTGTTTTTTTCTTCATAGAGTGATTTAACAAGTTAAATTAAAGCTCGAGAGAAACCTGAATGCTGAGTATTCTGTAATGCTTATTTGGGAGATACTTAGAGCCAGTGTGTTTTTTGGTTTAGTTTTGGTTTTTCCCTATTTAAAGCATACCAGCAATCACCTTCACCTTTGTTTGAAAATGTATTTGCTGTCACATTCATTTTCAAAAAATATTTGCATTAAAATAAGATTATACCTCAAGATAAGTTCAGAATACATATAGCTACCATACATATTCATACACTTACACACACCTCTCAATGGTTCCAGTACAAGCTTTCATTTACTGACTATGGCAAGTTCTTTCACCACACTCCTCCAAGTCAGCTTTGTAATTCTCCAAGAAAACACTAAAAGAATTCATTTGCTCAGTCAACATATCATTTTTTTGAAAGTATGCTGTTTTTCTAAAAAATGTAAGTGTTTGCAAATGCAAGTGCCTTTGAAAGGTCACCTTGTTTGTAACTTTTCCCATTACCCACTCTACCTTTGCTTCTTTGTTAGGCAGGCACTATATTTATTACAAAAAGGGTCAACCTGCATCAAACTTTAAGTGTTCTAAGAGAGTTAGTTATTTGCCCTTACCCGCCTCTATTTGCTTCATTTCCATTTTTATTGCTTTACTGCTTGTTGTTTAAACACAGAGTCTCATTCTGAAGAAGCACTTGTCTTTCATTATATTCCACCACCACTTATCAATCATTGTATTAGCTAAAAATGTATAAGCAATGAAGGGACGAACAGGAGGTCATTACAGTAAGCAAATTATGAGCTGGAGTAGGGACACGAAGTCCATCAGCTCAATGTTTTGGGTTAGGTGCGTGGAAAAGTACGAAGATCATACCATCATAGAAACATAGAATGTCCTGGGTTGAAAAGGACCTCAAAGATCATCTAGTTTCAAATCACCTGCTGTGGGCAGGGCTGCCAACCACTAGACCAGGCTGTCCAGAGGCACATCCAGTTTTCAGAAAATAAAAACTATAATTGAGTAAAGAGTTCATAATCTACATTCATAAACCAACCAACTCAGGCCACAGCATTCAGAATTTTACTAAAAAAATAAAATAATAATAATAATAATAAAAAAGAACCAACAAAAACAATTCAAACATGCAAAAATCACCACCAGTAATGCTGTTGTGAGTGTATTCACGTTATATTCTTTTAAATTACACAAAAGAAATATCAGATTTGGCAAACACAGTAACCTGAGAAAACACTAGACTAAAAGGGTATGACCTAAAGTCTGCCTTAATATTTACACATGAATAAAATGTTACTCGAATACCTGTGTATCGAAATAGTTCATTCCTACATCTATTCTCTTCCATGAAACAAGTTAATGTTTTTGAGTCTTTATAATATTGAAAAAGTATAGTTAACTCTCTGTGCTTCATATAAAATTATATAATATTCTATACTAATATAAGTGATCATTCCTTAATTCATGTACACTGAAATATGTGTTAACAGTTATCAGTTAACAGTAATCTAATACTAATCTAGTAATAATGCAAGTGCAGGGGTGCCGTGTTTTGGATACAGAAGTTTAAATAATTGGAATGTAGCTCATGTACATGTGATCAAGTATATCCGTAGTGACCAACACATGTGCATCTGAAATTTTATATAGTTAAAATATAGGCATACATACATTCATTTAAATTTTCTATATTAATGAACTACTAGAAATTATATATTTCTGTGCTATTCAAACACAGCTACGCTGACATACCTAATAACATATGCAATATTGTTATCATACCAGCACGAGCACTATCAATATACAAATAAACATAATAAAATGCATACGGATATATACTTACAGGCATACACTTAGTGTATTTATGTACAAATAGAGAAACCAGTATTCCTGGATTGTCAACCCATCTGTTTGAGTACAGTTTTCCAAGCATTAGGTTTGTACCGTATGCAGTGTACCAATTAATAGTTGGCTTCAATACATACTTTGCCAGCGTCTCAGCAGAGATGCTGAAATATGAGATGATTTTAACTCAGAGTAAACATATCAGGGGAGATACATTTTTGCGCCCAATATGTAGAAGCTGTGGCCCTGACAAAGTCTCCTACTTTTACACAGCTGAAGGAGGTTTATAAGAGTTGAATGCAATTCTCCCTATGTGGAAACGACTTATGGCTGCTTCCCACCAAAAATGTTTGTGAGTAATTGAATTGACACGCCATTGAAAACTGAATCCTTGCATCCTGCATAAACAGCAGAGTAAAAATAGATGTGTATGGATTCTGCCACTAAAACAAAATAAAAGCCATGCAAACAAGAAGCTCCCTTTTGTTCTTGGAATTCCTGAGTGCCATTCACAGGACTGCCTTGCCTTCATAAATATGCCCAATACGTGTCAGTGCTAATAATGGTCAAACAAAAACATGGAGAACAACTGCTACACTATAGCAGTTTCTTTTTTCTTGATTAAGCATCACACAAAGCATTCAAAAAAAATTTTTTTGCAAGATTATGCATATCAGTGGCCAGATTCCTGGCAAATATGAAGAAGTATCAGTTTCAATGGTGCTATGCTTGCTATATGGTATATAATACATAATGGTATAACATTTCAAAATATGGTTTACCACCTATCTTCCCCTTTTGTGACATTTCTTCGTGGCTTTTTGCTAAAATTAAATGGACATTATTTTTCCATTCACACCTACCTTGTAGCTTCTCCCTCTTTTCATTTTTCTTATTGTTTTCTTAAGTATAAATATGTCTAAAGAACAATGGCAATTTTCATTGCTTTTCTCTGAAAGCATGAGCGCACATTTGTCTTTTCCTTCACATCTCAACAAGACAAAAAGCAAAAAATCAACATCAGAAGTAATTAGACAAAAATCTTCTCTTTGTAGTATTAGATTGCAGTAAGCATGAGCATCTGCAGCTTCTGTTTTTACAACTTTCATTGTTTACGCAGCTACAAGCTATTTTATCTTATACCACAATTCTGAGCATTACCTCATAAATTCAGTGATAACCAGAATACGTCCTATTCTCTGTTTTTGTCATGGTACATGACGTTTCTCTTTTTTAACACATCTGTGCCTATGGTCTAAATAAAAATAAAAATAAAAAAATAAAAATAAAAAAAAAGAAGTCTGTACGCGCTAAAACATCTATAAGCATGTAATTACACCATGTGTTCTTAGTAACCAAGAATGAATTGCTTCTGAAATAAATGCCCTCAGACCCCTCCATGCACAGTAGAAGTTCATTAACAAAAGCATCTCTCAGGGCTAGAGCAATAGCTGCCAAAGGAAAACACTTTCTCATTTTCAGATGTCCACAATTGCAATTACACTGACTGTTAAACATGCTTTAGCATAGACGTCTCTGCTGGACAAGTATACAGAACTCCTAATTAAAGGGCTTCATTTTTGCCACAAAGGGAGCTAGATTGCAATGGCATCTATTGTCCTATGCTTAATGAAGGATGAGATATAGTTTAAACAATTAGTAACACCTCTGGAAGAGAATGCAAGTAATTAGCATAGCTTGACACCTAGAGCTACACACTAGTTGCTGTTGTTGGCATCAACAATGTGTTGATTTAAAAAGAAAACTGCAAGAAAAGAAAACATCACATGAAGCGGTTTTGTTTTTCTTCTTCAAAGATAAAATTAGCCACCAGTTTTTGAATGAATCCACTACCCTACTGACTAGCGCATACTTGTTCTTTGAGAATTTTCTTTGAAGACTTGTGTAACCCATCTATCAAACAAACCCAATGCGTTTACAAACCCTCGGCAACAACACAGCAAGCAACAACCTGTTTTTCAGGTGGGTATTTTCTGATTAACTTGAACACTGCATTTAAAGCTGGCAACTGCACATTATCTGTAACTTAACAAACATTGAATGCAAGCTTGAACCAAAGACTTACAACAGCAAAACCAGCAGTTACTGAAGAAATGGTATTACCATTTATGAAGAAAGTTGCCTCAACATGAAAAGGGAACAGACAGTCTTGCGTGTTCACTGCTAAACAGTGATGTAAATAAACATAATTCCTTTACTCCTAAGGAAGAAATCCAATCTACTAAAGAGAAAATCTCATTATCAGAGTTTTATATATTAAACCGCTCACTCTACTGAGATGAAAGAGGCAATGAGGAAAGGAATGACATCGATCTCTGATTACCTTCTTATGAACAGAGAATGGACTCCGGATCTGGATGGAACTCACCTAGCCTACTATCCCTGGGCTCAGAGCGTTGTAACTGGTGGCAAAATTGGTATGATTGGTATCACCACAGGGATTAACAAAGTAAAGTAAGTCTGTTTCACTCATGAAAAGGACAGTAATTGGATTTCATATCGGCTAATAATTTCTTGTATAAACTACTTCCAAATAGATTGAGTACAAAGAAAGTTTAAGTCTAAACAAGAAAAAGAACCTGTATGGGTATTATAAATAATGATAGAAATTGTCTTTGTAGGAAAGAGTTATTTGATCCAGGCCCACTCTAATCATTAAATTAGTACTTGAATTCATTGATGAGTCTGGTGGAAAGTACTCTATTATGTTTCTGCCAGGTTTGCTAATCTGGGAAAAGTCTAATATGAACATTTCTTGTTTTTTTGAGGCACCCATCCAGAGTCTGCACAGGCATCTTTGCACCGGAAAGACAGAGATCATGTAAAAACACGCACATTTTTTTCTTAACTATGTGCAATATTAAGATCTCAAGTAAAGAGATGCTTTTTTGAAGTCTTCTTCCAAGACTAGCCATATCTAAGTATACCAGCACAAAGAAATTTTAACATTTTCTGACATCCTCAAAAATGCACTTAGCTAATATTGAACTTCAAAGGTATTTCACATCAAATTGCACATTCCTACTCTCATCAAGTTGATAAATGATATAACAAGTGGTTAGTCTCTATTAGCTTGATGAATTGTAGCACCTGGCAAGTATTCACATTTAGAGCCCATGTCCCATTTTAGCAGTGGCTAAACTCTTAATTATTTAAAAAAAACAAACACGCACTTCTTCAGAAAAAAAAAAAAAAAAAAGGAAAGGAAAGCTGAAATAACAACTTCTCTTCAACACTAAAAAAAATCATTAAGAAATGGAAAGAAGCTATCAGGTCCAAGTAAAGATCCATCTTTCATTATATTCATATGATCATAGAGTATGATATGCATATTTGCACTTGCACAGTGGCACAAAAAAACATGTGGCATGCAGAATTTACCTGCACTCACACAAAGTTATCATCTATGTGTGCAGTCTCACATTTTCATCTTCAAGTTATTTACGAATACATTTCCAGTTAGTTAAATTTATTAATTCAGTTTCTTCTCTCATCTCCAAAACTGTGGTGGATTGTCTTCGCGTTCCACACTTGTGCCTTCTAAACATAACCAAGGAATCCCCCCAAAACGCATGCAGACAAGTACATACAGACTAGCCTGAGGAAATCTCATTCATCCCTCTCCTCTGCTTGAAGCATCTAAATCAGTGTGTTGGGTTCAGAGCTGCTTGACAGCCTCAGTGGGAGCCTGCAGAGCAACCTGAGCAGGTCTGCATCGTGGCCTTCTGTTTCACCCAGTGAGGACATCCCACATGGGCCAGGTGGGTGCCAGGTGGGAGGGGGGAACCATGGAATACCACAAGGAGCTAAAAGAGATTTCTGGTTTATTTTCCTTCGGGGTGGCATGCGAGGAGTGGGGCTGGCATTTGGTCTCCCTGGCTGACAAGGCAGCTGCAGCCTCTGAAATCGGCAGGTATAAATGCATTTACTATTAGCAGTGATGCAAAGGGTTTTCTGTGATAAAAGCAGCTTGATAAAAAAAATAATCAACAGCAGAGCGTATGTAAAGAACACCCAACATTTCCATCAGGGCCTGTGTATGCGCAGCCAAAACAAAACCCTGCCAACTGCCATGAGGGAAGAAGTGGATGGATGTAGACAGATAAGCTAATACTAGCTTATTGTGCTAGCAATAGTGTACACTGCATGCAGCAGGAAAATCAAAGCACAACCAAGGAGTCTTTCTTCAAGGGAAAATCTGACCCCCTTGTGATGAGCACACAGCGGTCTGTACATGCATCTCACCTGATGACAAATCGCACACCTGCCTTTACCAGCCTGTGCCCAAACAAGGAAACACAACACTGAACAGCAGGACACCTTCCCTCCCCACCACTGAATAAGGGGTGCGAGGGCATCACTCACCTTCAGCTTGTCGTAGCGCTCACTTAGAGCTGCCACCTGATGGTCTCGGTGCCGCCCGACCAGCTTGCACAGGGCACAGATCAGCTGGTCGTCCGTCACACAGTACATGTTCACCTTCTCGTCCTCGTGTTCCAAGCACATTAATCCCCTGATGTGAGAGTCTGGGATGGGCTCAATCAGCCGGTGGCCGGTAAAAGGCTTCTTGTTGGGGTGCGTGGCTTTCAGGCACTCCTCACAGTAGGAGACCTCGCAGGTCACGCATGTCTTCACTGCCTCCTGGGCAGGGTCCTGGTCGCAGAACTGGCAGAGGACCTTCTCACAGGAGGACATGCTGTTGCTGTCGAACGCCCGCTCCCGACGGGTCTCACTGGGGGAGTTGGGCCCGCTCACCGAGGCTTTCTGAAAGCGGTCGATGATGTTCTGCAGGGTGACGTTGCGCTTGAGCCCCTCTAGACCACGCTGGCTGAGGGTGATGACATAGCGGCAGGTGGGGCACTGGAAGGCGGTGATAGACTCCACCGGCTCGTTGGAGGCGCAGTGGGAGACCAGGATGCGGTGCGCGCAGTTGAAGCAGAGACTGTGAGCGCAGGGCAGCAGCAGCGGGTCCTCAAACAGCTCCAGACAGATAGGGCAGGTCAGTTCCGACTCCAGTGTTTCCATCTTCAGGCAAAGCTTTCCTGTGGCGTCAGCGAAATCCAGGGAAGCTGATCAGCTATCTGGAAACACACGCAAAATTCGATTAGGCAACAGACAACATGAGGGGTCAGCCATGGGGGGTTGTCAGCTCCGCTGCAGCTCCCAGTACTATCAGTCCACCACGCCGGGTGGGAGAGCGAGCAAAAGTTTTGAACCTGCACACGCACACATCAACGTATTTAAAATTAGATGGCTTTTTTTTTTTTCCTCCCATTCTCTCTGTTCACTTAGGAATGCAAAGCAAAAGCTCCTTATTCTTTCGCTTTCTCTTTCTCGCTCATGCAATTGAGGAAAGCAGCAGATGTTTCTCTGCACTGCTAAAAACCCAAAATGATTAAAGCAACAACATGATGATTTTCAAACAGCCTGCTACAGCAAAATCAGATTTCTTTTGCAGATGCTGTTTTTGGCTTTGCTAATCTAGTAGTAAAACTTTAAACAATTTCACCTTTGTATAGCGTTGTGCAGGAGTTAGCCCAGAGTATAACAGCCAGTAACCTTACATCTCTCATTGCTATTTTAATTCACATAGTTCTTTTCTTAGGTTGAAATGCTAAGTTATTGCTATAGTACCTAGGGTATCTATCTGTGTTCACCTCTGTAAATATTTACATGAATATACATAGGAAATGGTGTATCAAAGAAAACATATCTTTAAGTTTTTCATGGATATATTCATTGCACTATATTAATATACTATTCCTATGTATTTCAAGGTAATTCGTACCATATGTACAGGTACATGTACGCGTGTAAATATGACGTGTGTATGCAGTAAGATAAATATAGCCACAGGATTGCAGTGTCCTAACTGAAATACCCCAAGAAAGATGAAGCACGTGAAATTTCTACTAATTGAGCCCAAATTCCTGGTGATTCTAACCTCTGCAAAGAGCCTGCAGTGAGAAAGACACTGAAAAATGAAATTTGGTTAAGGGTTTGTCTGTGCGCTGTGTACTTGGCTGTGTAAATACTCTCCACTGCTGAAACTCCTGAATTATGCTTGCTCTAGTGGCCTTATTAATCATCTGAGGTAGATTAGGAATCTGCAACTTTTGATGGGATTTTCTAGAGGAGGCAGCAGTGCAGCCCTCACAGAGATCCTCTAAAACTTCATTTTGGTCCCAATTCTGCTTTCAGCATCACAGAGAGAATGCGAAAGCGTCGCCCCACGCAGCTCTCCCTGCAGAAGCTCCTGTCAGGGCCCCGTCGCTGCCGCGAGCGGACAGCTCAGTGAGGCAGAAGCAAGAGCTATGCTTCACACTCACAGAGCCGTACCTCCTCACAGTACAATCTATTTAAGCTTTGTTGCTCATAACCAAGCACAGCTTCAGATGGCACAGCTGCACAGCCCCCGCACTGTAAAGTCATTGTTCTGCTCTGTGAACTCTCGCCTCCTTCCCTGACCAGGAAGAAAGAGGGGCGGACAAGAATCCCCCCAGACGAGTCGTGGTTCATTAAGGGTGAGAAGAGCTGGGGCTCATTAGCAGCCTTGGGAACCAAGCATGCTTGAACCTCCTGCACTTCATGGCAATTAGAGCACAGGGCGTGGCAGCAGGAATACTACCTATAACCCCAATAGGAACCACAATAAAATGGGAGAGCTTGACAGGCATGGAGGCAAGGTTCAGGGCACCTGTCAGCATCCTGCACTGCTTGCTTGTGGGAAGAGCAGCAAGGCGTCCATTCCAGAATGCACTTAGAAATTAGAATACTGTTTCCTTGCACTCAGGCTTCCTTTTATTCTGCCAAGAAATTTGAGTGCTTAGAGAAAGGCACTGACTGTCACAGAGTTTGGTTTCCTGAGTCTTCTGTGATGCTGATATTACTTAAAATGAAGTTCAGTTTGCCAAAGACTAATTCATTTGTAACTATCCGTCAGATGCCATAATTGCATGGTGCATCTGGTCAAAATTAAAGGCCTGGCAATTTGATATAAGCAGGAAGACTGCTTCTCTGCTCTCTCCTCAGCCGTAGCCACACAGCATAGCAAAAGATGAAAGCATTTTCTGCAAATGAAGAACAGTTCGTCTTCCCTCCTCTTCACTCTCTGTATCACACAAGTCCCAGAAGATAAGAATCTCATTCACTTTGTTTGAATCTCTTCCACACCACAACTGTATACCTCATCATCCGCTTATCCTGCGGGCTGAAAGCTGCCCTGGAAATGGGAGAAGGGGATTTGGGGCTGGCAGCAGACAAGGTTTTAAGGAGGCAAATCACCTAATCATTGCTCATCTCTTGGCAGCCTAGTAAAACCTGCTGACCTCTCTGGTTTGCTTCTTAGGACCATGTTCCGGATATGGGGCTTTCTTCCGTGCTCTTCATTCTGCACAAAATCCCTCCTGCTCTCTCATGTGCCAAAAGGTTTCATTCATTTTGTTTCCTTCTCAAAGCACATTGTCTTAAATAAAAGAATAACCAAAGGCTTTTCTATGTTACTCATCTAAAAGACTAAAGCAGCAGAAAAATATTTGCATCACTGAGTCATGGAAAAGCATCTGAATCACTGTCATGGCTCTGTCTATACACCACCACGCTAACTGATAACCCGTTCAGATCTATCTGACCTGAAGGAATAGCTGCTCCTGACTGGCAAGGGTGTCAAAATCTGATCCTACACTGTAAATTCTTGGAATAGAAGCCCATAAAAAGCTTGTCTTTCACAGTAATCAGAGGAGCACACTGACAGAACCAAACAAAGACATTTCCGTGTTTCCTTTTGCAGCTGCCAGTAAGTCAAAAAACACCGCAACTGGGAGAGAGCAATGAAGACTTTAAGAGGCACGGCAGAGGGGCTGTATTTTCTGGGTAATCCAATGATTGCTCTTTAACTGACTGCAATTCTTCCCTTGCTTTTAAGCTGATGTCTAAAGTATAGTGTGCAGCTCATCCAGCTACAGAATTTTTTGAACTCCTTGATCTTAAAGTTTCATACTTTGTAATTTACTTTTGTGTGTGTGATAAGTGAATCCACAGCAGTAATTAAGCAGAAATGTAATGTGTATGGTTTATAATACATACATGGTCAAATTCCACAGTCAACATGGCCTGCAAGTGGAAAGCCACATATAAAGCCAATTTCCATCCCAGCTCCTCATGTTGATTTCACAGCAGATGATAAGGCTGTTTTGGTGCACCTTAAATTGTAGTGGCCTCAGTGACATGGAAGGGGAAAACAGTTGTATGTTGAAGGAGGGAAAAATTAGGCTGGATATCAGGGGGAAGTTCTTTACTATGAGAACAGTAAGGTGCTGGAACAGGCTGCCCAGAGAGGCTGTGGATGTCCCATCCCTGGAGGTGTTCAAGGCCAGGTTGGATGGGGCCTTAGGCAGCCTGGTCTAGTATTAAATGGGGAGGTTGGCAGCCCTGTCTGTGGCAGGGGGCTTGGAGCTTAATGATCCTTGTGGTCCTTTCCAACCCAAGCCATTCTGTAATTCTATGATTCTCAGCAGATTTTAAGAATCTTACTAACAAATAGTGCTATGCAAAAAAGCTGGATATTTGCCACGTTCCAGAACTCCTTGAGTGCCACCTCACTGACAAACCAGTTTGTTACATGTTGGTGAATGATGACCAAAATACACCCAAGTAGGTTCAAACAGCATTTTTTTTTCCCTAACAATCTGTTGACTTAAGACTACAACGATATAATTACTACAATAAGGCTATTCTGGCCTGGGTCTTCCAAACTCATATATGGCAATGTTCATAAATGCACATGAGACTGCAGACTAAACTAAAAGATGAAGCAGTTGTGGAGTAAACGTTCTTCTAGAAAACACTTGCCAACTTTCTCAGTTAGAAAATATTAAGTTGCCACTAGATGGGTATGAAAAGAAATTTCACATATATGAAAAACTAGGTATGGAGGGTAATAAAATGGGTTATCCATATATGTGTGCATGTGCCTACATATCCTAGGTGTATAGTAAAAGAAGATTTACAGTGAACACACATACTCTTCCTGAATGAACCATGGCAAGTGCTTAAGCAGTCTACTATCATAATACACAGCTGCAGTTTTCAAAGCAGCAGTATTTTTCTGTTAAGTGCACTATAAAAGGAAAATTTTAAATTTATGTTCTTGTCATAAAGTTTGACATGGGCAATAAAAAACACTTGCAATTTCTTCTGTTAGCTGTAAAACAAAAAAGAAGAAAATGCTCTTCTTTTGCCATTTTCTATCCCTCTCCAGGATATAGACAAAATTGCCTTGGGAACAACTGTTCCTTCAAACAAATGAATCTGATTGCTTTACATCACATTCAATAAATATTTCAAATGTGATTAAACCAATGGAATGCTCCATAGTGTGGTTTGTCCCAAGTCCATTAGACATTTTACCTTCTGCACGAGAGACACTGGAGCCAATGAGTAACTTGTGATGCTAGTAATTTGCAGCACCACAGCTAGTGAGATAATCATCTAAGTATTGTAATTTGCTAAGTATTGCACAGAGAACTAATAATCAAAACTCAGATATATTTTTAAAATGCCTAACGAAAACCTCCATGACATTAAACGAAGCAAGGTTCACATGCCTTCAAACATGAAAATACTTGTTTGTCTACAGACTTTTTGTTTTGTTGTTGTTTTTACTCAAACAGTGAAAATCAATAAATATTCAAAGGGTGGTACCTGTTCAACAGCCTATTATGCAAAAGCACATACAGAAACTGAATAGTTTATCTTAGTCATACGTTTTCCCTGACAAAAGAATCATTAGCTGCCTTGTCTACAAGGAAGTAACATACAGTATTTCCATGATGTTAAAATAGTTGTTTGCAACATCTAAAGGATATTAATGCAGCAAAAGAACGTCTGCCGTGTTGCTTGCAGTGATGCAAAGCCTTGATAACATCTTTCTCCACTTGAACCATATGTTAGTAACAGAATATATTTTCAAAAAGCCAAATCCTGTATGTTCTTCAGTGAGATGAACATATAACAGAATTATGGTCTTTGGCACAATATCATGTACTCCTTCTCACAGGAGCTAAAACAATAACCAAGCCTCAAAGCCTAATAGGTAAGAAAAAAAGAAAGAAAAAACCATACAAAGATCATAGCTCGTAAATTCCAAAGTAATCATAAATTGCTGATTTGATATTATATACAATGCTATACTGGATGCAATATTACACATGTGCATAAATCTACACTAACGCACATTTGGGATGCTCTTTGGCTTTTCTTTTTTATAGTCTTGCAACTTTTGTAGCCTTGCATTCTTTAGGTACAAGATTTAATACTTCCTCAAAATGCCTGAGAGTAATGAAAGCAAAGGATTGTTTAATCCTTAGCACATGTGGATTGGCATTAGATCTACAAGCATTAGTGGTGTCTTCCTAACAAACTAATGCCTGAAGATCTGTTTCAAAAAAAAAAAAATCCTTTCTCCAACTAAATTCACTCTTCTCATCATAGAAACTGTTACTTATTCTGGGGTATATCACAGCAATACAACAACAAATATTGAGGAAGTGAGGTCACACCAAGTCCCACCAGTCTTCATATAGCTTTGGTTGCACAACAGAGCCGGAAATCTCTCACTTCTAGGAATTTCACTTCTGTAGTGCCTCAGGTGACATGGTACTCTGTATAGCAGATGATACAAACACAAAAACAGCCAGAAATAGCTCAGTATGTTCCTCCTAGTCATATGCATTCGCACACACTGCTATGTTCAGTGCAGCCTGGAAGTACTGAGGCCCTTAAGCTACTGCAATTTTTTAGTGAAGGTTTTAGGGTGGCTTCAAGAAAGCATATATCATTCTGTTTCCTGCAAGTTGTCCTATGAATTCTTTCTCTGCAGCAAAGAGGGGATCATTAATACCATTTCAATTCATAATCATCACCTCTATCCAGATAAAAATGTGACATTATAATTTCAAAGGAAGAATCCCAAAGTCTGTTTTCTTATCAAAGACAGCATTTAAAATAAACAGCAGCAAACAAAGTCCCAGAAACTACAACAGGTGGGAAGTTGTGACCTCATTTGCCAGCCAGAAATCTGAATTTACACTACTAGCATGCTCTTTTGGCTGATTAAAGCTCCCTGGGCTAATAAAGCAATACCTATCACATTACATGACGCACTGCTGGCCTCTCACTGTCTTGCTTTCTGCTCCTCACATGTGATCATTAAAAAGCCCGCCAAAGCTTTTCTTTTTTAAAAGAATAAACAAGCATTCTTAGAGCATGCTCCACACATTTACAAAGGCTAAAAGAGATTCTAAGTGCCGCGAAAAACCTCACCACCCAGCCCCAAGGACTTCCTTGCTCTACATGCAGTAAGCTCAGCTGCTGAAGATCAATGGTGTATTTAAAAATCAAGATTGTAATCAGGTAATTAGAAGGGGAAATTAACTGTGAAGTGTGGGAGTGTGGAGGATAAGGAACAAATTATATTTGTGCTCCGAAGGTAATCTATTTTAGAGGATTGAGGTAGTTAGAAACCTCTCTCAGTGGTGCATGAAGCACTCAGCTCAGGCTTCTTGTGCCCAGCAGTAACACAATAAGAACCTGCAGCACTACTGCTCCACTTGGAGAGAAAAAATCATAATGAGGATCTTCATCAGACCCCAAAGCTTGCTTAGGTAAAATGGAGATATTTCCCATCTTACCACTGCCACATGGACCACAGTGAGTGTGCTTCCGCTGCTCCACATAGGGGTACTAAGTTCCCATTCTGTAAGCAGAATTATTTGGGGAGCATTCTTTGGCCCTATAAACCAGAGCAAAAGTCTGCAAATACATCACAGCAGATCATGAGTAACACATGTATTAGAAACCTATTCCTCTCTATTGCTTCCTAGCCACAGAGGGTGATAGTCATATGAACTGCTCTTTATCAACTCCCATGGTAGTTAATAGCAAATGACAGGCATCTTCAGAGGCACCTCATGTAAACCATTTTAGATTATCTTTAGGATGAAATGATCTGTGCTTCCTAGAACTCATTTCAAATATAGTTAGAACTTAGAGTAAAACAAATTAATCTAACAAGTAACCATATTTGATGTTCTTGAGATTTAATAAGAAAACAGGCAATCCACTTCTATGCTTTTGTGAAAGAATGTTCTTATGAGCCCTGTAATTAACTTATTTAGCAAAGTTTGCTCCCAAAGTTCTCTTCTGGAGTACCCAGTTTCTATCATTCTCTACTTTCAAAGATACAAAAGGATGCATGGATATCTGAATAGACTTGCAGGTGAATACTGATTTGCAGTATTAATCCAAATCACCCAAAATGGGCGGAACACTCTACAACTGAATATTCTGATCCTGACACAACAGGTCAACAAATGAAAATGATGAGATCAACTAAAAAAGAAAAAGAAATGCTGAGCTGTGTGCAGCCCACTGTTCTGTCCCTAAGACTCTGAAGGGTTTGGCATCCCAACTCAGCCTTTTTGGTAAGACCATGTATCACTCACAATGAGATGCAAAGTCAGCCTTCATTCCTTGTTAATAAGGCCAAATCCTAAAGTGGCAAGTTTCCCTTTAACCTCTCTGGAGAACTAAGTAATGTCAGCTGCGAAGAAACAGAAACGCTTTATTGTTTGCCAAAGGCACACCCACTTGTATTTTTATTTCTTAAGAAAGCGTTACTTAACAGAAACACACCACAATAAACCCTGGTGATCTCAAATATTTTCCTCTATGCATTTGCATTCTTTAAAGGTGTTATTCTTTAAGGGCTATATAAAGACCTGAGACAAAGCAAACATTAAGTGTAACCACATAATCTTGACAAACAAGTCTTTAGTAGACATGCTGTGGCAAAACTTCATTGCTTCAAGCTAAGAAATTAAGACCAGCAAAGAGCTGCATTGTATTGGCAGTGTAATTTGCAGCTTAGAAACCAAAAGGGTAAATAGCTCTAGTTCTTTTTAAACTCTACTGATGACCAGAGAGGTGCTCTGGGAGTTGAAATAAGTTAGAAAACATAATGACACCAGTTTCTAATCCATCTTAACAGAATGATAAGAAAAAGAGATCCAATTTACCTATACTTCACATGATATAAACCAGAAGACTGAACAAAAGCCAGAAGCTCCATTATTAAATTTAAGCTCACTCTTCTAAGAGAAAGTCGCCTTTCTAAGATGTAATTATATAAGCACCTCTGTTGCTTGGAGTCCCAGTTCCTTCCAGCCCTGAGTCACAGGCTCAATACAGCTCTTCTCCCGTGCTCAGAGTGTTCTTCATCTTGGGAGAAGCCTTGCCACGTAGCCTTACGAGATTAACAGAAAATGCTTTTTCACTATCAGGATATGGTTAAATGTGCTGCTGAACGTGCACACACTTGCATGCACTGAAAAGGACCCACTGACAAAAGTAGTTAGACTAGTTAGTAGTTTACTTGACAACCTCAGATTAATTGTCCTGCAGCCAGTCTTTGGAATAGACTAAGAGGGAGAAGAAAAAAGCAGCTAACGTAAGCAATCACTTCTAAGAGGTATTGATACAGTACCTCAAACAGGCCTCTTACTTAAAGGTGCTCAATGTTACTCAGAAAATAGCTTGCCAGCTTTTAAGACAGCATGGTAAGAGAAAGCAACAGCTTAATTACATCCCTTTGAGACCCTACTCATCAACAACATATGAAGTCTCACAGTTCATTAAAAAAAATAATAAAAAAAATTGAATAGATTGCCTGTCTCCTGTCAGTTATCAACTAAGCCACCGCTAATGCGTATCACTAGCATATGTCTGCACCATCTCCAGCCTCAATGTTTTTTCTGGGAGCTTGCTAAATATCCAGTTTAACACTAACCTGTTAGAAAACAGCTCACTTTGAAATACTAAACTGGGAAAAATGGTATTATAAATTCTCTCCCTGTGCACTATGCGTGCTTCTGATTCTGCTAAAGAAATGATGCATTTTGTGGGCTTTCTAATTTGCCTGTTAAAAAACTGTAGTGTGCAGACCATCCCTGTGACTATACCAGTGCCAAGACGTACAAAAAGAACCTCTGAACATATACTGCAGTGTCTAGGCCATCCTACTTAAGTGTCATAGTTCTAGGTTACATAACTTCATCAGTTACAAATAAATAAATGGGATTTGAAAGACTTTGCTCGAGGAGTGAAGCAGACTTTGGGGAATTACTGTATTTTTTCCCATTCTTCTTGTGTAAACACACATCTCAGCCTTCAACTATTACTTTTAAAACAGAATTATAATGTTCCAGATGTTGTTAAAACTATGAAGACTCTAATGCTCCCTTCGGCTTTCTTTCTTTTGTTGCTTCATGACAACAAGACAACAGTAAGCACTTGTTCGAATACACAAGAGGTAAATACACACTGCCCAAAAGTTCCCTTTTCCCACCCCCCCCCCCCCCCCCCCCCTCCATTTCTAGTACTGAAAACAAAATTCATCACAGCAATAGACCAAACCTCCACTCTTCCTGTACCAACACCGAACATCTTCAAAATCTTCCCCAGTCCCTTGCAATGGCAAGCTCCCACACTCCAGCACTGGCTGCCACTAGTGAGAAGCCAACCCACAGGTACCCACCGCAGCATCCCGCCCTCCTCCTCCCGGCTGGGCCATAGCTGCAGAGATAGGGACCGCTGACCCTTCGGGAAGTCTGGGCAGCCCAGTGGCAGCCCCTGTCCCAGCAATCCTATCCCAGCGCTGCCCGTCTCCTTCACTCTGGGGCAGCGGCGGCTGGAGCACAACAGGAAAGCCTTCCCTACAATTGCAGGAAAACTCGCTCCACCTAACTACCTCCGCCAGCCACTCGACTGCCCTTCTCACAGGCCTAGCACTGAAATACCTGCTTTCTCTTTCAAGGACCAACCCAAAGAGGGTGAGGAGGCAGGGTCCTCTCACAGAGCATCGATCACTCAGTCTGGAGACTACAGAAGACAGGAGGCCGTGGGATGGCACCATTACATAGCCAGGCATAGGGCAAGCTCAGTCTCAGGAGCAATTAGCTCAGTGCTGAGCGATGAGGGAGCGGCAGCACCCAGATGGTAACAGGAGACTGGGGCTGTCCAAACCCACCACATGCAGACTGAGAGTTTCAAAAGGCTGTGTTTGTTGATTTTTCCAAATATTACTCAAAAACTTAATAACAGACTGAAATCCAGCACGAGTTTGACAAAACTGGAGATGATCTGAAAGAGTATAGTGCCCAGCACCCCATGGAGACCCTACGTTCTGAAACTTAGCAAGTGAAGAAACTTAGCAAGTGAAATGTCACAGGATAGTAGCTTTTTTTTTTTTCCCCCCTGAACTTGCATGCAAACAGCAAACTGCAACAGCAAACTACAAATGCTTCATCAAAGTGCCCAGGAGAAACCCTGACTGAAGTCACACCAGATGTTTGGTCTCCAGTAAAGGTGTTAAAAATTCATGCAAAGTGGAAACAGCAGGAAAGAACTGCTTCCTTGTGTTTGCCGCTTTTCATGTTCCAGTGCCTTCTTTCATACAATGCTAACACGGTAAAGTGAAGCAAAACATACCTCAGAGGTTTGAGCATAAGGATGCAAAGCCACAGTCTTTGGTCTTTCTTCCGTGGAGTCAGCACTTTGTTCTCATTGAAACAATAAGCAACTGTTGTGATTATTTAATTTCCTATTCATTTCACTCACTTGAAACAATAGACTGGAGCCCTCACATGTGCACACCCTCCATAAGGTTTTTTAAAGGTTTCTCCAGGCAGAATCTGTTCGCGTGTGAGTGGAATGTCAGCTCATAACTGGAGAAATGAGCATGCAGAAAGCAAGACAGATGTGTAGAAGGACTGTGATTACTGCAACTCTTTTTTTTTAATGATATTAAATGTCTGTAGGTAACCTATAGTCAAATCAAGTTATAACCAGCCTAGCAGGGGTCATAGCTCAAGTCTGAGCTGGATGGATTTTAGATTCCTCAGCTCATTTCCTACCCCCGAGCTTTCATTAAACAGCATCATGCAGTTTCTTTGGACCATCTCTCCAGTCTCACATTCATCCAGGCACATTCAGGATCAACCACTGTGAAGACTGGTGTTACTGGCAGCTGCTATCACGCCACTCTGTTTTTCCATACCATAGTTAGTAAGAGCTTTTCACACCCTTCACTTGCACACAATCAGCTTCAGTCTGAAACAAAATTTCAATAAATACATGGCTTTTTATAGGGAAATCTAATCTATCACAAAAGCAACGCAAAGCAGTTCCAACAGCTCTAATTCTGATACTTTTACCTTGATTTCACAGAATCACCAAGTTTGGAAAAGACCTACAAGATCATCCAGTCCAACCATCCACCTAACACCAACAGTTCTCACTAAACCATATCCCTCAACACAAAATCCAAACATTCCTTGGAGTCAGTGACTCCACCACCTCCTTGGGCAACCCACTCCAGTGCCTGAATTCTGCACGCACACTTCCTCATCGCATGTTTTAATGGACAACGTGGAAGAAGCTTCCAAAACTTATCTGGGTCTGTCTATATGACAGTATGCCTATGAAGGCTTCAGTGAACTTTTCACTTGCACACATGGACATTCTCATGTATGTGAAGTATTACTAGAGAGGTAGGTTGATGTATCTAAGCTTAAAGCTTAAGTCTCAGATATATAAATGAGGACTGTTTATTGAACCACTGTAAAATGATTATATTTCATCATGTGTGAATTCTAAATAATGGGATTTCTGGTGACACTAACTACAGAATTTAACTTGGTTTTTGTGCAGGCTTCTGTTTAGAACACAGGGTCAGCTCTGTATGGGAAGAATTCGTCCTGTTGTTTAAGAGGGTGTTAAATAGCATGCTTCATTTTGTGCACAGCCTATAGCTATGCTGTATAGTAACCCAGTATTATTTTGGTTACAATGCTCCTTGCAATCAAGAAACATAATACTGCAGGAACTGGAACAGATCAACGATAGGACAGAAATGAGCAGGTGTCCAATGGGACTGTAAGAGGACCTATTTCCACAAAGCATACAAAATGCTAGGAAAACATGATAGCGGAACCAACTGTGAGAAGCAACTTAGTTTGGGCACAGAACTTACTACTGCAATTCCCTGAAACACAAGCATTCAGTATTGTTTTTGTTGGATCTAGTTGTCCTGCTTTGGTTTTGGAAATCCAGAAGTTAAGACTTCTACTTGTTGGTTTGCAAATCCTAATATGCAACCTCAGAAACTCTGTATTTACTGCTTTGCCATCTATTCTATATGAGAAAATTCTCCCTGCCACTTATTTCATGTGCAGAACAGAAACATGAACAAGGTTTTTTAAAAGCTCAAGAATTTGTGGAATTCTATTTAATCTTATTTTGATGGACAGGGGACATATTTTTAGATTGATAGGTGCTGCTGCCAGACACCAAGCAGCTGAACGCCAATCACTCCACTGTACATGGAATGCAAATGCCACAGCATACCATAATGAGATCATAGGAGAGATCTGTTCTAACATTAACAATTAAAACAAATATGCTAATATGCCTGCAGTTTATCATTCTCTCAAAGGCAAGCCAGAGAACAGGCTCATAAATTACTTATGTTAGGCAGCTAATCATAGGATCTTCTGATGAAGAAAAATAATAACAATCAGTGGTTTGATAATGCATCTGCATTCTTTGCTCTCTTTTTATATCCAGTCAGTACAGAGGGTCTGATCCACAAGACATCTACAGTTCCCTTGTTTGTTGAGCAGTGCCAAATTTAGAGCAGCCTCAGTGCTGTTCTGAAATTACATCAGAACTGCATGGCTCTCCTAACTTGGGGAAGTACCTTCATTACATTATTGATTAGTCCCTTCCTTGCCCACTCCAAATATAACAAATGGAGGAAGCAGAGATGCTCCCACCACTTATTCAGTGTCTGCACCCTGTGATTCTCTTTGCATATGAAGGACGTAGAAAGAATAATTTTTTAAAAAGTAACAATACAGTCTAGCTTTTTGGATTAATTTAGAAGTGTCATGTCAGCAAAACCATCTCACATGATGCAATATGAACAGCTTCTTAATATTATGTTGTTTCGTATGAATGCTTATTACCAATTCTCTTTCAAATGGTTGTTTAATATTAATTGTTCTTTGAGCTATAAAAACCCCTACTCTGTCTCATGGATAGAAATCTGAAGATAATGATGAGTGAGTGTAGGCAGGTATTCTCTAATGGTTCATCTGCATTTTACAATGATATTTAAACATACTCTTACTTTGGCCCAATAGTACACACTACAGATGACCCACTGCTAATGCTCTTTGGAGGAAGATAAACCCGAATTTCAGTACGTACCAGCACTTGATCCTGGAACACTCTGTGCCTCTCTGGAGGAGCAACAGGTAGTATTTGATTAATATCAGATAAACAGATTATTAAATATCCAGTTTCCCTTATCTTCCTAAATATCCGAGTAAGCCACAAAGAGGAATTCCCCTCACTTCCAAAACACACCAGCTATTTGTAATCTTGGAGATAGGTAAAGCACAAAGAGGAAAAAATAAAAACTATTCATGCCCCACTTTACTGCTCCATGCTTTTATCATACTTTCCCCATGAGTACTTGAGTACTGAAGCCATTTGCTCAATATTGCATATGGGGATTTGGATAGAGAAAGTGAAGATTAATTACTCTGTTCCAAATTGTTAGAGAAACGAGAGAGCACTGAACTGTAATCTATCCCCTTGAAGGACACTGCAGGAATGATCAAGGTAGGTGTCTGAAAATATCAAGTGGTCCGAATTGTTAAAATAGCATTTAAAGACTATCAGTGTGCAAACGTATGCTTCTAAAACAGAAGGAAAAAAAGAAGGAAATAAAAAAGCATAAACCACATCAGACAAACACAAATAAACTGATTCATTTTTATGTCTTCTCCTACAGCATAGCTGAAAGGATTGTTTACCTGTTCAAACTCAAGACAGTGAAGATTTTGGTCTAAAAGACTACATATGTGAAATTTGAATATTGTTCTTTATCATGCTCTGAAAACATTCCAGGTAACTACAACAACCTGTTCAGTAAGTGGTCAAGGCAGGTTTTGAAGTTAATCATTTTATACTCACTGCTCTGTGTAATGTTACGTGTTGTGCTTTCTAAATAGCAGCTTCTCGGAGGAAAGAAAGCCTCTTATTCTGCTCAGTTAACTGTGCTGAAACAGTAAGCATTCTGTCATATCACTCTTTATGGACTACTGTCATCTTGCAGCGCTAAGACCTAACCTCTGCACTTTGTCAGTCCTCCATCTTGCTTTGCTTTCATATCAGATTTAAAGAGAAATAGATTTTCTATTCTCTACGTCTCTATTCTTTGCTAATAAGCCAACATCCTTGCTGCTGAAAACAATCCAAGCTTTGAGTTCAGTCTAAGTTCTCTTAAAAAAACTGCATTTTACTCAAAAGTCCTGAAAAAAAATGCAGAAAAGTTAGCAAGAGCAATAGGTATGAAATACCTTAATTCAACTTGATAATAAGCCACAATGTTATCTTTAGTAACTCAAACACTGTACATTCAGAGCCAAGTCAAACTATATTTCTCTTGACCATGCAAGATTCTTATGTCACATGGTTTGTCTTAACAAACGTTGATGTATTCCTGAGCAACTATAAAGTATTTTGGAAATCATCTACCTCTCTTGAACTGTATGTGGCCATCAAACTATTACTTTAATTACAAGCATACTGGAATCTATGATTTCCATATTAATAAAGTAACATTTCAAATTATTGGCAAAATCATGAGATGAATTTCTGACTTTCTCATTCACATGTATACATGTGAAGGGCAGCTGAAACTTCAGTCCTCTTTTCAACTAAAGCCATTCATTGTTCCGTGGTTTTCTTTGAAGAAGATGCCTTCTCACTGCACACAGGAGTGGGGATCGTGCTCCAGGACATGGAGAGATAGCATCAGATACATGAATTTCCTGGGAATGCTAAATAAAGTTAAGTACATAGACAAATACTCCGAGGATTAGAGATAAAGCAAGTATATGCTAATGAAATGGTCTTTAGTCCCAAGAGTGTATCTATTGTCTTCCAGGGAAATTCTTCCATTCACTGTACCAAGTGTATTTTAAAATGAATGAGGACCATGAGCAAAATGAGCTGAATAGCCCTGAAAGCTATTAGTAAAAGAAAACTATCTTTTAATACAGAACACTAGCTCACACAAAACAAAGCAAAGCATCAGGGAACACAGATCCTTACTTAGCAGGGTAATGCCTGTTGAGTGGCTTATGTGCATTTTACATTTGCTAAAGGCTGCAGAATCCAGACCCTCAATTTGTATGGAAACATACACGATCTTCTGTTACTCTCCTAAAGCTTTATCAAGTGAAGAGAGATAACTATTTACAAATGCAAGTCTATAAAAGAAGATGATTATGGCTACTCGGTGGAAAGCAAATTGCTCAAATCATGGTAAGAATTATATACTTAGTCTACAGCTAGTTCAGAGAATGGCTCGTATAACCTCACGTAAGATGAATTTAAACCCAGATCTCCAGAGGCTGCTAAAGAAAATTTCTCCAGTAAGGCTGGCCTTGCTGATTACACGTGATTAATGTGTTGATTTGTGCTTTTCTGATTCTGCACTGCATACAATTTTTGTATGCACTACTGACCTGTTCACCTGATTTTTCTTTATTTCAGAAACAAAGAAGAGAGAATTCATAAATCAGAATCAGAGTAGAGTCATCTTAGAAAGTTCAGGTTTTAATTAATGAGGCCGTTATAGCTAGTGTTAAACATATAGCTCTAATTAATCCCATCAATCACATTCCTTCTTTAAGCACCAGTAGTTTGCAGAAAATAAAGCGAGTGCCAATCTTGTGCAACTGAACCACCTTTTCCCCCTCTTTTTTTTTTTATTACAAAATTTCCAATTGTCTGAGAACTTTCTCCTTGTGTCTTACTCTTTACTCTTCGTTTTTTTGTTGCTGTCTTTGTCAGAGTAGTGCACCTGCATCTAGAAGATAAAAAAATATCGCCAAATTCCAGATTATGGAGTCATGTAAGTATCAGCTCCCAATGACCAGAAAGAAAAGCCTGTCACTACGTTGTAGACTGCCCAGAGCCCCTGCAAGTCTTAGTATCACTGTCATGACAGTGTATGCAAAGGAGTCTTACCCAAAAAAATCAATGTCAACCAAGAGACAAGGAAATAAATATGATACAGTTTGCTTTCTGCCTTTCATCAAAAGAATCTCCTGCCACTGTGACATACCATAAATTACACTGTGAACTAAAACTAAACGCAAACCTCCCAGCTCAGACCAAGTGGGAAACAGTGCATTTATTCTCAAGCAAGAGGTGGAAAATACTTAAATAATGCAGCCTAGCAGGTAAACCTAAGAACAAAGACTAATAGTGACTTAAGGAAAAAAATAATAATAATAATAATCAGCTGGTTATATAAGAATAGCAATATCCTTGGGGATGAATTATTATGAAACTTTCAAATCCGGAGCATGAAATGACACTCCTCTAAGATTGTTAAAGCTTCTGCATGTGGAGAAGCCATCACACACTCAATTATATTTCAAAAGCTGAAGATCATACAAGATTGATATTAGTATGTCACAGAAAACACAAGTTGGCCAGCTGAGAACAACACATATTTGCAGCTATTAGTTTTAGTCCATTTGAAGCAGAGATTTCTAATAAAGGCATATTTTTCTTTGGAAAAAAGTAATATTTGCTATGAAAATGATCAGTCTTCACCAGAGCTACAGACAGGCTATGGCCCACATAAAACATTTAACTTAGGGGAAAGCTGAGGAACAAACCAATTACAGACTGAGCCTCTCCCTGGAGTATCCTCTCTACTGCTGGTATCAGGCAGCTAGACAGATATCAGCATGCTTATTTCTCATCATTTTCTCCTTTGAGAGCATTTTTAATGCTTTGCGCGTTCAAAACATTCCACTACGCCAAGATCCACTGACAATTTTAAGTTTTGGATCTGCTGAGCAATAATTTCACAAATAAGTGGATGCAATGTCTAACAGTGCTCAGCACTGTGAAGATACACAGCACTTCAATATTAATTGCAAAGTCAGTTTTCCATTCCAGGTAACTTTTATTTGTGATTTCTATCATTAAGTTACACTACCTAATTTTCTTTAGGCCAAATAGAGCAGAAGGCCCCTTTAAAAAATAAAGTTACTGGACTGCAAAGAAAGCACTAGATTGGGTTATTCCCCAGCAATGTTTGTTGTTGTAGCTCATTTTTCAGTTTCCAGTACTGAGAGGCCCTATGCACTATAAGCTTCCTCTCCACTTGTCAGTCTAGTCCATGTTATCAGCTCAGGAATGCAATAAATTCTCTTTTCTTCTTTTGTTCTTTCCCATCGTCTCCATCTAATTAATGCCAAGCAGAATAAATATGTCTTTGTGAACCACTCAGACACAGCAGTGGCTGAGCCAAGTCGCTGCTGCAGGTGGTAGTTTGTACAATCTTGCAAAGCAACCAAAGTAGTTCAGCAGCATGAAACAAACAAACAAAGCAGAAAGACAGACAGACAGACAAGATCATCTGACAACAGAATCATAGAATGGCCCAGGTTGGAAGGGACCTCAAGGATCAACAAGTTCCAACCCCCTGCCACAGGCAGGGCCACCAACCTCCCCATTTAATACTAGCCCAGGCTGCCCAAGGCCCCATACAATCTGGCCTTGAACTCCTCCAGGGACAGGGCATCCACAACCTCTCTGGGCAGCCTGTTCCAACTGCCTCATCAGCAGAAACATGCATATCCATGATGGTGCAACAACTAGCCTGTGGAGTCACACCTGGAATGTAAACCCATGCTATGATCCATTCACTCCATGTAATGATTTCTTGCAGCTTATTCTCCCATCTTTAACTAGGAAAAAACAACAACAAAAAAAACTCTGGTTCTCTGTAGTGTCATGTTATTGTTAAAAACAGGTCTGAGAATGTGCAAAAAGGGATGGGACATTGCTTTACTTACGCTTTCTTTATTATTAATGAACCAACAGGTAAATTCCTTCAGATATGAAGGAGAATAACACTTCAGTTTCAGACAATAAAAAGCCAGACATCAAATTTTAGCCATCTTCTTAGGTTTTGTCTAGAAAAATTGAGCGAAACAGACATCACAGAATGGGAGTAATTTTCCTCTAGAGATAGATATGCAAAACATATAATATGAATATTCCTCTGTAGGCAGCCATCCTTCATGGTTAACTTAGAGCAAGTCAGTTACAACCAGGATGTTCTAGATTCTTGACCTCCAGACACACAGTCCTCTCTAAAAGAGAGGTGAGGGGCACAATTACAATGAACAAGTTAATTGATAACAAACTTCTGGTCACTTCCCTCAAAGATCTTAGGACTGTCATCAGGAATGGATGAACCAGTGTTTCTTCAAGGCTTTCACAAAGACTATACCTAGTTAAGCCAACGGAGACGAGCAGAGCTTATTCCAGCACTTGCTACTTTCCACTGACCAAGCATTCCATCTCAACAATGTAAAACTGCTCAAACTGGGGCCAAAAAATAAGTCTCTTTCAGTAGCTTCCTGTAGCTCAGTTTCGAATAAAGCCAATGACAGCTCTAAACTGCAGTTTTTAAGAACCAGGCCTTAAAAAACTCTTCATGGAAGTTGCTGCTACTTGTTTGCTTGTCTTTCAATTCAATCAACAATATTTACATGTGCAAAGGCCACATATGAAGACTTCATTTGTTTAAAAAAGTACTTCTATAATATTTTCTGGAGTGCATTCCTTCCCTAAATTACAGACACCTTTAGAAAATAAGGACTAATTTAAATCCCCAGAGGCAGCTCTCCCATCTGAAAGACAGGGTGGTAGCAGCAGAGGGTGGGAGAGCCTCCAGCTCACCCAGGACTGTCTACAACTTAGAAATCAGCAGGGAGAAGACCAGGTTCTGCAATGTTATTCTAAGAAAGATCCTGCGTAAAACATTTTTGTAGTCTCACATGTGCAGAATATTCTGGAACTCCTGTGCAGCACATTGCTCATGCAGTGAAAACAAATATATATATATATATATTTTTAAGAGAAAGAAAAAGAAAAGAATCAGTGAAAAACAGAGCTCACAGAACTCATTTTTGTCACCTGTGTTTCTAAATTTAACTCTATACCGTATTCTAAATGATCTTCTTTGTTACCATCTTAGTAGTCTTTACATTTGACAAGATACTAATTCTTCTCCCTTCTTCCAAAGGAAATGCATCTAAGGGACAGAGCAAAGTAATTTACAGCATGCTTTCTTCTATTAAAAATGTATGCTCCTTAAGGACTCCATGTGTTGCAGCTAGTCTGACGTAAATCTATTGGACTAAAATCATCAGCAATAAGTTACCATCTCTGTTCAAGGACCTGAGTGTGCAAGCCACTTGACAAGGTATTTTCTGGAATAGATCAGAAACCAACACATTTTCCTCCTGTTAGCAAGTATGAGACATGCAGGAAAGCCTGAGAAATGAAATATTTTGGCAGGCAAGTGAATTCAAAGTAAGTGAAGGTAAGTGAAAGTAAGGCAGGTAAGTGAATTCAAAATGCAGCAGCACAGCTGTCACTCACTTAAACGTTTAACACTGAAAAAAGATTTAGCATTGTCCTCTGGATATCTTCATTTGTTTTAGTTAATTAGAAAACAAACACATTTTATCCAGAACTTTTATTAAGTCATCTAGCAGTAAATGGATAAAAAAAAAAAGTTCCATATAAATATGCAAGTAATATATATTATTTACACATTAGAACTACCAGTAAGGGCAAAGGAGAAGGTATTTTCCTCTTTCATATCCATGTTGATGAGTATGTTATTCTGTCACCATTGCTAAGCTCTTCTGACAGAAAGAACGTACTTAAGAATTTAGGTAGACAGAGATTAAAATATACACCAAATTTCACCAGGAGCCTTGCTATCACTGATAAGGTTATTATTTCAGTATAAATCCTGCTCCATTTAAAAGCTACAAATATATGTTTGTTTTTTTTTTCCTAGAGTTAACTTCTGGCTTAAAAATCTTGCTTCCTCCTTAGGGCTGTGATAGTAGGGTAGCTCTCTTCTGAGAACTCAGAAGTTATAGTTATGTGACTAGTTGAGATTAGTGAAGGAAGATTTGTTCTCTCTCTTTTCTCTCTTTGGAGCCAGCCAATGTTTTCTTTTCTCTTCCCCTCCCTCCTTTTCAACATGCAACTGCTCAAACATCAGCTATACATATATAAACCCCCCTCTTTTCTGCCCCCTTAACTCCATCCCCAGAACCTGGCCTATTCACATCCAGAAGCAGTTCCCTGGGTGAATGATTTTTAATCATTATCTTGACTGGCAGCAAAAGGATTTAGCTATGGTCCATTCAAGAAGTAGCTTTATAATACACATTAGCCCCCCCTGAAGTGCTGAACTCTAAACCTTTGTCTTCTGTGTCCCTGCACCTTGGAAAAACCTTTACAGATGACTGCAATACACAGCTTTTTATCTGTATTTGGTTACAGAAACAGAATTAACTGTTGGACATTTAACAAAAACCACAATCAGGCTTTCTTTTCAGAAATTAATGCAGGACTAGAAATATCCATTTTATAAATAATTTATTTTGTTGTTGTTACCTTTATGAACGAAGGTCAGTTTAATTTGCCAACTTTATTTTAAGCAATTAACTTACAGCGTTTTTAAACCAACCTAACAGCTCTATTACAACTCTAGGATAGGTCAGAAATAAAGAGATGACTGAAGACAACGATCAGAGTTAGCATCTTCCCAACTAAGCACAGTACCTAGGCAGTCATCTGACCATCCTGCCACATTCTGCCATATCGACACCTTTAACAAACCAGCACAGATCTCTTAAGCCTGAATGCCATTTCTCTTACTGAGGATTTCTCTTCCAGTGATACCAAAATCTTTGCCGTTTGTAATGCAGAACAGCCCATAATCTGTCAGAGTAAAGTTTAAAAGAAAGAAACTAATTGGGTTTATTTATTTATGAGCAAACTTTATACCCCATGCCTCTTCTACTATGGTTGTGTCAGAGCCCCTCAAAACGGGCCTGTTGTCACCATGCTCAGCACTGCATTAAGTGCGTGATGGTGGTTTCCTAAATAAAGAACTAAACTGAGACAACTGAGCTCTCCCAACTGTCACCTAAATCAGATTATAACTTATGCCTTTCAAAGGTGAATGGAAGACTGTAGACTAAATATCCAACATCACCTAAATTCCACAGGAGCAAAAGGTTTTGAACTCTTAGGAAGAAAGAGTGAATACTTCATTTTAACGTGCTTTCATGCCAGGATTTTATCATACACACAGAAACAGCATAGTGTACTTTTAACGTAGCAGAGAAATGCTGCTCTGATTACCATGTTGTATTGTAAATTATTTTGAAATGCTGAACTTCAGTTCAAATGGAAAATGTTTATTACCAAGATCTGTAGTTTTACACTGTATTTATGCGTGAGATTATGAAACTACAGGAATTAACGCTTCCATTAAACCAAACTAAAATGTGGTTCTGTGACACGCTGTCCTGAGTGCTTTATTATCACCCCATCAGCTCAGCTCTGTAGTTGCCTTCAGGTGGACCCTTTCTATGCAGTCAAGATACAGTCACAATGGTTTATAATTGTAAACCAATATAACAACTATGGAGGACTGTCAGCCTGCCTTTAGATACTACTGCTTCTATTTTTAGGGAAATATCAGTAAGACGTGCACACAAGGAATAAGAAAAACAACAACAAAACAAGAAACAAAAAAATGGTGCATGAGAAATCGGTGAAATTACTCAACTACTCAACTGTATCATGAAAAACTGCAAATTTGGGTGACTGACCTGAGCAGAACTTTCACTTCTAGATTACAAAGTAAATTATGTTATGCTATGCAGCTTTTATACCAAAGTAACAGAGAAAAGCATCTGACAAAGTGAACAGAATTAATCACGCAGATGTTAGTGGAATTCAACCACTCATGGTCTGAGCAGGGAAAATTAGATACAAGACATTTGAGTCATTCAGTCAGTGAGAGGTGTGAACTATTCGGCAGCATTTGCGTGACATTCCTCCCCCAAAACAGTTGTACAAAAAAACCTATCCCACATAACTACACATTGCATTGGGAACATGGATATCCATCGTATTTCAAGATGCAAAGACAGAGCTCAAAATAATATACAGCAGAGATAGGAGAATATAAAGCATTCAGATCATAATACTTAAACATCCACTTGAAATTCTGATAAATATCTTTCTTTACTTTGAGTCATACCAGTACTTAAAGGGCCACAGGGGCTTAAAAAGAAGATTTGTTCTGTCTAGTCTGAAGATAAATATCACCCTATTGTACCAGATGAAGTACACCAGTTCCCAGAGTTTTGGCAATGGATTGCTTGTTTGGAAAAGTTTTCAAGTACATTGAGTAATGCTTGTTCTCAGGACTAAACATTTTTTTTTTTTTTTTTAAATATTCACTCTTTTAAAGCAGTCTCCCACATATGTGTTTAACCTTACCTTATTATTACACGCCTGACAAAATCAGGGCCAAAGGGCTACAAGTCTTGCTATCAACCTATATATTTCAGGAGACTCTGGTTAATTTTAGAAAAGGAAATACTAAAAGTTATATAGTTTATTTCTCAACTAGGAGATATAGTTTAGACACAGGCAGATTTCTTTCTTTCTTTTTTTTTTTTTTGTCATACCTCCCCCATTAATCGTCCATCTGTCCTTTTCAGGTTCTCAGGGAGCAGAACGGAATTGTGTGATGGCACACAGCATCTGGAACAGCCTGACTTTTCCAGAATAATTGGTCTGTGAACTGATCAGCAGAGTGGCTCAGAGAGAACAGTTCAAGTTAATATTCACCTCTCCCCATCACATCTGTAACAATGCTATAAACCACCGGAAGGCTTATTCTCATCACCCTTGCATGCACGCAAGTCAGAAACAAGCCATAGAAGAATGATTTAAAAGTTACTATCACATTACATTTGACATAAAATAGATGTTTCAAAGTGCTTCCTAAACCGTGAGTCATTCCAGTTTCTGTACTGTTGCAAGAGCTTAAACCTTCCTGTGCAAAAACCATGCCTGCAAAAGCAACCCAATGTCATGAGTGAGGAAAAATACCATCTCAGCAAGGGTTGGAGTTAACACATCCACCTTCACCAGGTTAAAAGCTCCATTTCCTTATGAGATAAAGATATTTTTGATGCAGTAACTTGAACAGATCTTCGAATTAATTTGCTTATGATACCGGCATATAACACAAGTGAGAAAACTGAAGGCAGATTTCATTTTTCCCCTGTTCTTACTGCTGTAATGGCATACATCATCTCATGTTTTCAAAAATTCATACAAAGATATATCTTTCTTACATGTCCAATTTTTCAGAGAAGTGCTTGGTACTCTTTAAAAGAAAAAAAAATAAAATAGATTCATTTAATACACTACTAGTGGCTCTTGAAAATACAGGCTGTTCTCTCTGCCCATTATCTTGCAAAAGCAAAATATTAAGTTGGTCACAGAGCCAGAGAAGTTCTGTGTGCATCTATCCCCAGAGTGTCTCAACATATGCAGCACTCTGTATGCCACAATTTCCTTCCTGAATCAGTTTCCCCTCCTTTCATCTCAAAGTACTCAGCTAACAAGTCAGAATTTGATGGATACAGTTCTCCTAAATGATAACCCAACACTTTGAAGTTTGATTTTCTTCCTTGCCAGTGTTACACAACAGGCTCCTTATTTTCCTGCAGCATAATTTTGTTTAAATACTAAAATAACAAGACTTTAATGGAACATAAAATTACTATATCACTGTAGATAGCTCTTTGCTGCCAGCCATTCCACACAAGTCTTTATCATGCATGGCTCATTACACAGGAAACATTTCCAGTTTTCTTGTGCCTTAGCCCCATTTCATTAGTATGTGCTGTTCCTTCATGGATCATAACATTTTTAAAATATTCCCACTGCAACTGAGGGAACTGGGGCTGTTTAGTCTGGGAAAAAGGAGGCTGAGGGGAGACCTTATCGCTCTCTTCCAATATCTGAAAGGTGCTTACAGCGAAAGTGGGGTTGGTCTCTTCTCTCTGGTGACAGGTGACAGAATGAGGGGAAAAGGCCTGAAGTTGAGCCAGGGGAGGTTTAGGTTGGATATCAGGAAAAAAAAAAAATTATTGAAAGGCTTGTTAAGCACTGGAATAGGCTCCCCAGGGAGGTGACTGAGTCATCATCCCTGGATGTGTTTAAAAACCATTTGGATGTGGTGCTCAGGGACATGATTTAGCACAGGGTTGTTACTTAAGGTGGTATGGTTAGGTTGCGGTGGGACTTCATGATCTTTAAGGTCTTTTCCAACCCGAGCAATTCTATGATCTTAAAATACCAAACTCTAATTTTGTTTTGTTTTAATTACTGGCATTAAATCACTACATTCAAACAGTCAAACAGAGCAGATTACATATGACAGTTGTCTGCACAGAGAACACTTCTGGGTGGTTTTTTTTTCAGCTTTATGAATGCAGGAAAAGCATAAGGTGTCACTTAGAGGCAAAAAAGAATATATAATTTGAGCATAACTTCAGAGAGAGTTTTAGTCATTGAAACTCAGCAGCCGTGGGCAACAAAAATTTCCCATGGATTTTTAATTCACAGAAGTGGCAGACCTTTTGTAGAGGCAAGGGGTAAAGTTCATGTGTTTCATAGCTTCACTAACTCCAAGAAACAAGGGTGCCTTTATGTACTCCTGAGTTTTTCTATAGAAGGGATCCTTCCACTGTTTTCAAAGATAAGAAATAATGTGTCATAGATACAATACTCCCTTAGTAGTGAGCAATACATCCTCCGAAGTATATTCATATGCTTGGTTATCATGTATTCCATACCTTTGACTGAATTATAACATTTTAACAGCAAAATGCTGCCTACCACCTTGAAGAAACTAACTGCCTTTAGCAGCTCACATCCCTGTAAACTGGAAGGCAATGCTGCTCAAAATGGATGCTTGGGAAGACAGAGCTAAACCTGAATAATCAGCCCCAGCAGGGGGCTGGCAACAAAGCCTAGAGAGGAAGTTAAAAGGATTAGCAGTATAACACTTTCTAGCATTAGTACACCTCCCTCTTACCCTAGTGCAAATACATCTCTCCTACTAACCTTCCTCTTATAATTTTCATTGTACTGAAAATACCTTAATTACACACATGTACTAACTTAAACTCCGCACCTGAGGGACAGCCAAACCACAGTGCCTTATAATAGGATTGAGTGTGGTCTGCTCATTAATCTGCACTTGCAAACATCATCACTCTGAAGGAGCCTGCTTTGGAAGGCTCTCTGCCCTCTACCCCACCCACCATGTTTGGGCCTGGGGTTCCCAACACAAGGACACAAAGCTTTCAGAGCAGATCCCAGAGGAGGGCCATGTAGATCATTGGAGGGCTGAAGCACCTGCCCTGTGAAGAAAAGCTAAGCGAGCTGCGCTTATTCAGCTTAGACAAGAGAAGGCTCTGGGGAGACCTCATTGCGGACTTTTCTGTACTTGAGGGGAGCTAACAGGCAGGAGGGGGACTGACTTTTTACACAATCTGACAGCGACAGGACAAGGGAGAATGGCTTTAAACTGAAAGAAGGAAGATTTAGGTTAGATGTTAGGTGGAAATTCTTTACCCAGAGAGCAGTGAGGCACTGGCACAGCTGCCCAGAGAAGCTGTGGTGCCCCATCCCTGGAGGTGCTCAAGGCCAGGTTGGATGGGGCCCTGGGCAGCCTGAGCTGGTGGGGGGCAGCTCTGCCCATGGCAGGGACTGGGGCGGGGTGGGCTTTGAGGTCCCTTCCAACCCAAACCATTCTGTGATTCTGTGACTCCATGCTAACTGATGTTAGGGAAAACAAAACTGAATAAATAGAGGTGTCCACAATAGAAGCCTACAGATGAGCAGATCCTACTAATCCTCAAGACCTTTTCGTGCTCAGTGCACATTTCAAGGATCCAGTCTACCTGAACAGTTTGAAAAGGTTTTAGTGCAAAAATAATCATGCTCTGGGATTACTGTGGACTCTAAAAGCAGGCTGGAGCAAATAGGCTGAGATGTAGCTGTCCACACTGTGTCTGTTGTCAGATGACTTTCCCTAGAAGAGGATAGCACATCCAGAATATTTCCAGTTAAGTGTTCACACTTCCTCGAATGCAAACATGCATACTTAAATTGAGACTAGAATAGCTCATAAGTTGGACATCTCATGTATCTTTTACAAAAGGCCTTCAACTAACAAAAAGAAGAGTCAGTGAATTTCCCTCTACTGCAGTAGACACATGCAAATGTTTATAAGCTGCCTTCTTTCAAACCTACAAAGCACCAAAGTCAAGTTTTAAAAGGCAACATGGACTTTTGCTGTTTCCCATAAGCAATTTTTCTGCTTTACAAACAAATGCTTCAATTTTAACCTATTTTTTTTTAATTATTATTATTTTTAAATGAGATTGAGAAGGAGTACTGTTAGATTTAAAGGTAGCATGAAATTCTTATAGTTTTCTTAAAAAGCCCCAGTCTATTGGTGATACCCTTCTCCCATAACATTCCCTTGTTCTATAGCTGGCCTAGCTGAAACACTAACATGGTACTTCTTCACTAAACGTCTTCTCAGACGGCAGCAAAGCTCAGTATTATTTCCTTTATTCTGTACTGTTCTGCTTAGGTACAGCCTATGTTAAGTTTGTGTACGTATGTGTACATATAATCTCCATCACTATTATCTTTTAAAAGCCATATTAACACTTTCTTTCTCTAAGTTAAATAGAGTGTCCCATATAGAAAACTACAGCCTCATGGTGTTATGCCAATCCATGTGTTTTACAGATAGATACAAAACACTTATACAAGGTTTTGCTGGGAAAGGCATGAATCTTTTTATCCACTTTTATGAATCCACTTCTATTCATCTCTTCTTTTGTTTGCTATAAATAATCATCCATGGACTTTGACTCAAAAGCCTAAAACCTAATTAACAGATAAGTAAACTTGCTGTGTGCACTCCAATACAAAGTTCCTGTATCAGCTGCTATGATTTCTTGGGGCAATTACTGCTGCAGCTGAAGCCAAACTATTCTGAGAGGCTTTCCACCCAGTTGCAAGTAGGCCTCCCTGACCTCCTGAGTACTTGGAAGGAACTATAGACAGCTGCTAGCTTTCTGTCAGCACAAAATGATTTAATCTGCATCCTCATCCCGAGGTGAATGGAAGAGATACAGCAGCAGACATGAAAATGCAACTAGGTACCCGCTTCATACCTATGCTAATGTCATTTAGCTCAGAAGAGTTGAGAAGCACCACACAAACAAGAAGGGTAAATCTTCAGTTACAGTACAGAAACACAGAAGCATGAAATTGAAATAGAGCCATGAACTGTCCCAGACCAGGTTTCCTGTCTCAGTGTATTTGCATGTAAAACAGAAAGATAAACCTGCAAAATATTAAGAATACCAACCGAGTACAAAACCTTTGATACAAAGCACGTTTCATCATACATCTGTGCATTATTTCATCCATTGAAATGCTCCGGATATTTGGAAACTATGATCAACACATCTCCCTTGCATACTCAGAGTTACACTGATTTTGCATAGTCTGGACAGAAACTTCCCAGGTCAGATTTAGACATTTTGTGGAGCAGTCTTTTCTTCTCTACAAACACAAACCACTTCTTATTACCATCTGCTACTTTTTCCCAACGAATTTCCTGCTAATACAAGATACCAGCAGTTTATGCTCCTCATTCAAAGTCATTCTAGAGGTATTTATGGCTTTAGATCTTTTATACCATTTCACTTAAATATTTATGAGATACTATGACTCATTTCATTACTTGTGTAATCAGAGTTGGAAGAATGGACGTTCTTTATATTCTTCTGAACTACTGAAACATCACTGCTGGCATTAAGCAACTATACTAGAGATTGCAATCAGCTCTTATCTACATACCACTCAATGCTGTATCAGTTTTTGCTTCCAGATAATCACAAATGATAGCCGAACACAACCTGCTGCTGATGCCCTGTGATACCTTTAATGCCCTTTCTTCTTTATTTCTTAGAAAGGTACATGCATGTGTATCTGCAAAGAGGTGTGGCAAGAGTTTGAAAAAGAAATGTGTTCGTTTCTTACTGTAAAAGCTCAAGAACAAACATGGTACTTGCAATGCTTATCGTAGGGTAGCTTCGCAAGACTTTAATATAGCCTAGGCTAAGGACATTTATCCACCATCTTGTGATTTTTTATTATATTTACCTATTCTGGAAAAGGATTACCATATGAATATAAAGAAAGAGCAGTTTGAAAAATTATTATAATTAATAGAATCAGAATGCATAATCAGAATAAGCATCTCTGACTCCTGGAGACTTCAAAAATAAATATGCTTATTTTTAATAAAATTGAAATATTTTGAATTTCACACATTCTTATTCATATAATCTGGTCCAACTCAATTTCACAATGAGATTAACTGGTTTAAAAATTCACATGAATTCTTCACCTCCTGTTTCATCAGATACTTTAATGCCAAGAAGTATTTCACTCTCATTCATAGATCACACAGGTATCTGACAGAAGAGTTCCCCTATTGAGAAGTTCAATTTCATCATAATGGACACATTTTATAGCACATGTCTTCTTGAATGAAATGGTTTAAGACATGCATTCAATTAATTGTCTCATTTTTTTAAAGATAAGTATTTTTGTTTGTCTACAGTACGTAGAACAGCAAATTTAGTGTTTTAATACAGTCAGAATTATTGTTCATCCCAAGTACATTCCAGAACAGCAGTACTCTGCCTTACTTTGGGGTGCTGTCATCTGAAGATAAAAGATTTTTAGTGGGCGGCCTGATTTGCTGGGGTATTTTGGAGGGGTTAGTCCTTTTGGAGAGAGTTGGAGAGACAGAAGTGATTTGTTCCTGTTGGGAAAGACGATTTCATTTTAGGAGCGTATTCCACAAAGGCCGTGTACAGTTCAAACTCACAGACTTGACCTGACTGCTACACTTCCTTAAGTAATCAGCATCATCAGTTCTTATTGGTCTTTGTAAAAATAAGCTTCAAAACATCTTTCAAAGTCAATGTTATAATCTCCATTTTCCAGACAAATCCAAGGTACATTTTTTTTTTTTTAAAGGCTCTCCAGTATGTCATTGTCCAAGACTTAATAGCTCATTTCAACTAGACAGTGCAGAGTGGCTAAAAAAGGATTTGCTGTACTTGTAGCAGCAGAACACAAGAAAGTCACGGATGCCCCAGACTACACCATCACTAACAGTGCGCTAACACAACTGACACAGAAAGCCTCTTCTCTTACAAGTGTTCTCATAAAAAGGGTCTAACAGAACATATCACCAACAATAATCAAATATATAATATTGAGTCATCATTTTTACCACATACAATTTTTGATGTTATTCAAGACTTGTAATACAACTCCTACCTATTGCCCCAGAGCACAAGCAGCAAGAGCCATGCAAACTGGCTGTATTCTCCTAGCATCTCTCATATTTTGCCTGCAAAACAAAGTAGTATGGCATGGAGATTCTCCTACTTTATTAGAGCAGACTTGCACTAGGAGACTTCCTAAGACTTTTTTTTTTTCCTTTTAAACATGAGTCTTTCAACAACAACAAAATAGAAACAAAAACCAAATTGCTACAGTTTATCTATATGCCATTTTGCATCCTATTTCTGAAACAAGAGTTGACAGGCCAACATATGCAACCAATAACTGCTATCCGCAGTTAAGCTCTGCAAATGGTGATTGACATGGAGCCGGGCATTCCATTAACCAAGGGAATTATCAAACATAGACCAGCCAAAATAAACTACAAGAAATTTCCTCTAGGTGTTAATTGTTCTGAGTATCATTCTCTCTCGCACACTAGGTAAATATCCTTGATCTTTGGATTTGGATAACAAACACCCCTATTAATTACATAATTTGCCCATTATCACCTGAAGACATGCTTAACCTTTTCACCCTCACAAGAAAGAAAATAAAATAAGTAAACAACCTTCTATTTAAATATAACTAAACCTCCAAGCTCTGATAACTTGCTTGATTTGCTACAGTGCATATGCCACACAAATTGTAAATGGTATATAGCCACATATCAGAACATAATGATATGCATTCTTTAAATTTCTAATGAATAATTTTAAGTGCTTTCAACAGAAACAGTCCAAAGGTGAGCAAATGAATAAACTCAGTCAATCTTACACCTCCAAAAGCTGGACTTAAATCTGACTCGAAGTACAGCACTGTATAGTATTAATCCATAACGTACAATCTTCTAACTGGTATCACCTCTTTAATATTTTCAACTGAGATGATGTATAAAGATATCAGATGGCATTATCACAAAAACTAACATCTCATGCAACTGGGGTCATGAAACAGTTTGCAAAAAGCTTGTGGTTTGGGAGTAAGCATTTTCATTTAGTTGCAAAATAAAGCATCATGCTTTTGTTTTTCTTCTGTCTGAGAGGCAGACTGTCACTTCTGTAAAATGAGTCTTTCTTCACACAGGGATCTTCATCAGAAGAATGGAACCCTTTACAGGAAAGCCTCATAATAAAGGATTTCCCAGAATTTCTTACAATGATGCTGCTCCATACATCTAGGTTACAGCTTTCATATAGTTATTGGCACATCTGATTTCTTAACTGATAGTTTATACTCACGTGCAAGGTTTCAACTCTCAGTAGAAAGTTTATTAACATACACTATACAATAATCTCAAGATTTAAAAAGCCATATGCATTGGAGTTTGACCAGAAAACTAAGCTTTTAGGTTGTTAGAGAGATGTTGAAAGTCCAGCACAATAGCGTACATTTATCTTATTTTTTATTCCAGAAGGAACAGCTTGCTAAGGAAAGGGATGTTCAGAAGATAACCTTTGATTATCCCATTACAACTCTTCAGTGTAAAGCTAAGGGGCCTGAAAAGGACAGGTATCATCAAAAATGGCTCTTCCAGGAAGAGACAGATCAGTTTAATGGAGAAAGAATAGAAAACTACAATGGCTACTGCCTTTATCTCCCATTGCATGCATTCAGAGGTCTTTATACCTTCCTCAACTTTCTGGCCACTGCCTTGCTTCTCTTTGCCTCCAAGCTCCCGAAGTTTATGAAACGTTCCTCTTTCTATAAGAAATAAGGTGACAAACTTTTTAGCAGGGTTCGTTGTAATAGGACAAGGGGAAAGAATTCCAAACTAAAAGAAGCGAGATCTAGCTTGGACTTAAGGAAGATGTTATTCACAGTAAGAGTGGTGAGGCACTGGCACGGGGTACCCAGAGAGACACCCCGACAAGCTCCATCCTTGGAGACATTCAAGGTCAGGCTGGACTCTGAGCACTCGCTCTAGCTGTATGTGTCCTTGTTCACTGTGGGGGAGTTGGTCTAGATGACCTTTTAACTTGAACCATTCTATGGTTTTTGTACCCCTACCTGCCAAGGCAACTTCTGATTCTATTACACTGACAGTTTTACTTTCATATTCATTCTCAAGGCTTTCAAGCAAGCTTCAATAATGATTTCTGTATTCACAATTTTTCTTCCTCAGCTTTCCTAACAAAATTTTAAGGAAATATTGGTAACTTTCCTCTTTCTCTAGGTTTCTCTTGGTTTCTTTTCTCACACAGCCATTTTCCCTTTGGGTTCTCTTTCTGTCCTTTACTTTTGCACTTTATTTTCTAAGCAATTATTCTCATCTCAGAAATATACCTAGGTATTTTAAAATTTACTTCTGTCAAGAAAAATGGAAAGCTGCTTTTCCTCTTAAATAGGCATAGCACAAACAGCAAGAGCTGTCTCTGTCTTTCTCTTCCTTTCTTTCCTCTCAAGTACCTCAAAAAGGCAAACACATTTTAATCATACCCTAGCATAGCATCACCGAATGACAAAAACATCAACCCCAAAAAATCTTCACTCAAAAACATTTTTAAACTTAAGATTTTTAAGGAAAATTTCCAGTTCCAGTTCAATGATGGAAAGAAGCACAGTCAACAGGCTGAAGGGGGCGATGCTCTCATTCTACTCTGCACTGTGAGATCCCACCTGGAGTACTGCTTCCAACTCTAGGGTTCCGAGCACATGAAAGACATGAGCTTGTTGGAGCAAGTCCAGAAGAAGATCGTGAAGATGATCTGAAGGGCTAGAGCACCTCACCTATAAAGACAGGTTAAGAAAGTCCACATCATTTAGCCTGGAAAAGGCTCCAGGGAGCCCTTACTGCACCATCTCCTTGAAGGAGTCTTACAAGAAAGATGCAGAGAGACTTTTAGCAGGGCCTGTAGTGATAAGACAAGGGGTAATGGTTTAAAACTAACAGAAGGCAGACTTACACAAGAAACAATGAAAAAATTCTTTATAATGATGGTGCTGAAGCACTGGAACAGGCTGCTCAGAGCAACTGTGGATGTCTCATCCCTGGAAGTATTCAAGGCCAAGCTGGATGAGGCTTTGGAGAACCTGAGCTAGTGGAAGACATCCTTGCTAATGGCAGTGGAGGTAGAACTAGGTGGTCTTTAAGGTCCCACACCATTTTATGATTCTATGTAAGCAAAGAGTAGGGAAAAAGAAAAAGATACCATTTTTCTTCTTATTTGCCATGCTCAAACTGCCAACTGCCCATCAACCAGGGCAGGAATCCCAAGCTGTTAAAGCCTACCTCCCAAGTGAGGTTAAAAGTACATCTGAAAAGGAAAGAGATGGAGATAGCATTTTGCCTCTTTCTGTAGCATACCCCTTCTCACTGTGTTCACCTTACAACTCCTGTGAGTTCCAGTGCTGTCTAGATACATACTGACAGAGCAGGAGGTTGATGACAAAGAAGTGAAGGAGCAGTAACAGAAACAGTAAAGCAGAGATGGGAAGGGGGCAGTGAGGCTTGACCCAAAGAGGTGAAAAATCACTGGACTAAAGCAACACATGCAAACTTCATATCTAAGTAAAAAAGCAGCACTCTTGTCTCTCATGCGGCATACCCACCTCATCAGCTCCAGACAAACTGGGAAATAACGTGCATTTCTCCACTAACTTGCTTAGTCTTGTAACAGTTTCCAGATTTTCTAGACCACAGAGACACAATCTGTCTTCCTAAAGCTAATGGCTCTACAACATTTACAGGTATAAATTCATGGAAACAGACAATAGAAAAATATCATGGAAATATACAAATTGTACAGGATCCATGACTTAATACCCCAGGATTTCTAGTCCAAAAAGACACATAATGCTTGAAAAGCAACTAAAGCCTTTTGTGGGCAATCATATAGTGACATCAAGCTAAAGGGGGAAAATGTGGTTTTGTTATCTCAGTTGGGAAGCCTCTCTTAGAGGCTGTAAACTAACTTTCTCAATAGCCCTAACATGAGCTTTAACAAAGATAAATATAACGTCCTGTGCCTGGAAAGAAGTAATCCCAAGCAGCAGAGCAGATTGTGGACTGAGGATCTACTCTGCTGAAAGGGAGCAGGGGACTGTGGGAGGCAGCAAACTGAATGTAAGTCACCAGTGTTCCCTGACAGGGAAGGAGGCCAGCAGTGTCTCAAGCTGCATCAGGAAGAGGAGTCAGTAAATCAAGGAGTATGACTGTTTCACTTTACTAGGCACTTCTTCGGCCCCACCTGGAATACCGCATCCATTTTTGGCTCCCTCTGCTGTCGAAGTTTGAAAAAGCTCACTGAAGGCCCACTGGTGTAATCAGTGGGCTAGGAAACTTGACATAAGAAGAAACCCTGGAAGAACCAGACTTTCTCAGTCTGAAGAAAATAAGGGCCTAATCACACTTCTTGAATATCTAAGAAGTTCTCTGCAGAGCAGATGGAGTTATCATCTTCCCAAGAGTGCCTGCTGTCAGGACAAGAAGCAATGGGCATGAGCTGCTTTCAAAGGAAATTCTCCCAGGATTTAAGAAAAAAAACTCTTCCCCATGACAGCAGTTAGAGGCTGAGAGAGGTTTTTCTCATTTGTTTATCACCATCTTGGATAATCAGCGTATAAACACAAACAAGATATTCATTACCTCGGCTTATACTGCTCTAGGGATACATTATATTCATTTACAGCCCTTGCTAATCGTTCACAAGCAGTTTACACCTTATTTTTCTTTAAAGGGAGGAGGAGGGAACAGAGTACTTCTCTCATGACAGTTTCTCTTGCAGATGAGACATTCAAGGAGTTACATTAAGGGAGGATTTTTTAACCTTCAGAAACAAGGCTTAATTAGGGATTAAGAGCAAATGTTATAGCACAGAAGAGGCACCACTGAGCACTTGCTCTTGTTGGGCTTTTGTTCCAATTAAGCTGGTTAACAAGTGATGTTAAGAGCACTTGCATTTGAAGCATACCCAAAGATTTTATACAGCTATTACAATTTTAAATTTTACTTGAGCTGAAAACTCTGAGTAAGTGGGACCTTCGGAAGATCTGATGCTTTTGTGAAGAGATGCTGAAAAAAAAAACTGTGCAGCTCTTGCTTTGTATTTCACCACTGCAAGGAGCAAGCTGAAATTTAAGTACAAATTTCTTACAATTCAAGAAAAGACACATCAAATTAAAATGAACAAACAATCCCCCAAAACAGGAAAGAAAGCCTGAGTCTGCTCTCATGTTCTCATCTGATGTGCTCAGTGTTTGTCACAAGGGAGACAATTTAACTCTTGAATAACACAGTAATTTGAAGGGGAAAATCCATCCCATCTTGTCAATTCCACTAACTTCAACACAGGCAAAATCAAGCATCAGAGTTCCTCATTTTGGATCAAAGAAGCAAAAGCTGCAAACATGCAATACCTTGCAGTGATGACATGGCATTAAGGGACATAGCTGTAGGTAAAAGGATAGCAGTCCTCCCTTTCTAGCATTCAACAATATTGGCCTATAGCACAACAGATTATTTTTCCACTACAACAAACAGTAGCATTTAATACTTAAGTTGATCCCTGATGTACCACAATTTGAGTCCCAGCAAATACAAAGTCTTGCTTTACAAGTCCAGATGGGAAAAGAGAAAGAAAAAAATGCACAACTTAACATAAACATGAAGGGAATTCCTTGTGATTTTGTTCAAGACTAAGATAAAAAGCTCAGTTCTTCCAAGAGAAGTACAGACGACTTCAGGTGAGACCTTACATTTCACAGGAAAAGCATGTGTAATGAATGGTTCCTCCTTTAATCCGCTCTATTTTACATGGGCATCCAGGTAAAGTTAATAATTCTATTTTCTAGTCAAAGAAAACCTTCTTGAGAAAGGTGTATGAATACATGAATTAGCGTAGTCATTCTTTATTTAGGAACTTAACAAGCTTTATAGACAAGAGGGACAAGATATATTTCGAATTTTGTAGATACAATTTCACTGTGACTAAAATCACTCCTTTTTGTTGCACAGAGGAGATGCATAAAAGAATTCAATTTCAGGAGGTTTGGTTTTGTATCATCATTTCCTGGATCTCTGGAATTAGCCTGAAGGATCCTTTTAGAGAGTAGGTAAATATATATAAAATATTAGGACAACACTGCAATGCAAAAAGGATGTTAAATTGCTCATCCAAGGAGATGACATAACTAATACTGACATAATTTCCAAGCAGCAAAGCAAAACTAGGTCAAATCACATTGACCTATCTAACATAATAAGCTTTTTTTTCAGATTTTTACAATGTAGACTGTGTCTGCAGGCATTAATGTCCCCTGTTATCAATGTATAGTGTTGTCACTCTGCTTTAATGTCTTATCACCATGTTGTGTTAATTAGACCAAAACAATATAGTGCACTTTTGAACTGCTTAGCTCCCAGTATGAAGCCTCTGCCTAATCTATACTTTTGAGGTTTTCCAGTTACAAATGAAGTCATTAACTTTTTACAGTCACTTGCTTCAGTAGATGCTACCAAGGAAGGTGGAATAGCAGAGCTCTGCACACAGGTCAAAACCTAAGCTCTTAAGCTTCATACCATTTGTCTGCATACATAAGGTGCATCATCTAGCAAAGTGCACACTGATTTTGATACCACTTTACAGTACGCTGAACCAAAATACAGAGTGAGTGCCATGTTCTTGGTTGTGAAACGTACCTGCCTGAGTGCTGTGTCCACACACAGTGCTCTCAGAGGGACAGCCCTTCTCCTTGCCCAGGGCAGCCTCCCCTTCCCTCTTGCTGTTCCTCTGCACACCAGATTTACAGCACACGTTTTGCACTGAGACCATAAACAGAGTTGTGTAGGCTTCTGGCTAAAGCCTCAAAAAACTCCCAGAAAAAGTGAAACAGGAGAAGTGAGAGCAATATGCGTCTGTGTCCCTGCCTCCAGAGCTGAGGTGGGACTGGAGAATGAAAGTCTGAATGCTTAAGGTGCCAGCTTGCCAAGGAGCTGGAGCTCACTGGGGAGGAAAGAAGCTGAGACAAGAATCAGACAGACCTTGCTGGTCCCCAAAGCAAAAAATGTCAATGGAGCTTAAATCTTCCTGTGGAATATACAGATTTTGCAGTAAAGGCACAACCTCAGGGCAAACTGAAATAAAAACAACTCATACATTCCAGTGATAAACCTCCCTCCAGCACCTTCAGAGCTCCTTTAGTGATGGAGAATACCTTGAAACTTGGATGCTGGCTACTCTTATGATAAAGTGCTGGATTTGGCAACTCCAGTTCTAAACACATAGATAGGTGCGCTTGCTGTGTTTCTTTATTCATTTCTTGTTTTGATGTCTCCATTTCCCTCTCAAAAAGAAAAATTAAACTAAAACAGGAAAAGAAAAAGAATTCGTGTTTTCATACGGGACAATGATTGTAGAATATATAATTTTTTTTTAGAACCATTTTGCCTGAAGAGGTTGACTTCTCAGAAGTCTTTAAATAAAGGACAAGCCTCAGCTAATTCTCAGAATAGTTCTAATACAGAAAAATAATAAAAAAAAAAAGGTAACAGAAATGGTCAGAGATTTCATTTGAGCAAGGTCTTGCTTTGTGTGACTAAAAGTAGCACAGCAGCTCCCTGGTATCACAGATGAGAGCCCAACCTGCCGCTATGGTGGAGAGGGGCCTCAGTGCCCCGCTGCGGCTGTTCAGTAATTAAATACCTGGAGGCCCGAAGAGTCAAGTTAATGCCATTAGTCATGGACACCTGCTTGGGACAGAAAGCAGGTGCAGGGCTGGGATTCCAGCCCACACATCCCACAGAAGGCTGCTCCCATAAGGGCAATCATCTATTCTCCAGTGCCTCTGGTACCCCAGAAAGCTTCAAGCAGCGACAGAGAGCTTTGTTCTTCCCAGCTTTTACATCCTTTGCAGCAGCGGACAGGCAGTGCCAGAGACTGCAGGTGCCCAGGGAGCATGGCAGCTGGGGCAAAGCATGACAGGCAGCTGTCAGTGCTGCTGGAGGCACATGCACAAGCTTGCCCTCCCCACTCCAACACGTGGTGCAAGTATCAGAGTCTCGCTCACTACTTTCCGAGGCCATGAAATACCCCTCCAAAAATGTTTTTGTTACGGTCTGTCACACTGCAATGAAAAATCCTACCAACCTTGTGGATCTCCTCATTTACTGCCCCACTAAGCCAGGGGTAAAAGCCTGAACTCTGCTATTTGTTTTACTGCCTTAAAAGTGGTCTTAGCAACACTTATGTAACCAGAAAAGTTTTATCCTACTTTGGGGCCAAACAAATACAGCCTACTTGCCAGTTTCTTAGTCTCCCCACATCCCCCTGGGATGATATAAATTATAAACAACCATGAGATGACAACAAATAGGAAAGAATTTTAAAGAATTAAGAGTTATTCTCATTGCTTAGGAAAGAGATCAAAATCAGCTTCCTACCCTGTAGCGCCTTTTCCAGCTCTCAGGCAGGGATCTCAGGGATATAAAGTAATTCCTCACAGCTTGCTAAAGCATTACAAGCTCCAAGCTGCAATAAAAGACTTCCAGTCCAAGGAGAGGCTAAAGAACACCATACCCTAACAAGTCCAAAACTCAGCTCGAACACACCCCAGTACATACTCACAAGGCTATTATGGGGCTGTGTGGGAACACAGATCTGCTCCTCTCTCCCAGCTCAGCCCTCATCCTCAGACAGCCCAAATTGCTTCTCCGTCTTTCCATTTACTGAGCTTCAGCATACCCATCCCCTAAGCACCCACCACCACGAGCTCCTCATTCCCAGCAGCTCATTTCCCTCGACCCCAGGCTGCAGTAAACCCCTTACCTCTGGTACAACTTTGCAGATGGACTCTGAGCCCAGGCAACTTTTTTGCAGAGCTCCCGAGCTGCCGTAGCACTCTGTGCCGCTGCCTCAGTCCATCCCCCCCTCTGTGGGGAAGCCCTGGGATGGGCAGTGGGGGAAGGATTCAGCCAGCAGGGCCGAGTGCCGGGTGGGAGGTGAGGGCCAGAGACAGGCCCCATCAAAGGCAGGAGGCCTGCTGGGGATCAGAAAGCGAGATACGCATCTAAATAATTCAGGCACTAATAAAAGCTCTGTGCCAGGCTCTGCAAGCTGGGAGAGAAGGCTGAATTTTAGTGTCTTTCAAGCTGTAGAAATGCCGTGTTACTCAGTAACCCGATGCTGATAAACCAATATTATTTTAAGAGTATCCCACAAAGTTAATGAGGAAAGTGGCTGTGCCCAGTTTCATTGTTTTATAGGTTTAGCTTTAGGCTGAAATTCCAACGAGGGAAGGTTTTGAGAACTTCAAGTCTGACCTCTACAGGTGGAATAGGTACAGTAGCATTGATCTCAAAACGAACATGGTATTTTGAGGGATTGGAGAAAGGACCAGATGTAATACAAAACTCCAGACTATCACAATTACATCAAAGTCTTATTTTTAAAACACTATATTATCTCTGGTAATTCAGTTCATCCAAATGCATTCTTGCAGAATGCATCCACTCTGCAGCAAAACTAGAAGGACGTCCAGCATGAATACTCTTGTATTCCAAAGCGTTACAAGGTTTTGCTTCTGCTTTTTATTATTCATCCCCCTCCCCAATCTTCCACATGATCTGCCCCTTCAGCGCTACAGAAACAAATGCTACTTTGAAACTGATAACACACATTTGTGTTTTGCAAAACTGATGTTTTTAAATGCCCCGACCGGTGCCACCTTTTTCTAATCAGAACCAACCACTCTAACAAACTGCCCTTTGTCCGGTGATCCCATCCCCTCTGTTCCCACCAACCTACAGCACATGTTGCCATAGCTACACTGCACGTCTATTTACCACACAAGTGATCAAAGGAGGCAGACAACACACACACACCAAATCCTCACCAGGCTTCCTATGGAGCAATGCCCCGCCACTAATTAACTGACACACTCTCTGCCTCTGGACTCTGTACACTTGTTTTCTTTACTCTGCACGGTACACACACAAAACAACAAGAAAACAGCATTCTCTGAGATGCTCATTCTTCCCTTTCAGACCAAACAAACAACAAAATGTCTCAGGAGGAACTTTAAAGAGAGTTTCCTAAAGCAAGACTAAGGATTAGAGCACCTCAGGACAAGAAAACAGCTTTTTCACTGAGAAACACATTAAGAATTCTAAAAGGTATGCAAAAGAAAATAGGAAATAAGAAACACATGCTAAGAACTTAAACATCTGTAAGCAAAGGGGATGTTTCTGTGTTTTGCCTGTGTTATTCACTGGAACTGTAAGCAGCATTTACCCATTTGGTGAACTGCATACACACTAAAAGCTACATTACTGCAGTCATGATAACTAACTGTAATGGCCTTATGTGTCTTAGAAACAGTTTTTCATTTTTAGGTGGCCTGTCAGTTAACAGTCATCTTGTTAAAGCTCTTTTGTGATGGAGGCCTCAACTCTGCCTTGATCAAAGTCAATAGAACTTCAATAGGAAGAGGCCAAGGCAAGGAGTCGCATTTGTCTTCAGGACGCTCCCATAATCTGCTCTTCAGGGATTTGCTGTGGGTGAAAGTAAGTGAAAATGATGTATTAAAATTCAAACATTTGTTTTTCCATGAAGTGAGTTTAGGGAACTTAAAACAGAGCTCACAGTGCCCTCTCCAGTTCTGCAGCGAACTAAGGGAATCCAATCAGCAAGAGCTTCCAGCCACAAAAAGCCACCTTCCAGCACACAAAGGCTGAACACCTTCTCAGAACTCTCCATCACTTGCACTCTGCCCTATTTAGGCAAATCTTTACTGAAGCCTCTATGCAAGATCATTATTTTTATTATTATTCAACTCCTTCAAACAGTAGATAACAGCAGGACAAGGGTTTTAAGTTGAGGGAGGGAAGATTTAGGTTGGATGTTGGGGGGAAGTTCTTTACAGAGAGAGTGGTGAGGCGCTGGAACAGGCTGCCCAGAGAGGTTGTGGATGCCCCGCCTCTGGAGGTGTCGAAGGCCAGGTTGGATGGGGCCCTGGGCAGCCTGGTCTAGCATTAAATGGGGAGGTTGGTGGCCCGGCATGTGGCAGAGGGTTGGAGATTCATGATCCTTGAGGTCTCTACCAACCACGACCATTCTGTGATTATTTCTATCAGACAGCAAGGAGACAGATCTTGCTGAGGTTTTCAATAATCAACTAAAAATGACTGCTTTTTTATACCTGTCTCATTTACAAACCTCAACACAGCATCCTATGGCAACACCTGTTACCTGCTAGGAACCAATGCTTGGTGCAGTGGTAAAGTTGGTTGAACCTTACCTGCTCAACAAGTTGTGTATTACATTTCTACAGTAACTCCTGTAGATGAGTGGTGTTGTATCAGATATGCTGCTGTTCAGTATCTACCTACTGCCTTTGGGCCAATTCAATCACCGGCACAATATACAGTTCTATTCCAGGGCTAGCAACATGCCACCTGACAGTTAACTCTTCAGCCCCAAGTTAAACTGTAGCTGGCACCAAGAGCATCTCCAGGTGGGAGTCACTGCTCTCTGAACCCAACATAAGAGTAGGGAGTCAAGTCCCCTTCCACCCTTGAACTGTCTGGTGTAAAGCCAGAGGTGGAAGCACCTGGGGAGGGCAGAAAGGCAACGGGACCGAGAGGGAGAGAGGAGAGGGAGAGAGGACACCGTGTAGGCACTCGGCACTCCACAGAGGAGGGCAGTACATGGGCCAACAGGAAAGCCATGTGCACATTCCTCTTTCCCAAAAGAATGGGAAACTACAAACAGGAGCATGGGCTCCAAGCGCAACGTGAGACTCATTCTCCCAAGTAGCTGCCATACAACGATTTCCCTAACAGCCCCACACAGCCCATGGCTCGCCCCAGCCCTCAGCTCCCACCCTAACAAACAGCCACCCCCCGGCCACCAGCCCCTACAGCATTCCCCTGCCAAACCGAAAATAGCTGCGCACAAGACAACAACCAGACCCGGGGAAATACTTTTAAATTGTTCCCTTGGCTCGGGGTGCGAAACCGCACTCGGGGGCAGGTGTTTCAACAAGCTCTGGCAGCCCTTCAGCTGGCCCTGCCTCCCCAGGAGCAGCAGCAGCTGGGACGGGCGGCGGGCACCCGGGGCGTGCCGGGCCATGCAGGAGCCAGCGCCGTGCCTGTGCCTGCACTGCTCCTCAGGCGGAACGCCTCCCCCCTCCCTTCCTCCCTCCCCTCTTCCCATCTGAGCGGCAGGCAGGGTACCCAGGCTCCGTAATATCATTCGCCGCCTCCTTTCTGTTTTACGCGAAGCTCAGTAAGACACAAAACCAAACGCTTCAGGTGAGCGAAGCGCGCATTTCCCAGAGCGTTTTACTTTTTTTTTTTTTCTTTCTTTTCTTTTCCTTACTGTCAGCCTGCAACTGCTTCTTTCTCTATTCCCCATTGGCAACCCCCTGTGCCAAAGTACCCTCTTGCGGTGATAATGGCTTCTGATGACTGCGCGCATCCGACTGGCCGACCTGAGGTACGCGGTATACAAAACGCCCTTCATTTGGCTTCGCAAGGACAAGAATTTCCCTCCCTCTTAAAAACAACAGGAGTATTTTATTGTCTGGTGGGAGAAGGAAATACCACTCCCCCTCCCTCACCTGCATTCTCTCCTTCTCCCTTCACCACCTCTCTCCACGCAGAGGAGCGCAGGGTGAGGAAGCTGAGATTTCCCACCACACTTTCAGAAAGCAAACGCAAAACAAACGCTCCATTTGCACTACAGGTGCAAAATCTGCACACGCACTCCCAGCGCATACAGTCTAAAAGTCCCACTGAGAGCTGAATGAATAACACCCATACAGGAGAGTACCTTGTCTCGTTCCCTCGCATTTACCCATTGGCTACCTAGAAAATAACATACGAAGTGCAAAATTCGGAAGCAGACTGGCAGGGCTTTGTGAAGTAGGACAGATCTCTGATTCAGCCTTTAAACCTGTCCCCACCAGCTTGCCTGGCTCCCACAGACTCCTCTAACTGCATGTTGTTGTTGCAAAACTAGGAGCAGTGAGAATCAAAACCATCTCGCCACCGTTCCTTTTAACTAGGGGAAAGAGAATAAAAGCTCCTTTTGTCCCTTCAGGTGAATAGAAAAAAGCCTCATTTGAATAATCTTGGGAAAAAAATTCACTAGAAAACCCATCTTAAAGTACTTTTGTGAGGCTGTAAGACAGCTTGAAACTACCACGTTTTAAAGCAATCAGAAGATTAAAGCACTGGCAGGCAAGGAGCTCACGCAGAGCAGTTTAATAAATTATCCCTGGGCTGAATTATTGGCGTGTTTAGCCCTATAACACAGCGAGCCCTTTCCTTTTCCATGTCACGGAGACAAGCCCACACAATGCATGCGAGCCACAGCAAGCGGGAATTGATTTATGGATCTCGCAAACGCCGCTCGCCCCCTGAACAGGCGCACAGCGACCCGCACGGCAAGGAAAATTTGAAAATCGAAATAAATATATCTCTTACGCTTCCCTCTCCCCCGAAACTTACTTTACAAGAGGATAAGAGGAAGAAAAAAAGAAAAAGAAAAAAAAGAAGCCCCGATGCCGCCCAGCGTAGAGCGCGGCGCTCCCCCCGCCCGGAGCCGCGCTCCTCACCTGCCTCATGGTGAGCTTCCCATCATCCATCCAGCCGGGAAGGGGCTACGCCGCGCCGCCGGCCGCAGGGCAGGGATCCATCAAGTTTCCCGCTGTACGCAAGTTTTTCTCCCTCGTCTTGGCTGTTTATACTTTTTTTTTCTTTCTTCTTTTTTTTTTTTTTTTTTTTTTCTCCCCCCCTCTCTCTTCTTTTATCCTTTGCTGG
>JAPSGF010000068.1:1409856-1441298 GCA_035772895.1 Perdix hodgsoniae | reverse complement strand
GTTTATACTTTTTTTTTCTTTCTTCTTTTTTTTTTTTTTTTTTTTTCCTCCCCCCCTCTCTCTTTTTTTTTCCTTTGGGGGGGGGGGGGGGGGGGGGGGAAACCCTTCCTAAGACAATGTCAAGTTTCCCAGCTTTCCTTCCCAGCCTATTAAAAGTCAGGAGCGGGGAGGCAACTGTCCGCCTGGCTCCTATTTCAAACCGCAGCGCAGGGATGTAGCAGTTGGCTGAATCAGGCCGTGCCATCGCCTCGCCAATCAGGAGAGAGGGGAGGGAGGGAGGAGAGCGCATAAAGGCTGCCGACATGAGGATTAGGAAAGCTTTCAAGGATTTGAAAGACTGAAAGCAGCTGGAAACAGTGTCTAGGGCTACAAAGAGGGAAGTCAATTTGCGGTGCGAGAGATTATTCTCGTTTAACTGCTCCGGGTCTGCTTAAAGGGCTCCCAGGACTTAGGCAAGAACGTGGAGATGTCCATAGAAACTCCCCAAGTCCCACAGCTACGCAGAACGCGCAGCAGCAGCCCCGCAAAGTGGCAGTGTTTCATACTAGCAAGAGCCACGGGTGTTCCAAGTGCACCTATTTCCTCGTGTCGGGTTAAAAAAGAAATTGTGTCATAATGAGAGCAGAAAGTTAGGAAAATGCCGCATGCCAGTTGCATGAAGAGCAAGTGTTGGTCTGATGTGAGATTTTGTCTTGGTGGCAAATAATTACCTCTGCCTGCTTTCTCTTCTTTAGGGCGATTTCCTGATTCCTGAAACTTTTCTCCTTGTGCAACAAAATACTGAAGCCTAGCTTCCTAACTTCAAAGGAAATGGAAGGAAACGGATACGTATTTCTGATTTTGACGAGATCAGCTTTTATCTGCTGCCCCTCAGTGGCTTGCATTAAAATAAACAAACAAAAAGGCTACATACATATATACACATATCCCCCAAATCTGTAATGCCGTTGCTATTTGAGTTACGCCTTTCTTGAATCAAAAGCAAACAGAAAAGTGGAGAAATTGAAAACTGCAAGTTCATACCACCCACTCTTTTCCAGTTTCTTTTCCCCTCACTTTATATCAGTTCAGAAAGCCATTAGTCTCTCTGTTTCTCTAAAGGGAAAGCTGTCTTTTGATCTCAAGGGGACAATCAGGCAGATCTGATGTCTGAAGAAAAGCCCCAACATCATGCACTTGCTTCTGTAAGAGTTTTATCTACCACGGCAAAATGCAGTCATTCTCCAGAAGAATTCCTATCAGTACAAGAAATCTTATTGAACTGAGCTGCAGGGAAAAAGTGAAATAATAAGTTGTTAGAGTGATGTGCTGCCAGGATTTTAATTAAAGGTTTCTTAAAATATATTTCTCTTTAGCTTATAAAAGCTAAAAGTGATAGATAAGCTGCAGTGCTGGGTATGTCACAGGAAAAGCAAGGTCTGAAAAATCTGCTCGTTTGCTTTCCCATTGAAAAACAATAATTTTTCTCCTAAGTGCCACCAAGAGGGGAGTTTGCATAATGCTGGCACTGTCCAGCTGAGAAGCAAGGAGGGTTGGAGGGAAAAGCTGACATGAAGCACTTCATCCAGGGCCAGCTGTGCTCATCAGGTATGTGTTTTAAAGTGGGAGGATCCCATTATGCTTCACTTGCAACACAAACCAAGTGTCTCGATGGCAATTCACAACACCCTGCACAGGGTAACACCAAAACACAGACAACTTATTGATCCTCCAGTGATGGTCCTGCCAGGCATGCTTGCACAATGGCTCCAAGCAGCTGCAATGCAAGAGCAGGGTGCACTAAGAGCACTTAACAGGAATGCTTCTCCTCTGATGCCCAAACACAGCAGAATGGACACGTGTCACTTGAACTGAATATGTGGTTTGTGAAAGCTTTTTACAGTGGTTAAATCCAGGAGAATCCCCTCCAAGATGCATTCAAAAGGAGGGTAATAGTGCTTTTCTGAAGTAACTGGTGCCATAGAGAGAAACTCTGTTGGTGACAGTGATTTAGATGAAGATGCAGAATTTAAAAATCCATAAGGAATATGAAGCAAAGAATACAAAAGGGTGAACATCTGAACTGGTTTTGAAGGTACTCCATCTCCAGAGACACAGTGGTACAGCTAGATGGGAGGAACAAGGGTTTGGATGACAGTTTGGAGGCAAGACCGCTGCCAGTTTTTAAACATTCCTGAAGATATTTGTTTTCATATCTGTCACCCAAGTGTATGTATATGTGTGAGAAAGTCATACCATCTTCAGGGGAGGGAAAAAAGATGTTGGCCCTGAAGGAAGAAACTTTTACAGTTTGTCCAATGGGAACTTGTGGAAGAAAGGCATCCAGAGGAGGTGGTACCCCGTGTAAGTTCAGGCACTGCCAAGAGCAAACACCTGCATCACTGAGAGCAAAGTCAGGGCTGGGAGCCCGACAGCCTTAGAGGATTCTCATGGATGTATGTTAAAAGACAAATGGTTACAAGGACAAAGGGCAGAATGAGGACTAGCTCAGTGGTAATCAATACAGTGAACAAGTCTGAAGGTTAAAAATTGTGACAAGGCAATGGCAATGATCATGATATGAGAAACGCAGCACTACAAAATATGGGACTTCTACTTGTTCCAGTTTAACTAAGCCTTCCATAATTAGCTACATTCTTTCCAATAAATTGCCAAATTCAAGAACAGTTTCAAGCAGGTGATCCAGATGCAGGGCAACCTGACATGGAATTACTTGATCACTGGAATTTTTTTCATTTAAAGCAATTTTATGTAGTCCAGCCCAGCCAGAGCACTGCCAGTAACATTGGAAGTAGAAGGACTTCTCATTACCTGAATTCCAGCTGCCATGGAAATCTTTCTCAGTGCAGAGAATTGAATATAAGCTGCAGACAGAAGAATCACTCTGTGCACTTACTGAGCTGGGCTAGATAGATATGGACCAGACCCCAGGGTCTATTATACACAGTAGGAGTAAAAGATTGAAAGAAGAGAAAAATATGACAACACATGGGTTAGAAAGAACCAAACCTAGCTTGAAAATCAACATTTTAAATGTCTTTAGATATGAAGTCTGTCAAAATAGGTTGCCTTTACTTTGCAATAGACAACTGTAAAAACAAAGATGTGCGTGTTTTTTAAAATAAACATGCAGCTGAACAGTTGCACTTTGGGAGGAAAAGGTAATATTCATATTCAAAGTAATGTTGCAATTCATTTCTAATGTTTTTAATAGTTCCTCCCCTGGCAGATTGAAATTGGCACCTGCAGGAAGACTGGGATGTTCAGAATACAAAATGCTACTTAATAACCCCAGATAACACTAGAATATATAACTCCAGGCAACTCTGGAGTGTAAAAATAACCTCCAGTAGAGCTGGCACAATAACACTTGAATTAGAAAGCTGTAAGTTGGAAAGATTTCTGAGAAGATGGCATAAAAATTAAAAGAAGTCTGAAATACTATCAATATACTTCAAAAAAAAAACAACACCCTGTTTTCAAGATGTGAAAGTGTCACGCTAATTTTGAAATACATAGCTAATGAATATAAGAAAGTGCTGAGCGGAACCTTGCAAAGCAGTACTTAACTGCCTTTATCAACATTGCTGTGGTGAATGAAAGAAAGATGAACTAATTACCCTGGCAGAGTGTCTGACATGAGTATTTAAATGCACATCCAACAGAAGTTCAAAAAATAAAACCAGCAATGTCAGGCAACCTTCAATTTACAAATAGAGACTGAAAGCTTCAGCGTACAAAGTCCTTAAGGCTGACCTTTGGGAAATCCATTACCTTTCAAGCAAGATGACTCAGCCTCTTGGCAGGATATCACTGAAAAGGCAGAGATGAGATCACACTGCAGCCCTCTTAGTGGAGCGGTCCTTAGAAGACCATTCCCCTTGCTCAGTTATTTACGGTATCCTTCAGACTGCTCTGGTCTCATTTGGGGCTGCACCAGCCACAGGCAAGTGAGAAGGAAGATGTCTTCAGAACAACTCCTTCCTCTCTCACTTACACAATCTAAACAATCCGCGGCTCAGGCAGACAGAAACATGGTACGAAATGATCCATCTGTACCCCCCTTAATGACAAGACTTTTTGATTCAGCTATTTTAATCAAAAGACCAATAACTTCTGGATTCATTTCACTGCATCTGTGCTACGAGGCTGATGCTTGATCTGCTAGGCTGAACAAGTTGCTGCACAGTCATGTGTAATAAATCAGTGGAAAAAAGTCTCTGAAAGTCTGTTTCAAAATTATATGGAAGTACAACAAGTTAAAGACTGACAAAGAAGGATGGCAGAAGGGCTGAGAGGTTCTAAACCATCTGTTCTCTAATACAGGTACATGCAGAATTTAATGCAAATCATAATTAGTTTACTGAGGTTACTTTTTTTTTATTATTTGCTAGTTGATGGTTGGCAATGTTGCTTAATTGCTTTTAAAAGTAATGGTTAAATGACATTTTTTTTTTCTTAATACTGAAGATTTAATAAACATCCATGAAATCAAGAATGATTAAATAATATGACAATAAGCTTTATGTTTTCTGCAAGCCCTCATTAGCATGGGGAAGAAAAAAAAAAAAGCAATTTCATTACATTGCATTTTCTATCAACAACTTATTTAGTGACTGACTTCAAAAATCAATCGCAATGAATCATGTTAAGCAAGTAAAGATTTAGGCACATATCAAAAGCATCTGTCTACAAATCCCATGAAAAAAAAGTACCACTGTTGGGAAGAACAACTGGCATTTTATTGACTTGAAGTCAGACATTTCAGCTCAGATCAACACGGTTGAATTTGCCTAAAAATTCTAGTCAGACAAAAATCTTTTTTGTTTCATTTTTTTCTAGGCAGAAAAAGCAAGAAAATTTCAGCAACAATCTATATTTTCTCGTAAAGCCTAATTTTACAGGAAAGCCTCCCCTAGGAGTATTCCCTCAGGGAATCCTCCTTTATCTTTTCTTCCCACAGTTCCAACTATCCATGCCAGCTGCCTCCATGTGGAAAATGTGCTTCTGTGAAGCAGGGACAAGAGATGGAACAAGTTATCTGTTGATTATACAGCAACACAGTCAAACAGAAGACTCAGAATTGTACCTTAAAGAGCAACAATACAAACTGCATCCAGTAAGCTGCTCATGTCCATGGGCAAGCCTATTGGTTTCCCCCCTTTCTAATTCTTCAAGTTTGTATTGAAGCTACCTTTGCTTTCCTAAATATGCAGTTATTTCTAGAAAATGTTGTGTGTGCGTGTCTGCGTGTTTAACAGAAACACATTGAAATTTTGGAGTAAAATACAACGTAAGCTCTCCTTCTGTTTAAAAGAAAGAAGTTTGAAGATTGTTTTCCCTTTCTCTAGCCAGGATGCCAATGCATAGCAATGTTTGTGGTGAGGATTAAGCCTGCAGGGAGTGAGCAGGGGAATGACAATAAAAAACTAAATGCAATCCCAAAGTCCTTTTGCTTAGGAAAACCTCTTTATATAACTGGGAATGTGCGAATATACATGACTTAGGGGTTGACTGATAGCCTCTGGAGTTCACAGGTTACCCTCAAGGTCAGTTTACTTATGAAACACTGAATTAGTATCTTTTCCCATTGTTTCAGCATGGGTTTTGGTACTGACAGTGTAATAAATTTACGTGGGAAGTTTTATGCACAGAAAAATCACATTATTCTAATTTCAAATGAGAAAAGCAGGAAAAGAACTTAGGAAAAAAAACCAAAAGAATGTTTTTACCAGAAAATATTAAGTTAAGGAATTCAAGGATGTGGACAAACACCACAAAGCATCAAAGCAGGAAAGAGTCATCCCAATGGAAATAAATGCTTCTTCTCACCAGGAGCACTGCCTAAAATTCTTTCTGTACACCAGCAGAGGAGAGGTTTGAAGCACAACACTGTGAAGCAGGCCCATTGGGAGTGCAGCTCCAAGAGGACAGGCTTGGTCATGCATGGCTCACCCTTCTGCCTGTGCCAAGTAGCCTTTTTCTAACCTCTAAACTGTTTTCAGATGGTACTTTTATGAGCCAATGTGCCTCATTCTTTTTAATTACGGACATATATAGTATAGGTTTACCAGTTTCCAAAAGAATTTTTACTTTATTTAGCTCACAATTCCAGATGTTTCCCTTCTTGGGCCTCTCTTTTTGTTACATGGCACTGGCAGCTAAAGACAATGACAGCAAAGGTAATGCACTTCTCCAGGTTCCAGGCAAACCAGTTTCATAGTTAGGTCCTTTGATTCTTGTTCTGTAAGGTGCCCTTATTAAAAATACTAAAATAAGTATCAAATTATATTAAACAACAACAACAACAACACGGACTAGTCCATGAAGATTCTATTTTTTATGTTCTTAAACATTTCATGAAGATCGGTAACTTGGAAAATCAGATTCTGGTAAGATTTTGGAGTATGAAGGCCAGCACAGAGATGAAATGCATACCACCAGGCTCTAGTTGTGCATTTCTTACTTCCACAGCTTATTATTATTCTGCATTAGTCACTTTGACACTAAAATTCGCAGGTATTGCCAAGTTTGTCATATTTCATGAGTACATGTGTTTTTTTTACAGGGAGAAGCAACCATTCTAAGCCTTGCCTGCAACATACTCTCCAACATCATTATTTTGCACTGAGTGCAAGGTTAATGCATACCTTCTAAACTGCTTCATGTAGATTTTAATCCCCAGTGCCACACCTTGTTGTATATGCACATACTCTGTTTTTCCAGTATTTTCATCCCTGAAGACATTCCAGGTCAGTCTGGATGGGGCTCTGAGCTGTAGGTGTCCTTATTCATTGCAGGGGATTTGGACTAGATAACTTTTAAAGGTCTCTTCCAACTCAACTCAATGATTCTATTAAGATTCCAGCTCCCATTTCATAAAGGCCTTTTTCAAATACTGGGCACCGAGAAGGTCCTTTATGTAAATGGCAATTGCAAGTGAAGCCCTGGAGATCCTTTCATTCTTTCAGTCTCTGGAAGCCTTCTGGGGTTAAGAGAGAGGATCTTGGTACTCTATAGCACAGCAGTACGAAACTGGACACAAAGAACCCTTATCACATACAAAGGAAATATGCTGAATTTTGCTGCCATGTTGTCTAATGACAAAATGACTTCGCAATCATTGACTTTGCACATGTGAACTCAGGAGTAGAAATTTATGCACACAGTATAATGCAATTCACACTGAAGTGGGAGATAAATAAATATTGCAGGTTTGAAATCAAAGACTTCCATGATTTAAATAGTTTTTATGTATCTTTTATTAAGGGAATTCAAAATTCACTAGGATCTTCAGTTAACTGAAAACTACCTCCTTCCCTAAGTAGTTCATAGGCTAGAAGAATAAAGTGTACTACAACAGTCCTTTGGAAAAAGGTGATGATACTTTAACAAGATAATTCTGCAGGCCATCCCTGCATACTTAGGTTTGGGGCCGTGGGGCACAGAAGAATTAATCTGTTGTACCCATGTTTTAAACTGCAATAGAATAAAGCCCTGATCACTTATGGCTTGGAAATTGAAAAGGAAGAAATAGCACCTAAAATGCAGAGCCTAAAATGACTGAAACTGACACTACAGATAGACCGTTATTGTTATACGATAGATCATATTGTTACATGGCTTTATGTGCTTCAGAAACCTACAAATAAAGTAAATGGCTTGGCAGCATTTGTAAATTAATAACTGCTTCAAGGGAGGGATCTGATTAGAAACGTATTTTGGGTGCCTCCCATGTTCAATCAGTGCAGGAAAACTTTCCCTTTAATTTTGCTTGTTTGGCCACCACAGACCACTAAAGCCTTCAGAGCAGTTTGCTGTGATTATGGGCACACTGTGGGCAATGGATACACATCACTCTGCTCTTTCCTGTCTCAGACATTTTCTACACATTTATCTTTCAGTGTAGCTCTCTCCAAGAGATAATATCATTAACATTCAACAAATATTAGCAGAGCATTTGGTGCACAGCTCATTAAGGTATTGCAGTGTCTCAAACAGGTGATAGAGGAGTTGCTATGGTTACTATAGTCTCTTAAACTGAACACTAAATAGGTTCACAAAACATATATTCCTATTTGTTATGTAAAATATTAGTTACCCAGCTGGCATTCATTTATGTGCTCCTTTTATTTTGTCAAGGACTTTGCACTTCTTCATCTTTCAAATAAAGTGGATTTTAGTATTGTTTGGAGAAAAGAGAGGTCACTAGCCATTCTTCTCCTTCAGAAAAGGGGACAAGTTAGGTAGCTCATTATATACCGTGTTTATAATTAAATCTAAAAATGACAGCTCCACTGTACTGGAATTGTGAGAGCTTTTATTTCAGAAGATTTAATGAGTCATGGAAACATGTTTACAAGGCAACAAGCCCTACTACACAAAGAACTCGACAGTAGCATGGCAGTAGACCATATAGCTTTTAATGGCCTGAACTTTCTGTTTTGCATGCAGACATTGCCCTGAGATTGTCCCACCACCATCTGATCCAATGTTTCTTTCAGATGGGATACTTTTTTTTGCCAAAGGACTTGAAGGTGATAGTTAGGAAGACTATTATCAGGCATGCAAATTTGGAGAAAAGTGTGTCACGTCAAATCTTGACAGCTTAATAAGGTATTACTCATGGGCAAATGCTTTCATGCACTGCCTGCTCAAAAGGGCAGGTTGAAAAGAGTTACCATAAAGACAACACATTTGGTATTTTCATCCTTGTCTTCATAATGCAAATAAAGGAAAGTTTCAACATACTAATTTAATTTCATTTCATTTTTTAAAATATCCAGGAATGAGAACACACTCAAAGTTTCCTAATTTTTATCATGATAAAAACACTCTGGTTTGGTTTTCTTTAGGCTATTGTGACCACTATATCCACTATGCTTTATTTTGAATATTTTCAGTGACTTCAGTTATAGTTATGAGGTGGAATCCTGCTACTATGAAACTCATTTCAGTACTATCAGCACAATTTTTAATGAGCTGAAGGTTTCTAGGATTACATCTATATTCCACTGATAAAATAAAAGCAATAAAAGAGAAAAAAAAGAAAGAGCGAGAGAGAGATTCCTCTAATCTAGGGTAATAACTTTAATATACTGGAACACCTGTTACTGTGCTGGAGTTAGGCGATAGTTAAGTTTTGAGTAAGACTAAGCAGGAGCAAATGTGCTTGCAACTTCCAGATCTGCTTTTCACCCAGAGAGATTCCTGGGAAATGAGTTAATATTTTGCATTCTGAGGCAGCAAATTTTTATAGCAGTACTGAGCAACAGGGTAGGAATTTGTGTAAGATAATATATTGAGCAGATTTAAGTACTAACTAGGCATTTACCTTGTGTATTTTAAAGCATAGAATGTTGCATATTTCTAGAATCAAAAATGGACATAGCATATTGTTCTTGCAAGGTGTGACCATGTTAACAACTAGGGCACCTTCTGTTAAAGCTATTAATATGTGGCTTATCACTTCATAAAAGCTTGAAATCACAACGCAACAACAATAAGCACATGTGGCACATATGAAGTCGATCTACAAACACAATAATGAGCATTCAGCAAGAAGTATTTTTGTGCTATGCTTAGCAGAAATAAAATTAGCTGTGTTTGTTCTACAACTGGCACTTCTGTTATCCACAAAATAACCCATCCATACTCACTCTATGTTTTGGTTCCTTTCCGAAGACTAGGAATGTCTTGTTGCCTTCCCTTTCCTCAGCACACAACCAACCTGACTTGCAAAGTCAGAAGGTGACGGTGATGTCAGCCACCAGAAGGCTTAGCAACTCTAATGAAACCTGTTCCCAAACCTACAGCCAGCCCTCTGTTGACCAAGACAGCTGTCATCTGGTATGATGAGTGTGTCACTGGTTTCACTATTTAGGTACTTATGGCACTTAAAAGGAGAGATAATTACAGGAGCTATCATGAAAAAGTGGACAGGGTGATAAATGAATCAGACAGAGAAGCAGGAAAAGCAAATGTACCAAACTCAGGAACACACACAAACTGAAAAGGCTGTGAGATGAGAAGGACATTTCTCAAGAAAACAAGCCACCAAACCCCTTTGTGACATAAAACTGAGGGAGTGGGAGGGAGGGCGTGCGCATTAGCAAGGTTTGCGATTGACTTCTTGTTGAAGGTCCCGATAGCGGAGCGAGGTTGGCGCTGCCTGCCCGCTCCCTGCCGGGCTCAGAGCAGCCCCTGGCGGCCGCCTCCCCGCTCCTCTATCGGGACCTTCAATAGCAGCCATACAAAAAGTCAATTGCTCGGCTCCCACTCAGCCGTCCCCCCCTGCGGCTGGCAGCGCTGCGTGCAGTGCGCAGGCTGCTACGCCAGCTGCTTCCGAAAGAAACAGGGTTCCTTGTTGGAATGATTATAAGGTGACTGTACTATTGGTGCGTACCTGGAAGCACATTTTATTGTACTTCATGCCGCAGCTCTGTTACCACCGTGAAGTCTGTGCTGGGATTTCTCAGTAGTCTTAAAGGCCCACAAGTTTGCATACTTGAAATTTGTGATAAATTTTTTCCCAGCACATGCCTAGCCCCTTGGGATAAGCAAAAAAATGTTAAGGACCAGCTTTCTGCTTGCAAAAATATGATGAAACCGCTGAACTCTGACCATTTAAGCAGAGCGCATTCCACATTAGCCTATAGCAACAGGATATTCTAATAGTCAGCATAAAGGGGATAAAAACACCAGCAAATAAACCCTGGCATAACTCGAACCATTCCGCTTAAAACTATGTGGATATCAATCCATCCTGCTCATTTTCATCTTCCTTCTGTCTTTCCTGATTTTACATGCGCTTTGTGTTTGCTGACAAAAAAAAAAAAGTACCCAGAAAACCCAGACACAGAATTTCTGAATCAGACAAATGATGTGGTTTTGAATGCCATGTCCAGACAGAACAGAACAGTGGTTCAATACCAGCTCTATGGAGTGGCTCTGTGGAAACAACATCATTCCACTGATTATTACCTCCTCCACGAGTTGTGCAAAAAACACATCCTCAAAATGAAATGAACTTTTATTCATGTTTGCACTCATGGTTTTCTATGACTTGTTTCTTCCTAGATGCACAAAGAATAAATACTGGGGAATTTTGGCATAAATCCCACTATTTCCAGTCTTGTGAACAATAAGCCTCGTATTATTGGTAGATGTGAGCAGGTTGAATCTTTACGCTGAGAACATGCAGAGCTACAATTAGTATCCAAGCCTGAATTCCTTTTGAAGATAGATTTTATTCATCCTATGTAAATGAATAAAACAATGTAACCTCACCTTTAGACTGTGCTTCCTCTCCCAGCTCATCTATTTATAGTATTTCCTTTCAGGAGTACCTCTATCTTTACTCAGTGATTTCTTCCTCTTACTCACGCTTCCTTTATTTTAAGGGTAGTTAATGAAACTGCACTTGCCATAGTAATTCAGCAGAAAATCAACAGCTTTGTGCAAGATCTTGACTCTTGTGAAGAGAGTGAGACAAGAATAACTTGGCGCTCCTAGCTGTGTCCAAGAGCAGTGCTGCTGACAAATGAATATCTGACACAGAATCATAGAACTGTAGAATCACAGAATGGCCTGGGTTGAAAAGAACCTCAAAGATCATCTAGTTTCAACCCCCCTGCTGTGGGCAGGGTCGCCAACCACCAGACCAGACTGCCCAGAGCCACATCTTATTGTTCTACTTTTCTTCAGTCTCATAAAAGCAGCCCTGAATGGAGGACAAGTTTTATTTAGCTGAGTATTTACTATTTCTCTGTATTTCAGCAGCCCTGCCATTAATATGATACTGTGGTGGTTTAATCCAAAAGTGTGGGAATTACTGAGGGATATGCTTATTTTTCAAAGTTCAGGCATGCCATTATTAGCAACCTATGGTATGTCATCAGTGTCAAAGGCCAAATAGTTTCTTGAAATGTTTAGGAATCAAGTATATTCTGAACCTGAGGAGTCTGTGCTCTGCCATTCACATGCACACATGGGAGTAAAAAAAATCAGAATGACTGCATCTTGCCAAGATGCTCTTGTATACTCCTACTGCATCAATTTCAATAGCATACTCAGGTTCGCAGTGAGACTGACATGTATTCCAGAGAATCAGCTAACCTTGCCAGCATGCCTTGGGCTCTTCTCAAGGTTGTCTCTGCCTGTACAAACAACGGTCCCACAACATCAGAATCAACCTTTTTGGAACACAATTTCCATCTCACATGGCATGGATGTCTAACCTTTTGGCTTGCCCAGACCACACTGAGTGAAGGGGAATTGTCTTGGGCAGCATCTATAAGGGTTGCTCCATAAGAAATACCTCCTATTTATTTCTATGAAAACTACAACAGATACAAAGAGCACAATAACACTACTTAATACAGAACATTCTCAGCCACAAAAAAAAACCAAACTCTTTTTCAGCATAGTCACTGCCATTAGCTATGCATTTTCATCAGCAGTGACACAGAGTTCAAGAACATCAACAGAGATTTTTGATGAAGTTTTACTCTTCCTATGCTTCATCCTTGAAAATAATTGTTTACAAATGTATGTATTGATAAAAAACAATGGAATGACTAAGATGTGACTATGAAGTGAGGGGTATTTCTCTCTGGTAAGAGAGGGCTCTCTTTGGCAAGGAGACATGATCAAATTTTTGACTGCAACTGTATACATTCCATTTGAAAATTCACAGGTAATATATTTATGTCTACTGAAAATGGAGTCACAAATAAACCAAAAAATTGATTTTTTCCCCCTCAACCTTGAAATCTATTCTCAGATTCCTTTATCACAGTGGAAAGCACAGCTGCATATTTTTCACTGTTCACAGGACTGTGTTTAGCCAATGCATCAAAATCCACAAACTTATTTGCCATAACTTGAATTGGCACTGCACTATTCCCTTCCCATGCCTGGATTTCAGCCCAGATAGGGTTCATAGCACACCAGTTTTTGGTTGCTGCTGAGTGATGGGTGCATTCTTGGAGCAAAGCCACTGTCACAATGAAGTGGAAGCAGGGGGTGGCTGTACTTTGAGCTGTGCTGTATTACACATGGCCACAGGCTGCATTTTGGGTACATCCTCTGTATAGCTTCTTCCATGTGGAAGCGTATCTACCAGTTTAGTATCTCAATAATACTTTGCCTACTGGCACAGTATGTTACCAAGAACACCCAAGGAAGACATCTGGAGGGTATTAACATGATACCCATTAAGCAGCTGCGTGAACAGGTCATGGCTAGCTTGAGGAGCAGAGTGTTTTTCAGCAATCCCAAGATCTATCTCTAAGAAGTGTAGATCCACCACATCATTGTGGGAGATGACCCTTAGTGGATGTATCATTCTTCATGGACTTTTGGACTGAACTTTCCTTTTTACTTTTCATGAACAGAGAGGGTCCTAAGCCTTTCCTTGAGCAATAAAAGATTCCAGCTTGATTTTTCACTATCTTACCTCTTAATTTCTTAGTAAAGCATCTTGCATCTGTCATTAATACTTTCTTTTAATTACCTTGATGACACACATAAGATGAAAGTTTCTAGCTGAAAAGTTGTAAATGAAAGAACTGCTACTGTTCTGATTTTGTCACACCCTCCACCATTAGGTGATATAATTATTTCATTTAAAGCCGTGTCCATCTGTTATACTTCATAGAGACTGGCAAACTACGTTAGAACATTCATTACATGCAACAGAGAAGAGAAAAATCATTTATTTTAGAAATGTTAATGTTTCTGAAAGATACTTGATTAGAGTCTGGAGTTTATCAGCAATTGCTGAAGCCAGCCTGAAGCTTCAACACATCACCGATAGGCATTGGCCAACAGTCTCACTTCCATATGAAAAAGCAATGCTGACTCAGTGCAGCTTTTTTAACCACCCTACTAGGTGCAGCATCCTCCACAAAGCATGATATATGCTTTTTACATCCCTTTCCAAGAAACACTTTATAGCACCTCTCAGATCTCTTATTAATGTTTTTTGTTTTTTGTTTTTTTTTCCTGTGTGGTATGAAGCTAAAGGCTAAAAAATAATAATAATAAAAAAAGTCTTTAAAACCAGGAAGGCAAGAGGAGGCCATTCCATCAGAAACAGGAGGCTTTAAACTTTTACAGGAAAATTTTATACAAGAAAAAATCCTAATGTGATTAACTATTAGAAGAAAACTGAAATAGTTTGCTTAGTTCATGAATAAAAAAGACAAGGTTAAGAAGCTTGTGGCTTATGTGCAAAACTGAAAGTAAGCTACAGTATCTATTTTGATTGGGTGGTTGTTTCTCAATAAACATTTAAGTATGTTCTTTAAAAAAAATAAATAAAATAAAAAATGGATAGTGGAGCTTTACTGCTGCTGTGGCTGCCAGATGTCATCACAAATACTCTGATGGGAAAAGAGAAAATGATGCTCAATTGTAAATCAGGACTCCCTTTGAACTTTGATTTGAACTTAACCCAACAATAAAGGAAAATATATTTCTTCATTCAAGCCCAACCACAAGAACAGCCACCCTTGTCTTGTTTTCTTTACACTGCTCCTATCTTGAATTAATTACCTTTCATTATAGTTTTGCCACAGCAAACTTGATGAAAGCAATCACTTTTGTATTAGAAAAAGGAGAGGGACGGGGGAAGACTAGACATGGCTTTGTCAAATGTATATAGAAAAATATACACAAAGCTCCATTCAAATCAGAGTAGATGTCCTCTGACTTAAGATCCACTGTCTTAAGATCAGAAATCTCTGATTTGAAGAAGAAGAAAGCAGCAGAAAGTTAAGGGATATATATAACAGTGGGAAAACTTTCCTACATGGGCCTCATTATTTGCTCTGAAAAACTAAAAATAAAATCTCTGAATAAAATTCCATTTTGCACTTGAGTGGATAAAAGGGCTGAAGGCAAGCTCTTCCCAATGGCTTCATTTAAAATTACAAGGATATAGTAGTTTTAAGGATAAAGCACAAAGTTGTCCAAATAGTAACATCGACATGTTCATGAAAGCCTGGCAACACATGTGATACCTCCAGCATCTCAACACATTCACCCTGTGACATTGTTCTGTGTGGGTCCTGACCCTCAGAGGCACTCACTAAGGAGCAATATTTAGCAGGCCAGGAACTCAGAATCACACACATGAATGAGAAGACTGTCTACATTTTATGATCATTCTCTTCAGTATTGTTACTGCATTCTGTCTGCTTCTGAATATCCCGTAAGTGATTGCACATTTGTTCCTTATAAATACTTATTTTGAAACAGCTTCAAGTTGTCCTACAATTTTCTTTCCTCCCAGACTTTTAGCAATAATTAAACAGAGCAGGCTTTAACATTTGAATCCATTTCAAGGGAATGAGGATACACTGGAGGCTGTGGGAAGGGGTGTACGCTCTCAGAATGAAAAGAGCACATGGAAATGCCTTTATCCCATTAGCACAGGCACAGAAGGCTGCTGTAATACATCTGCAGCTGTTCGAGAATAGCGTGCAGATGAGCTCACAGCTGGGTCTGAATGGGACAAGGATCCTGCACACGTTTTAAGGAAAGATTCCCAAGCTGTCCTCTGTAGTCCCACCACCTTTGTTTCTCTCAAACCTTCTAGGGGTTTAATACAGAGCAGTCACTCAACCACTTCTGGCCCCATCTGGCCCTGTGGGTCATTAGCTTCTCCACAGCATCCTACATCTCGTTACCACTTTGCATGTCATTACCATCCAGTTTAAGTCTATGTAACACTTCAGTAAGCAGCTTTAACAATGTAAGAGTCCAGAGCACAGCTGACATATCAGGAGGCATAAACAGGGTGGAAAATGTGTGAGCTCTTGTCACATGGACTATATCCTTGGTCATCTGTCTTGGGAAACATTCAAAGACTGAAAGGGTCCTTTTGGTCCATTTTAACAGCATAACTTAGATGTTACTCTACAGAAGTCAATGGGATAATGAGGAGCTGCCATTTCTTACAGTTCTGTAACAAGGCGCTGGCTATTTGATGTATTCTGTGAAGCATCAGCTCTTGATACCAAGTCATTATGTGAGAATCACAGATTTATTTTTTAAAAGGGAGGTAGCCTTTACACTGTTGCAGAGAGAGAGCTGACAGTCTGACCTGAGTATAACCCCACGATCTGAAAGCCAGAGGCTAGAGAAAAGGAATGCAGAATTGTCTTTAACGTGTTATGATTTTTAAGCTAAAACACTATGACTCTGGAAGAATTGGAGCCTGGCAGGAGGTTAGTGCTTTTCAGAAGCTAGCTTTCTTTTGCAGGTAAGACAAGACTCTCCCCATTTTATGGCAGCCCAGGCAGGGAGCTCCTGGAAGGGAAATCTGGTCCAGCCTGGTAAGGCTGTTGTGAGCACCTTTCCTTTGTAGAGCAGATCCAGAGGAAGTTTCTTCAACCACACTGACTCATTGGTTGAATACCTTACTTGAAACAATCTTTGTGCCACTCATTAGCTTTGGCTGAGGCTTTGCAACTTCTTTGATTAGAGAACTACAGAAATCTTTGTCCATGAAAACCACTCGCACACTGTCCTGTTTCCCAGCCCCATATGATGTTCAGGAGGGCTGTCATAAATAAGACACAAAGAACATTGTGTAGTTGACATTACAAGCATTTTAATTAAAATACTCATTACCTACCCTCCTGACTTCCCCTGCAGCCATACTCTGGCAAATGCTTCTGTTTAGCTGTATGTTTGCATACAGTTCTGGGGTTTCCATTTTTCCCTTTCTGGCCAACATTGCACAGACAACATCCTGACACCACAAACCTCAGCAAGCCCCTCCAGCCAGCTCTGGGTGCAGCAGGAGACAGCCAGCTGCTGCAGCAGGAGGACAGGGGCTCCTGCACACCCTTCCTCTCTGCAGCTGCAGCCCCAGCACTTCCCCTAGTTTTCACTCTGTCTTCCCCTTCTTGTTTTTTCCTTTCTCTCAATGCTTCTCCATGGCAGGAGCAGCCTGACCCTGCTGCTCTTTGTCGATGATGAGATGCTGATACTTTTTCATACATCAGCCCCCAGGCCACTAGCAACACAATGAGCAACACTGATCTAAGTAGGACCTATGGGATTTAGTCAGTGCCTTGTCTTTATGCTGCATTTCAACCTACTGCAGGCTCATGCTTTGTGACAGTTTGACAAAGCTGGAATGATCTGTAAAGGAAAGCAAACATTCCCTTAACTAGCTGAAATACTACAGTTTTTATCATACTTATTCCTATTTTTTTTTTTTTCTCCAGCTTCCACTGCAGCACCAAAGTACAAAGACACAGATTAATAGAAAGCCTTGTATGAGTTAACAATGGAGAGCTGGGTCTGGTCGTCACCTGATTGCAAACTCTGAGTTGGGCCATACCAGCAGTGCTGAGAGCAGGAAGGACATCTTCACAGAAATATACAGGAATATAACTCAGTAAATACTGTACAGTGGTTAAAAAGATCAGATATAGTAGTAAATCTGTATGCGTGCATGAATGTGTGTAGGTATATGATATCCTGTTATTATGATCATTACTTACTGGTACCTCCCATAATCCCGTTTATCGTAAAATGGATTAATCACAAGAAAATCTGCGAGCGCACCCAAATTATTCCACCCCAATAACTACAGTGGCAACCACTAGCACCACTGCCCAAGACCCTATCCTACCACTTCAAATGCAGTAGCAGAGTGATGCATACGTTGCTGTCCATTTTCATGGTGTAAATATTGAGTATATCATTCCAGAAATGCACTATTTTATGTTTGAACAAACAATTAAGGAAATATCAGCTAAATCCAACCCTGATGTAGGTAATATGGATGCAGATGTCCCAATGAGTGAAAACTAACTAGGCAGTCATTGCAAGAGTGCTTACTCACAGAGGGATTTAGAGAGGAAATTATGGGCCCACGCGACTTTCATACTGCATCACAATCAGCTAAAGGGAGGCTGTACATTCTATAAATTGTTCATTTGGTATGTTGGGAACATCAGCCTAAATATCCATTATACCTAGGCGCTAATTGACTTGTTTTCCTTTGGAACTCAACATCACTTGGGCTTGAGCAGCTTATCATCTCTTGTACCATCCCAGCTACACCAAGTCTTGCAATGAGCTTGCAGGAATCTGCCAGCTCAGAGTACACTGTGTGACTGGGACACGTGGCAGGTCTGCATGATGGAGCCTCATGCACATACCTCGCTGTCTAAGCAACTGGAGGTAGCGCAGTGAAGATTTATGTAGGTCATGGCAAGAAGCCACGTAAGAGCAATCTAATATCTTGGGAAGCATTTCCTAGTCAGTGTTCTTCTCCAACTGGATGTGCCTCTATCTTTTGGATTTAGGCACCCACGTGACTTGGCATCTCAGGCATTGTGTTGCACCAACTCTTGAGCAAGCAAACACAGAACTGGCTGAGACATCCCTGCTCCAGCAGTGATGGTTATCCTTAAAGAGGTATTGGAAAACTCCACCTACCTTGTTTTGCTGATTAGGAAGGCCTTTTCTCCAAATGACATCACTTATCTTACTGCACAGCTGTGCATGTGATGTTAACTTGACTAGATTAAAACAACTGGCTATGGTAGTACTGAGGTTGTGTTGGATGCTCAGAAAAAAAAATGTCAAGGAAAAGGAAACAAGCAGCAGTTTTAAGATAGAGGGTTAAAAAACCTAATATTAAAAATTATGTGGCATCTTGTTTCCCTCTGGCAGAGAGAGGGAGAAATAAGGAAAAAACACATCAGTATAACTGTTCACTGTTGCTTGTGTCATCTTCTGCTAAGCACCTAATGCCTGCTCCATCTTCTTACATGTTCCCTGTGCTAAGAATATCTAATTTCTTGCAAGATGCTTTGAGACATAACAAGTATGAAAGGAGCTACAGAAAACCCAATTCAATATTCTTTTTCATATCCTAGTTAACGTTCAAAGCCAAAATGTTGCCCTTAGATGCACATGTGCAGCTTTGGCTGTAGCCACTGGGAGTTTATTGTACCTATCTGTGGGAAGAACATAGGCCTTGAAGCTTTTAAAATGCTCCAATACCAGGGAGAAAAGCCTTGGAGCAATCTTTCAAAAATGCCTGCATCATGCTGCATCCATTTGAAACCCCTTAATGTTCATATCCGTAGCAGTTATGCAGCCAGAGAGGACCTGTAAAGGTCTCCTGCCATGGAAAAGAAATTTCCCATGACAAAAAGGTCTTAAAATATTTTACTACAGAAATTTTTTTTTACTACAGAAAAATATTTTATTCAGAAATACACTTTTCAGAACTTAGATTAAATATATGAAAATTCCTAGAAGTCTACATTGTTCCCCTTTGGGATGCCAGGCTTTATTTACAAAGCCTTCATTTTGCTAAAGCACGGAGTATTCATAGTCTAAAAGAACTCAAGGCATTATGATAGATAGTTGGTGATGAATGGAAAATAAAAACAAATGGAAGCTCCACCTGGCTGAATGGACTTAAGATTTTCCCACAGGAGTCATATTAGGATGCAAAATCTTTCTCTTCCATTTGCTTTAACAATGATATGCATGCATAAATAAATAAATATCACCCAGAGCACTCAATAATTTGTTTACTTTGATCTGTCACAAATGTGCTACGATAATATACAATATGGGTGATAGCAGAGTTACCACTGGTGATTCTACATTATTGTAGCTCTGAAATAGAATGGTTTAATCTGTTTGAAAGACCAAATGCAGTGAATACATACAGTCCTGCTTTAACTTGTAGTTTGTATGATACATATTTTCTGGTTTTAAATGGGCAAGACCAAATCAAGATTTTAATAATTACAGTCTTGAGGGCAAAAGTAAATCTAGCAGAACAATGACTAATAATTCCAACGATGCTAATGGCAAATACCCTCATGTGTGTAAATAATTAATTGCTTTCTTGTTAACAAGTTCAGATTTTCCATTCTCTGGTTAATGAGCCCAAGGGTCAGCTTTTCTATGAGAAATAGAAACATTTAGGATTCTGTCTTCCCAGCCCATAACTCATTTATAACCTCTCATGGCATCAGATGCCAAGATTCAAGATTCAATTTATTACTCCAGGCAATTCCCACTTTAAAAGATGGTGCAGGTACTCCACAGAAATAAATGAAGGGAAACATTAATGATGTAAAACCAACAGAAGTATGCCCTACGGAGATCATACCTTTCAAATTCATAGAGACACATCAAGCCATATAATGTCTTTTGTACTTACCTGGAAAGACTATAAAGCCCTCTAATCATCTCCTATAGAAAAAAAGCAATATAATTAACACCACATTTTTCACATGGAACAGTATGGACTACAGCCGGTTGCTTTTGCCTGCTTTTTCTCAACAAACTGATTTTTTAAAACTTTTCTCAATTTAATCTAGCATTTCCCAATCTCCTAGCTCTATAGAAAGATGACAGCACAAAAATTAGCATAGCAGAGCCAGACACCTAACTGAAACAGAACTGAAACACAGTCATCTTTGTCCAGTTTTCCACTTTCTCCAGCAGAATTGACAGTCACATAAATATTTACTTTCCATGTGTGCTAAGCTTAATTGATGCATTGTTAATAACTACAATAGTGTTCAAATATCCGTGACTTCATTTCAATAGATCCCACCTGCTCCCCCAATATGTCTCCCTGGGACTGATTCCAGGAGAACATCTTCTCATAGACAGAGAAGATCATCTGTGAAAAATGTCCAGTGCTCTGTTCATGAACACTCAAAATCTTCTTCTCTCAGAAATACTGGAAGCATGACCAAAATTCTGCCTTTATTTTCCTTTCTGTGAAATGGGAGTACTTTGTACAGAAAAACACTGTGTAAATGCTAGTTAATTATAGTGTTCATACTTCTGGGAGGATAACTAATTACTGGAATATATTGAACACAATATATTCTGTGTATGATAAAAGATAATTTTAGATCTTTTGATCTTTTAAGGGACACTGTAAGCCTTTTAATGGAAAATTACCATTGTACTGTGGAAAACAGTTGTTTGCTCTTATGATTTGCTAACTAAGCATCTCAAGAAAACATTCCTCATATCACCATGCTTTGTTTGCTTTGTTTCTTGATTGGATTTACTTCAATTCAGTATTTCAAAAGCCAATCCAAAAAACTTAAAGCAATGTTCCAGAACTACTGAAAAAAGACAATGCCATTAGATTTTCTCAGAGGAAAAGTAGGAAAGTAGGTAGGGTTGGTCATTAGTGAACACTTTTGCTGTTAAATGTTCATTTCTAGCAGTGATGAAATATTTCAGCTGCTTTTCCTGTTTGAAAACACTTGCACACTACTTGGGTAGGAACAGTCTTCTACTTTCTTGACATTCTAAATAATTCTTCAGACATTAACATTATAATAACAGCAAATTTATGTCATTAAAGGAAAGACTTAACTCACTTACATTTTAAAACTTACAATTAGGGGTTAAATTTTAGCATGTGAGCCTCTTCTATAATGGAGAAAGACACAAACCTCCAGAAGGCATGGATGAAAAGATTTCAGAATTTCTTTGCAATTTTAATTTCCTGCAGAATTAACTGAGATACCATCTAACATTTTGATTTGCTGAGGTTAGAAGAGATAAATCTTCATTTTTAATTAATTATCCAGGAAAGATATCAGAAGGAAAGGGTGTGAGGAATATATGAAGCATGCTAATAATACAGACCAAATGTCCTCCGCTGATGTCCTAGTCCCAGGGGTAAGGAGGAGGGGTTTAGAGAAAACAGTTTGCAGATCTATTGCCCATGGCCAAAATACAAATGAATTATCCAAATTTCAAATATCAAACCACCTCATGAATCAACATTTCAAAGTGTCATTTACAAGTATGCTTTCTTTACATTTTCCACCCAATAAGAACTGTTTTTTTCTGGTAATGTTACTAATCCCAACAGTCATTTCTGCAGTAACTTCAGAGGCAGGTCACATCATTTGTGTTTAGGCTAAAAAGTTTGTATCCATATATATTTATACATAGGTTAAGAAATATTTGTAACATCTACTTTAAAGCACTATGACAGCTGCAGATAACTGCTGATTTTGTTTTAATTGATTGGTTCCATGAAGATCAAAATTGGACTTTTTTTGCCTAGTATATATATTAAAGCACTATACGTCAAAGCAATTTTCAACACACTGTATTTAAAGACATGAAATTCTTATTTTATGATGGTAACATAAGGTCTTCATTAACTTAAAAGGTTATCTCTTCACAAAAGGATTCAGCACACTAGCAAATAAAACTTACTTTTTTTTTCTTATTTCAAGTTCTTACAGTTCATCTGAAACTTACAGTATACTCAGAAATCAAATACAAATATCTTTATAATTATATATAGAATACTTCTTTTGATTAGTGACATGGGCTGAATAGAGCAGAATGATTTGTACTACAAACAGAAGAAAGGATTTAATAGCAAGAAAATAATCCTCTAAATAAGAGGGAAGACTGTCACTAAAGCCTGAAAAGATGGATTGAACATAATGAAGCCTTTGAAATGAAGTAAGAAATAACAAGGCATTGGCAGGCAAATAGACCAAGGAAGCTTCCTGGATCTTTTCCACTAATAAATTCTCTCTGTTTTGGCAAGAGATTGCTGTAATTTGTCAGTGGTTTTGATCTCAAGGAATCTTTCATTTATTTCTGTAATGAGGGAAGACTTCCTATGTGGGAGGCTGAGACAACACTTCCCTGGGTGGAAGGCAAAGGTAGCATCGGACACGCATGCAGTGGTGCTGATACCAAAGACTGCTCATACCTCTCCTCAGAAACCAACCAGAAAATCACAGTGTTATACCCAAAGACAATAGAAAATGTAAGGTAACAAATTGTTCCTTGTTCTGCTAAGCTGTCAATTCCAAACTGAAGGATAAAGTTTTTTCCTTGTTGCCACCAGAAGCTCTTAAATCAACTGTCATGAAAGTAAGGGCAGAATACACCAAAGTGAATCTATTATTTGTGCTTACACTCTGCACTTCTGTGATATTGTGAACGTGTAATGCAGAGCAGCAGAGTTTCTGGCTTCAGCACCAAAAGAACTTTTTCCCACTAAAATCTAACATTTCAGAACAAGATTTTCCTAAAAAAATAAAAATACACACTGAACATTTCCATCTATGCATCAGTGTGTGTTCTTTGCAGCAGTGAAAGATGTACAGCAAGGAATCAAATGGGTAGAATTCTAAACATCTCCCAGTCTCACTGGGAGTTAGTCTGCAGCGAGGCTGGCTTTTGGAAACAATATTTGGTACTATTCAAGGAATTCTGAAACGTATCTGCATGGAAAAAGTTGATTTTTACTTGTAAAATAAATTAGCTGCAGACTGCTAACCCTTTAAACAAAACTCTGGGAGAGACATTGTTAGAAGAGATGAAGTCCTGCCCAGCAGGTTGCTCAGCTACAAAGGCATAGTTAAACTATGCTTATCCCAATTCCACCTGGCTCCCGTGGAGAGATTCCTGGGGCTGTGGACATGTGGAACTAATCAATGAGACAAAACTGTCCACAATTCTTAAAAAACATATTCTGTGCTCCATGCGATTTTGACTCAAATCTGTTAATTTAACACCATACTTGATCCAAGTATTGGCCAAACTCTGTCCTCTAAAGAAGATGTTATACTACCTCATGTATTCTACACAAAGCTAAACAACTTTTTAACTAACTTCCCTTAATGCTTTAACAGTGCTATGGAAAACAGCTACTGAAGAACATGTTCTTCATGTACTCAAGAAAAATCCTCAGGGGTGGGAAGATAGGCACCAGTGCCTCCTAATGTGCTTCTGGCTAATTAAGATGTTGACAGAGCCTATGTTAATCACAGCCCATCAGACTATGTTTGATTACCTTGTAAATTAGTAAATGCTCTTCTGCAATTGCCCTACCATCTGAGGTTTAATTATGGGCCTAAAAACAGACAAGAACTGGACTTGTAATTTAGAATGTTCAGTTGGGGAAATTATTTTTCGGCAAGAAAAATTGTGGAGTGTATACATATACTGTTTCCAAATACACAAGAATACGTTAGACTAATGCTACAGATGTGCATTATAGATTTGCATTTAAACTTTCAAAATGTGGAAGTTTAAAGATATCTCAGCAAAATGGCTTTGTGTAAGTGGGACAATTTTCTCAGAGCAAATGGCCATATACAGCTGATGAAGAGAGTAAGGTTCATCTAGAAGTCAGTTCAGATCATCTGAGATAGCAGTTGTGACAAATTAGATATCCAGAATAGCATAGCACAGCCTACCCTAGTACAGCATAACATAGCACAGACAGTATATATCATATTCCAATGACCTAATCTTGAAGTACACACGATTTTTCTTATTGACTAGCCCAAGATGTTACCAACTCAGCATCTTACCAAGGCCACCAGCATCAGCACAAGAAGACTTTTTCTCTCCTTGGCTAGGGAGTTAGACATATATAGAGAACTGGAATAATTCAGATAAGGGCTGTACTGCAAAGAAATCCCATGTTGTAGCTGCAGCAGTGAAAGTGAATACTTTTTTTGTAAGTACGTCTAAATATACTTTTTCCCTTCCTTCCTACTTTCCTTCTTCTATCCTACTGCCACAACAAAATAGGCTTCAATTTTGGTCCATGAATGCCTCTTTTTTATTCAGGAACAGTTACATAATAAAATAAAGTTGAAAATCTGCAGTTACTCAAACTGTGTTTAGCTGTCCATACACAAGCTAACTGTCAAAGGTAGCACTACAGCCAGTGATACTCTAGTCAACATGTGCCGTGGAACGTGGAGAGCAATTTAACTGGACAGCTATGGTGGCTTCTCTGTTCAGGGATTTAGGCGTAAGTGCCTAGCGCCATTTCAGATGCCCCAGCAGAGCCACATCTCTGGAAGGACAATGTATCCACAAGTCCTGTGCCGTCTGTCAGCCTCATCTGATCCCATAAGGATGGCATTATATGCCTGCGTGTAGGCAGCTGAATTGATCCATCAGTATCTACTGGGCTGAAACCAATGTAAATTTTTGAGTATAGATATCTAAGTTTCAGTGTCAATCTGGAACTGAATCCCACCCAAGTTGTGTTATACACGCTTTCATCTTTCACTACATGTTTCAGCATTCACTAACACTTCAAAACCATCTTTCAAGGCAATTTATAGATTCAGAGTGCAAAAAGGAGTGGAATACAGAAACAAGAATGAAAATGGGGACAGCACAATGCAAAGTCTAATATATGGAAAAAGAGAAGTGAAGCCTCTTTGCAGGACTTGAACAGTGGGATAGGAGGACTATTCTACTATCAGTAGAGTGCATTCATCTCTTCCACAGCCTGTAGGAAAGCAGCTCACAAATGGCAAACAATAACTGCCTAAATTTGACCCTATAAAATTAAAATTAAATTGAAAACAAACAGACAAACAAACAAACAAACATACAGAAGTTAAATCTTTGATCCAAATTCTAACATAATGCCATCCTCATCAACACACCTACTGTCACTACTTTGGAAGAGATAAAGAGGCAGTCAAAATTCATTGTTCCTTCACTTGACATCTGGGATTGCTCTGGAAGCCCTTGAGGACCCAAAGTCTCAGTTTTCAACCAGTTGGTTGGATAAGATAGGAAGGACCAGCGCAGAAAAAAAGTCTCACGCATTTTTCTAATGTAAATGGGTTTTGACTGAGAGATTGACCCTTAGCTTCTTTTATTTAGCACTGAAGTATTATATTCCACCTCCTTCATGGAAGCAATAATAATCTGTCTCTTTTCTGTCTGTACACAATCCAGAAAACTTTGAAAGCTCTTACAGATTTACATAGATGTCAGCTAATAATGTATTGGGCTTGGAGAGACCCAGGTATAGTCAGAAGCAAATAGTTCTTTCCCCTTAGGAAATCACTAGTGATCTTTCCCAGAGTGTCAGCCAAAAGACTATTAACATTTCAAAGTTTTAATCAGATGAGACCACATATCTCAGTAATTTCATTCTGCATCAAATATGAGACCTAAATTGAAAGCATCTTGCCCAGTATGCCACACCATCTAGGCTGAATTTTAAATTACAGACTCTTAAAATCTGAAGGTTTATCATGGGAATGGATGATATTTTTCTAAGAGACTGACCATTCTCACGTGAAAGATACCCACTATATTCAACCAGAAGGGACAATACTAATGAACAATGTACAGCTTTTCCAAGATAATGGGATATGGCCAGACAACACTAAAACACAGTTATAGAAGGTATGGGGATGCTTATAAACTTTGCAGACCTATTTTGGGTGTCGGGGAGCAGTGGCACAGGCTGTCCAGAAAAGCTATGGATTCTCTTCCTTGGAGATTTCCACCTGGACTCGACCTGGGCAACCTGCTCTAGGTATCTCTGTTGAATAGGGGATTAGATTAGATGGACCCAGAGGTCCCATTCACCCCTAACCATTCTGTGATTCTGTAATATATTGTTTCAACATCCTACACTTCTTGCACTCAAATGGTCCTGCAGACCATCTTCTCCACAACGGGTCATTTCCTGTCTGCTTACATTGGGTTTTAAAAACAAACAAATCCCAAACTGTGGGGCACAATACATTTCTATGGCAGTGGAGGATGTGTATAACAGAGAGTTCTGTAAGTAATCACGCCACATTTTATCAAAAGGAAGATTTGAAAACAGCATGGAATAAATTAGAAGTTATAAATCTCAGTCAAATCTATATGACAAAAAAACTCTGTTGCTCCATATACTGTTACTTTATGAGTAAAAGTGACTGAACTAGTATCTAACTACTTTCACATCAATCTAAAAAAATGCTATTCGGTTTTAAGGCAACATTCAAAATCTCTTGTTTTGTCAGGCAGTCAAGTGGGAGCTGTGTTCTTTTATTCTTATCCTGTTCCACCAGAGTGGACCTCCTGCTGCTTCTACTGTTTGTAAAATGGTGGCTTCCCAGGAGAGCCCAGATGTGTTTTCTTCCAGTTAAGGATAAGAAAAGCATAACTCTCTTACAACATGTTTAGTCCAATTTAGAATGACATTCAGTTCAGGTAGTTACTTTTAGGAAGATGGGTTGCCATGCACTCTAAGTATAGGCTTTGTGAGTCCTCTGTGTGCGAATGAACATAGGAAGTATTCAGTTAAGGTAGAAGATGCATAATGTTAGCATTACAGTTACAATTTCTTTCCTAGAATGACATGTGTTTCAAGAAGCAATATTGCAGTTTTCATCTGTCTAAACCTTCCAGTTGTGACAAATAGTAGGTAGCTAATGGCTGCCGGAATATATTTAGATTGCTCTAATATTATGAGTAAATGGATGTTAGGTTTATTTAGATGTGTTTCCCTACACCTTTGGAGATAATTTCGTTCTGCTTTAATTCATTAAAAGATATTTATAGCCAAGACTTCTTTCGTTATGCATTATAAATGTGAGGTTGGTCATATTCTTCCATTCGTAATTAGAGGCCCTTTTTGCAAAAAACAGCCACCTCATAAAAGTTTATGTATTTTTGTATTATTAAAGAAAAATGCTAAGAAAGCAACATTACTATTTCAGACAATTTTAGGACTCCCTTGCTCAGCTGTTTCAGTGTGATTCCATTATCATCCACATGAGTAAATCTAATGCTGATTGTGCGTCCAATCACCCTCCCCTCTCCCACCTCCCCAAATCATATTTGGAAATGCAGAATTTGTGAAAACAAGGAAAGAAGTAGCAACAAATACATCCTTTTATCTCTATAAATTAAAGAATGTTACTGAACAGTTTAGAAACACTGAACCAAAGAAATTTCTCCAGTAGAGAGAGGAACCAAGGAACCTTAATTGGTTTATCAATGACCAGGGAACACATCATGCCTTCTTCACTTGCAGTGAAACCAAGAATATGAAAATAACAATCAGTGCACACTGGAGTGCACTGGATACTGTACTTTTATCTACAAAAGGCCAGGAGAAGCCTAACCTGGAATATCAGTTTGGTGCAATTTGTCATAACTGACAGTTATTGCTAGGAGCTGGGATGATTACGTGATAAAGACCAGACAAAATTAACTTTTATTCTCAAAGGGAAGAATAAGTCATGGTTGTGCTGTTATTTCAAGGGTCAGGGCAGTACCTAGTGGCGAAGCACAGGGAGATGAAATATGTTTCCTGTGTTTCTAAAACTGTCAATAAACTAAAGAGAGAGAACATTTTTATCATTCTTCTTGAAATACTGCTGTCAAGAGTCTACCACATCCTTGTATTAAATCAGGGAATTTGCCTATCCTTGGGCCCCTTCAAGAAATCTCATTAGTGGTTGTTTTAAGGGAGATTTTTGTTTTTAAGCCAAAAGAGAACCATAGTAACTGCACACTTCCTAAACCATTTCACTCACGAATGGGAAACAAGTCTCCAAATCTTTGCTCACATGAGTAACCACATTTATATCCTTGGGCCTTCCATTATTAGGAGCTAGAACTGTGAGTGTAAATTTGTGGAATTTGGATGTGTCACTTCATTAGTTCATAAGAGTGAAATCTGTAGTTGAAATCAATAGTTAAGCATGTAAGGCATAGAAAAGGTACACATTCTTTCATGGAGGTCTGATTATAATGCATCTCTCAATTTTGTTTCAGCATCAACAAATAAGCATATCACTGTAAAGAGATGTAAAAACGATAGGCAGTAACTACAAAGACTCATTTTAGACAGACAGTTTAGCTCAATAGGGGAGTTAGGAATAGTCCACCAGAAAGAACAGAATAATGGTGAAAAAGGTCAACACATCCTGAAAAACCAACATGCTAAGTCACAGACCAAGTTTTTGGTTTTCTGTCAATCAGTAGTGCAACTGTTGTCAATCATCCCCCCTTACCTTGTTTGTGATTTCTGAATGGCCACAAAAGAAACTTTTGTTGATAATTATGGCCTTTACAATTCATCTGAGTCGCAAGGAGGATTTTCATAGCCCGCCTGTGGAATAGACATGGTGTGCCCCAAGCTGTGCTCACGTATACCCAACCAATTCAAGCTAAAGTTTCCCACGATAATATGAAAGGAAATAAAAGACTCAGAAAAAACAAGTCACTATTCTGAAAATAACAAGAAGAGGGGAAAGGGAGAGGATAAGCAGCATCTTCTGATTTTCCTTTTTCTTTTTTCTCCCAAAGAGGATAAATCTGGTAACTCTCTCTATGGAGAGGTGCAGTTAGACAGGAAACGCACCTGTGCATCTTGGATTTTCTGAGGGAGTCCTTACATTCTCTCCCTTACCACACATTTCATCTTAAAATGACTGGGAGCATTCTGCTGAAAATTTGTGCCAAGAGTTCATGCCCCTTCATTTATTTTTAATTCCAGAGAATTCCAGAGTTCCCCACGGACTTTTCCTCCCCCCCCAAACACTTCCACCTTCCACAGATACATTTTTGCTGTGTTTTCTTTGGCAATCAGTTCAAGTGACCTATCTTGTCCCTGCTGAAAGTGCAAAGAAAAGATTTGTGAGAGAAAGTTCTCACGTAAAATCCTGTTTTGGAACTGGTCCAGAAGAGTGACAAATCTGATAACATCAAAGACAGAACATCTGAAACTGGGATCGAGGCAGAACAGCTTTCTCAACAAATTTCAGCCTCTAGAAATGCATCCATTTCCAAACAGCCGAGTCCGTTTATTTGTTTATTTTCCTAACTTCACCCAAAGAAAGGCTGAAACAACTTTAGAGAAATAACAGCAAAGTTGTTCGATGGAAACCAGCCCCTCTACTGTAAACAGTGTCTCCCCACAAACTGAGCAGCTGCACAAAGCAGAGACAATGCGGGGATCCTCAGCATCATTAACCAACTTCCCTTCCTCACGCAACGGCCGCTTCAATAAAGCAATTACAATAGCATCGTGGAACAGTACAAGGGGAAAGAAAGAAAGAAAGAAAGAAAAAAAAAAAAAAAGAAGCAGAAGAAGAAGAAATAACCTTACCAGCTTCTCCTACAGTATACAGCTGAAAGGGAAACAAAACCCCCAGCTGCCGGAGCGCACGCAATTGGTCTCCCAGAATGAATTGACTGAAAGAACTATGAAAAGCTGAAGTCCGCCGGCCCCTCGCAGCAGCCTCTCCCAGCTCCCTCTCTCCGTGCCCGCTCACAAAGCCATTCTCCCGCTCCCTAATCCTCGCACAGGGAAAATGCAGCGCGCACCAAATGACTTCAGCACGAGCGGCTCTCCCGGGGGTGGGGGCAGAGCCCGCTGTGCTCCACTGCGCCTGGACACCCCCGCGGGCACCCACACCCTGCAGCTCATAGCCTATTTCTTTTAATTTTTTTTTTTTTTTGACCTTTTTAAAATGAGCTGCTTCACTGTCTAAAGCTGCTGATGGGCCTAAGGATTCTTCTTCTTCTTCTTCTTCTTTTTTTTAAACAAAGAACATATGAAGAAAACTTCAATATTGAGAACTGCAGAATGGCAACGAAGGTGTTCCCCCCAGATAATCGATAATCAAAAAAGAAGGAGCCTGACAGGCAAGGAATTAGTAACATTAGGAATCACCAAGTTAAAAGCGATGTAAAAACATCAGCGCCTCCCTGAAATTCTTTGGATAGATAACATCAGAACAAACTATTGCCTTTTTCACAATGGAAGATTTCTATCTATGTTCCCAGTTTGTGTGAAGAGACAGCATTTTTTCCATCTAATTTGTCTTGAATGCATGCCATGAATTCTGAGATAACGTCCCCTACATATTCTCTGATTTTCAAGAAAGCTTTAAATCTTTATTAAGGAAATGCTGTTGTCATATTAGATTTAAGGCGTTTTACCTTTGTGTGATACGCTGAAACTCAGAACTAGACAGCTGCCACTAAGTAAATCAAAGACCTAGAAAAGCAGATGGCATAATTTCACGTCTTAAATGATGGCTGCAAGCCTTCCACCAATAATTTATAAGGAGACTTCCTCCTGCTCGTTCTCCTGCTCGGCAGCATGCTGTTTGAGCCTTTCAAACAAAATAAATAGACTTCAAACCACCAGCTTCATACACACTAACACTTACCAATGCTATTTCAACCTGACACAAGCTGACTTTGTTCCTCTGTGACCCTGGACAGAAAACTAAGGTGACAGTTTGATGGATGAGATCTTTTTTTCACAATATGGGTTGTGACTTCATGGCTCCGTGTCCCCATTATTGCTTAGCTGAAAGAGGAGACAGGAGCAGAGGAGGATCTGTCACCATACCAAGACATTTTTAACAGTGAGAATGAAGCAGACATATATGCAAGAAATACCGTGAACACCTTTTTCCTACAATAAAGTTTTGAAGGTGGGGGAATCCCTTTCCAGTTTTGCTGAGGATAGGGTGTAGAAGATGATAAGGGGTTCCAAGGAGAAGAATCAATGTCAATGCATGACTCCAAATGATAGCTTAAGTAAGTGGTAAGAGGAAGGAAGGAAGGAAGGAAGGAAGGAAGGAAGGAAGGAAGGAAGG
>JAPSGF010000068.1:1356410-1409846 GCA_035772895.1 Perdix hodgsoniae | reverse complement strand
GGAAGGAAGGAAGGAAGGAAGGAAGGAAGGAAGGAAGGAAGGAAGGAGGAACACTTGGATGGTGAATTTTATGGATGTTCCCCTAACTACGCTTATGTAGTTGTTTAACAGGAATCTTGAAGTATTCTTTACTGGACAACAGCTTACTGCCGTAACATGCCCATTACAGGGAGCTGTCTTCTTCATTATACAAAAATTATCATACAGTGGATACCTACTATTTCAGTATTTGAGTGTAGGTTCTCTGCTAAAATGAGTTCAGAAGCCTTTTATACAAGATCATTCAATTATTTCACATAAAAACTGGCAGTTTTTTGCAGAACTCTCCAGTAACAAATTGCCTTTTCATGAAAAAGTTGGAAAAGGAAGTTGATGAATGAACGCTCTGAAATGCGAGGCTCCACCTTCCATAGGCTTGAGCTCATTAACAAATATCCTAAAATGTGAATTCCTCCTCTTATTTCCCTACGGAGGAACACAGACTGCTAATATCTTTATGCCTTTGTTACTGCTTTTTCATCAGTTCTGATGGGTTCATTATGATAATACTAGAGGGCATCAAATCACTGATTATATGGGCAGATGCTGAGGCCAAATGACCTGGCACAAAGAAGTCTCTGGTCAGATGCCAGATCTTTCCTATTCCACACTAACGTACCTTGTGCTCTGACATATTATTTCAGAGAACGAGGACTAATTTATAGTTTACCCTGTATTTGAGATCAAGTGTTAAAATATTTTGTATTTGTAATCACATAAATTATGCTGTTATCATTTTGGATTTTATATTTATAACTCTGCCTAAAAAATATACAGGAAGTCCTTTCAGTAGCAAAAATGTATAAATGTATGTGAGCCAAAAAATACCAGTGTCTTTCCATAAAGATTCACTCTGTTTCAGATAATGGTATTTATGTACTTTAATATTCATGAATATTCTTAATTCTGTAGCATTTCTGTTAGCTAGTGCCCAATTCATGAAAATATGGAAAGATAAACAATGAGAAGCGAGAGAGTGATTGATGCCTACCTCAAAAGCAAAATCTAAGATTCATGTACATGTACATCTGCAATTACCTTCTGTTTAACCAATTCAACTCAGATTTACATGATGTTGTTTTGTGGCTGCTTTTTTGGGGGAGGGGAAGGGAGAGAGGTTCTTGGAACCACTTTAGAAATACCTGCTTGTTTTCAGTGTCCCAATCTGGGGATTTAAGTAAGAATCTAGTTTGGTGGAAGTCAAATAGCATGAATTTCATTCCTTAAAAAGGAGTTTTAAGAGATGTATTTGTCAATCATTTATTTCCTAATTGCAGCAACTAAACTGCTGTCTTTGTTTCCTTGTGTCTGTTTTAACAATCTCAGAACATTCCCACTTGTAAAGAAGGAAGCACATTAAATGTTTTACAAACAGTAAAACCCATTCACAGACCACTTTATGGCCTTTAAATAGTAAAGTTCATGCCATCCCATACAGAGCAAACTATGATAACCACTACCAAAAGGAGCTCTGAAAAGCCTTACAAGGCCATTTCTGTACCTGGAAACCAGTTAAAATGAGTTTGTGTAGGGAAAAAAACATCTCATAATGGAACATAATACTAAAACCAGCAAGCACTGAAAAATTGGAAGAAACCATTTTTCTCATGCTTGTAGCAGAATATAATTTTCAGACTAACACATGAAAAATGCCTGAAGGAGGTCTGAGCTTTAGGATGTATCACTGGGTTTACACTCTGCTTCATTGCTTTTCTTTTTTCTTTTTTTTTTCACTTGCTCTCAGTCATGTCCTCTTTTATTTCTATCATCTGTAGAAAAAAACCTTATTTGCGTAGCATTTGTTCTTTTTCTGTGTTTCTTGGATTAACAAAAAGCAGAAAGCATTATTTGGATAATAGCCCTGCATTTTTCATAGCAATTGTAAGCACATTTGAAATCAACCTTTCCACAAGCAGAATGGTGCAGACAATGCACTGGAAAAGATGCCATCAGAAAGAAACCTTAAAGTTTGCTAAACTCTGAGAATCACGTCTGTGAATGATGACTTCAGTCCAGTGCCCTTCTTTGATTTGCATGTTTACCTTTTTCTAGGACAAAAACGACATTTTTTAAAGGAAATGTGGAAAATGGGTGCAGCATATCCTTATAAACAGAAATGCATATTTTAGGGGTACATGCATCATGTAACTTTGATCAAGAAATGTAAACTGCATAAATAGCCAACAGATTCTCTGGAGAGCATGCATATCTTTTAAAAAACTCTTTGAAATAGTCAACTAATATTACAGGTTTACTATACGTGGATAAAGCTGTTCAATGTCCTATGCCCAGTCAGCCTATAACATATGCATGTTGAAAAGCAGACATTCTTTGGCTATGTCACAGAGTGTATCTTCCAAGAAACCAATGCAGTGTCAGATTTGAAACTGGAAGGGCAGAAAGGTGGAGAAGGAAGGATGGTTTGCAGTAAAGAGGGGAAAAAACAAAAAACTAACAAACAACAACAAAAAAGGTAGAAAAAGATAGCTGGGTAAAAGGATAAGAAATAAGAAATAGGGATGATTACAGAGCAACAACTGCAACTTTACCCAAGTTGATGTTTCACTTCGTCAAGGGTTTGATCTCCAGGGGCTCAATCTAACTCTGCTCTCTCTTTGCTTTCCTTTTTTTCCCCTGAGTTGGATGAAAGTAAGGATTCAGCAGTGCAGCTGGGTTTACTTTAGCAGTGTATGTGTAAAACTGAGGGTATCTGGCTTAACACTTCAAAGCTTGTCAGCCAACAAGCATGTTCATCTAGCCTGTGAACCTCTGTAAATGTGTTAGTCCTTCTGGAAGTGTGATAGAAGAACAAGATAAAAACAGCAAATGGCAAGAGCAGCCTGTGGTTTGTAAAAGCTTAGATCTTCATACCTTCTGTATTCATAGAGGAAGGAGCACAGCAGTGGCCACAGGGAGCAGAATGGTGTCACTCTGTGTAAACTGGATAAAAAACACATTCCAAACACCTTTTTGGAGCATGCTGGTCATAGAAAGCCTGGTCAGAGATAAGCCAATGCTGTTCAGTTGGGTGCTGCTTTTTTGTGGACAGAAGGGGTCCTGTAATGCAGCCCTTGTTCCAGCCCAGTGATGAGCAGGCCAGCTGGGTCCAGGACGGCTTCACAAGGTCCCAGCAACAGCAGGCAAAGCTGTGTTCCTGCTGTGCAGTTTGGGGGGCTGTATTCTCTTCTTCACTCTTCCACTAACTGCAGACTGCTGTGGACATTCTCCTACATTCTCCTTAATTGGTCAGATACAGCAGGCATGTCCAACCTGTGGCTGTGGGCTGAACGCGGCCTGGCGCAGCACAGTGTGGCCACTCTCTGCCTTGTACCACCATGGTGGTGGCTCTTCTCTGCTGACAGGCCCAGCCCAGCACAGGTGTGCAGCCATTGCTCAGCGATGACCACACAGCGGTGTGCTGTTAACACAGTCTGGGCTGAAGCTGGGACACGGGGATCACTGCAGTGCTAACCCAAGTTATTTCAGAGTATTTTATGTGTTTTGATACATTGGCTAAACGCAGTCCCATGAACAGGAAAAAATAGCCCTCACTTCACAGCCACACCTTATTCATGCCACTGCTTTTAGCAGTATGTATGTTTGTGAACATACATGTTTGTAAGGATGAAGTACAGAAAGAGTAACATTTCATCAAAAAATCTCTGATGAATGCTTTGCAACCACCGCCATCAAACCAGGGTGATGCGCTAGTTTCACAAAAGCAAGGTCACATATCTCACTAGTTTTATGGTTTGAGTGCTCTTATTTTACTGTTTTAATTTAAATAAAATAAGCATTGTTGCATATATATAAAAATTATATTATATAGCTTATGAGGGCTGCTCCAAAAGTAATGCCTCCTATTTTATTGTGTTGGTTCACAACGTCAAAGATGGACGTTGGTGGTATGGCAGTAAAGGTTGAAGCTTACTGCCAACATTCCATTAAATTTTGTTGTGGTGTGACAGAAGCAGGCCAGTCTGACACAATGGTGTCTAACATGGGTTTGTGTATGAAGCAAAGGGGGGGAATTTAATTTCTCTCTGTGGAAAAAAAGGCACCCACTAAGATTCATTGATGCTTGCTGAACATTGATGAAGATCAAACAGTGGATGTGAACACAGTGAGGGATAGGCGATATCAGTATTATCAGTATAATATCAGTAGTGATATTAACAGTGGGTCACCTCCACTGGTGCAGGTTTTGATGAGCACAGCTTGCAGGCTCTTGTTCATTGCTGGTGAAAATGCGTAGCTAATGGTGAATATGTTGAAAAAGAGTATTTTGTAGCGGAGAATTTGTTTTATCAAATAGTGTTGTTGTGGTCTTTGTATTGGTCACAGTTTCCATGGAAAGAACTAGGAGGCATTACTTTTGGAGCAACCCATGCATATTTGGCCCAAGGTAATTCTCCTTCATTCATTGTGGCCGAGACAAGCCAAAAGTTGGACACACATGAGAGACGGCGTCCACAAGTTACTGTGCTGCTACAGACAGACTGATAGCAGATCCAGAGACACAGGCATGGAGAAGCCAAAAGGCCCTTGAAAGTCCAACCACCGAGATTCTGTGGCCCTTTCTGTGCTTAAAGACAAACATCTGCATAGAAATTCCTAGGCTGGAAGCCTCGGGCTGTTAAGTTCTTTGGAAGAGAGGCACACATTTTCCTTGCATTTCAGAACTTTGCAGTATAGGGAATCCTAACTCCAGTTAAATCTTATGGATATATGCTACAGTGAAAGTATATAGACTGATTTATGTAGCAGTATTCTTATCCACTTCTTCCAAAACAAAAGAAAATTAATGTAATGAATTTGGGGGTATTTGTGTAGATGGAGAAGTAAGGAATAAAGTGGCATACAGACATATGGTATAAATAACTGGTGGGAAACACCCTGCAAACTACTGCATGCAACATTGTCAACATCTTACAGTTAATCATAATCCTTACATTAAACTCATTTCTAGGAACAAGAATTTGTACTGATGATCTGTAACTTTAGCACTGTTGCAGATTTACCCCTTTGTTAAATATTTCTCCTAGGAGTTATCATCACATTCACATGACAAGAAAAAATAACATATGACTTTATCTGGACATTATCCAATAACATACACAAGGAAAGTAGAATATTAGGTGTGAGAAATGCCTCTGTTAATTCCATGCACCGCTCTTGCTATGAGAAAATGTGGGATTTTTCATTTGTTCAGAATAACGTAAGGTAAACCTGTGGCTATCCAGGATAGATTTCAGAGTATAAACTGAGCATAGAGGATTCAGAAAGCAATAATATGGCCAAGGATTGAAATAATAAGGGGATAAACTTAGAAAAGCAGCTTTGTGAGATGCCATTTTCCTGTTTGCACCTCCTGTGAGGTCACTCTGGGCACCCCAAGTGCCACTCATTCTATGGTATTACGGCAACAATCCCTGTCTCTTATGAAGAGGTCACTCCACCCTTAGTGGCCAGCCTCAAACTTATAAAGATGAGGAAGAGGATGGAAGGCCTGATGGTTAACATATCTGCTCACCACAAGCTCAGACATGAGCTGAATCATCAAGCATAAGTAACGTGGGAAATTATTTCTGACAATAGAAAACTTTAGGGGTAGATTCCTTCCAATTTCATAATAAAAATGAAATCACTGGCAATTTAAATGAATTAGCATATTATTTTAGTTATTCTTTTTCTCAGGATTCTCCAACCACTATGTTGTTTTTTGTTTGTTTGTTTGTTGGTTGCTTGGTTTTGTTGTTGTTGTTGTTGTTTTTGGGGTGTGGGAAATGGGGTTGTGACAGATATTTATGCAGCCCAGCTACTTTCTAATAAAGAATGAATACTGTTCATGTTCAAATATTAGGACAGTCTTACACTTTGTTGGGAGCAGACTTTTATCATTCCTGCACTCTCCGGAACTAGCAGGCCTAACTTCTCTGTAAATATACTTGTTGTGAAGCAGGTATGGATCAGGCACAGAGAAAGGAGCATTTAAACTTCAAGATGAAAACTAGTAGAAATATGCAAGTATCTGTTTTAAAGATACCTCCAAACGCCCGTGATTGTATCTTCCCGCTCAACTTTGGAAGAGGAGAGGCTCCCTCCTATGGTTAAATCGTGTAAAACTGCGAGCACTATCACAAATTCTTCAGATGTAAAGCACTTAGTAGATGTGCCTGCCAGCATGCCTCAAGAAGGAAAACTATTAGAATTTACAGATTACATAAAGAAGATATATAGAGGCAGAGCCTGAAATCTGTATTTTCCCTACACCAAAAAAAGATAATATCATATAAAAATAATGGTATTAATCTTAGTTTTCAGAGGAAAGCTTAATACTAACCACGGATGTTCATACTTCTCCCCCGACATTCTTTAAAAAACATTCTGTTATGCTTCTGTAATATTTTAATAGCTAAAACGGCATGCCAGACTGAGAATGACCATGATTCTGGAGTAAATACTAGATAAAGAATGATGATACACTGCATAAAATAATGACTACATTTTCAATCATATTGAGCGTGTCAATTTTATCATTACATATGAAGCATAATACCAGAAATAAACAGATTATATGATTTGATCCCTATTTATGGCTTATTCCTAGCTTTTATTTTTTGTTTTCTTAGCACACCAGAGCAAAGGCTCTGCAAATACAGATTTTGGATTAATGGACTGAAGGATTCAGAAACAAGTTTTACTTACATAACAGCAATAGCATCTGTATCCAGAGCCTAATAGTGCCACTTGCCCAAAGACATGCCAAGAAAAGGAAAAAATGTTTGAAACAATATTCAGTTGTTCTTCTTTGACTTGAAACAGATTGTGGTTTTTAAATTTCCTTTATTACAATTACAGCAAGAAAACTCTTTCACCAGCTCTCTCTGGGCAGCTCAGTTTACTCTCAAGCCTACCAGACTTAAAATGAGTTGTCAGGAGTTCTTATTTTAATTGTGTTTATGGCAACAGTATTTATTATGTCAAAAAAAAAAAAAAAAAGGAGAGTCTGCCTGGAGAAATAACATTGATAACATTGTTTCCTATAAATTAATCATGCATTGTTTTGCATTAAAAAAAATAAAAATAAAATAAAAATCGCAGTGGCTAAAAAGTTTTTCTCTGGTTTCCATTTTCCATGTTAGGAACCTCTCATCTTGGTTTTGCATTTGTTCCACTTCGCTGTCAATACCTGGGAGTACAACAGGATCTGTTGCTGAGTACCATAATCAACCTCTTCACTGATAAAATGTTGCTGTGGTACACTCAACACCCGCACTAGCGTGGTTTTCATTAATGGACTACAGCAAAAGTTTGTTTCAATATGAGGAGGGCTTATTAATACAAACAAAAAATTCTACCAGATAGATCATCCATCCTTTGCAGCGTGATCATGTAGTAAGAAATCCCTTTTGTCTCGCATAGCTGAGAGTTTACAAGACTACGTCTTTCACTGAAAACAAACGGACAGCTTTAACTTTCATATATATATTCAAGAAATCTGCCTGTTTTATATATAAATTTATAGATAATATTTGGCTTGCGTTTTGAAACACATCATTAGTCTTTTTGAGTGGATTAAGAGTCTGCTCCGACTCCCACTGAAGCCAAAAGGTAGATAGATCAGAACCTGGTGGCTTCCAGGTACCTCTCTGGAAAGTACGTTGAACCATGAACTGGTAGCTTAAGACCTGGTCCCAGATCTCCTGCGGGTCTCCAACCTGTTGTCTCAATTGGTCAGCTAGTACTGGATCAGGAGCTGACCTACAGGTGGCATGTAAAAAGAAAGTTTACTTGAAGTACGTAATGTCAGCTGGCTCTTAATCAGTGTTTTTTACCTCAGCTTGTCACTGTCTCAACAGCTGGCCTTCAGGTAAGGTTTGAAAGCTGTGACTGAGCACTATAAAACCAACTGGAACATCTGGTGTCTGTACAGGAAGAGCACTGCACATTTTCAGGCAGTTTTGATACAGATCAAGTGGTGCCCTCTGCACAGTGTCCAGTTCCAGGCTGCCCAGTTCAAGAGAGATATGAACACATCAGAGGGAATCAAAAGAAGGGTTCAAAAGATATTAAGGAGAGTGGAGTATCTCTCACATAAGGAGAAACCGGGAGAGCTGATCATGAAGCCAAGAGAAGATAAGCTCATTAATGTCTGTAAATACCTGAAGGGAGGGTAAATAGTGACAGGACAAGAGGCAATGGGCACAAACTAGAACACAAGCGGTTCCCTCTGAACATTAGGAAACATTTCTTTAATGATGACTGAGCACTGGCACAGGATGCCCAGAGTGTGTGAAGCCTCTTTCCTTGGAAAACTTCAAAAGTTGTCTGATGTGGGCCTGGGCACCCTGCTCTGGGTGGCTCTGCTTGAGTAGGGGATTACACTAGATGGCCTCCAGAGATGCCTTCCAACCTCAACCATTCTGTGATTTGGAGATTAAAAAAAAATTTAAAATATCCATCATTCAGAATGAATCCTCTGATAGATAGAAACTGACATGCATTAAAAACCCTCATGATTTCATAGTTTAATTTACATTTATTTATACATGCAGATTTTCTGTTAGGAGAAACGTCACAACATAAGTATAACCTTAAAGAACACAAACAATAAAACACATCACTTGAAAGGAATGGACTTTAAAACTTAATTGCCACCGGGAGCCAGGGCACCTCACGTTTCATATGTAGCATATAAAATAACTTTGCATATCGTTTCCCTCCATTTACTCTGACATTTCTCTGTTAAATTATTTAAAAATGCTCTCCTCTTTATGTCTGAGTATAAGCTACAGTTTTATTAACATAAAGAATAATATATTGCCACTAATAAAATATAATTCCAGCCAATTGCACAAGTTCCAGCATGACTGGCACCACATGTTCCTTACCCTTGGCAGTATGGTTAGCATAACCAAACAATTGGCAAATGTCTATACCATTTCTTTAGGCTGCCAAGGTACACCCCAGCCCTTATTTCTTCCCCTCTCTGGCCCTACGATGTACAGACACCCATTGTTAGAATGGTAAGGATGTTAATGTTATCAAGACCCAAGCACTGAGTCACCAAGAGCCTATGGGGAGTGCTAACTTATGGAGAGGTTAAGCCCATCAGCATCGATACTCAAGTGCTGGTTTGCAAGTGTGTGGTGATACTCATCACAGAACAGGGAGAAATGACAGCACAGGGTGTGCTGTCTATAAAGTCAGGCAGCTCCAAGTCCTAAGCAGGGCTTATTTGTAAAAACATGGCTTATTTGTAAAAATGGTTCTTCTGAATGCAACCAGTTTACTTGAGTGAATGTAGTTCAATCAGATAAGAAACTTTCTAATTCCATGAAATACTGTTATCAAATCATTCAGACATCCCAGCCTTTTGCTGATGATACAATCATGAAGGGTGAAAAAGACCTCTATGATCATCCACTCCAACTGTCCACCTGTCATCAGTATTTTACACTAAACCATGTCCCTCAGTACCTCTACTGAACACCTCCAGGGACAGTACTGCACCATCTCCCTGCTCAGCCCATTCCAGTGCCTGACCACTCTTTCAGAGAATTTTTTCCTAATATCCAACCTGAACCTCCCTTGGTGCAATTTGAAGCCATTCCTTCTTGTCCTACTGCTAGTTACCAACATTTAGTTTTTCTCTGCAGATGTGAACTCACATATCCATGCATATACATGTACACACATACATGTGCGTTCACGTCACTGAAATTACACACTCTAAATTCCAGCATAATAAATGTCTTTTTATTTTGCTTTTAATTGCCAGCGAAGTCTGACAGCATGCTTCTATTTTTCTTTCCTCAGAGAACTCTGTGAGATTTTAAAACAAGTGAAGCCCTGAATATACACTTTATTTAAATAAGAATGGGAGTGAATATTCTCTTTGGTGGCAGCAGTGCTTCCAAAGACAAATGTTTTTTCCCATTACCATTTCTGTTGTCGAACACTTCACTCTGAGCCCAGCATCTAGGCAGAGCACTGAGCCCATTTCAGCAGCACTGGCAGGGGTCACGCTTCCCAAGCTAGGGGTCAAGCCCGTGGTCTGGGAGCAGGGAGCCAGAGAGCTGGCCAGCTATCCCACACACCATGCTTTGTGCTCAGGGGCTGGAAGTCAGCCTTGCTTATGCTGGATCACGCAGCGAGCCAGCCCAGCATGCCTGACAGCCAGCGGTCAGCTTATATTGCAGGGATGCTTTCATATGGGCAACCCTTTTTCTCTCACTATTTCTATCACTTGAATGGTGACTGTGACAACAATAATGGCTCACAGGCAACATTCTGGTGTACTGATGACCACATTTTTAAAGGCTGCTGGGGAGAAGAGGCATAATCATCAGTACCTTGCCATTAACACGAGGCTAAATCTCATAATGTGTGGCAATGTTTCTTATAAATAAGCAGTCTGCAACAGAAGAACAGATATTGTGGAGAGGAAGACTAGACATGAAAACACCATTTCTAAGTTTGCACTCCACTTCTGTTGCTATTGTGTGCTTGCACGCTGACCTTAGGTAATCCTGAGCTCACTGTTCTTTCCTTGCCTGCCTTTAAAACAGAGATATTGTTTCCTCAAAAGTTAAGCACTGTTAGGAAAAAGCCATTAAATATCATGAGACATCCAGCTATGACGTGTAAGATTACAGTAAAAAAGTCTTCATGTCTATATATAAAAAAAATATGAGAGAAGAAGGTCCACAGTTCACAGCTATAGCTTTTTATATGTATATATATATATAAAAATATATATATATATACACACATATAAAGAAAATAATCATGAAGTTACCATCCCTATTACTGGTATTATAAGAAATAAACTGATTGTTGGAGTTGTTGCCAGTCTTTAAACAATTCAGTTAATATCTTTCAGAAATTATTCATACACTACTTTATGTATTAAAAAAAAAACGAAAAAACTATTCATTGGTGTGTTCCTTTTACTACTGATGGTTTTACAGAATGAATACAAATAACCATAAATCAGAAGAGAGATTTATACAATTTAGAAATTATCTAGACATTTTTCCTATAAAGAATTTCACTTTCTAAAGCATTCATTTACCATTTAATAAAACATTCAAATAATATTCAACAAGTAATATTATCTCCTTTCCGGTAATAGAGAAAACTGATGAGCTAAACATGCAAGAGCTGTACTGGTATTGTCCAACCTCTTGCAACATGCTAGATGCCAAAGTAACTCAACAGCAGACAGGCCACTAGGAACTACTGGCACAGAAGTACTGGAAACTCCTTGAGAAGAACATATACATACTGCTATACTACAAAGAAAAGCCTAGAAGTAGTAAAAAGTCACCCTAAGCACATTTCTGAGAGCCAACAGATAAAAAAAAAACCATCTATGAAAACCTTATTGCATTCAGTGTGGCCAAAGATGTATGTACGTGCTGTAGTCACTAAAGATGCTTCTGCATGCATAATCATACCACAGTACTGTTAGACAGTTTAGTTTCAACAATTCTGGTATTCAGTTAGTTGCTGACCAGAAATGTGAAAGTCTGTAGTGCTCACCCAACGTTTGAGTATGATGCTATTCCTCACTCCTAAGCCAATTAGCTCTAGGCTTTCCAACATTCAACCCTCGACTTATACCCAGATCTGAGAAAAAATAATAGACTGTTCTTTCCTTTTCTTCCCCTTTTCCTTTCTCCCTTAAGGGCCAACACCTCCACAGCCATAGTATATTTGTTACGTCAAAATTTCCAATAAGTAAGACATGTTAAGTTATACACTGCAGCAGGGATTTAGGCTAAACACAGTAAGACTGTAAATCCTTACATCCTCAATTTTAGTCTGTGAAAGACAATCATCTACTATGCTGGTACAGTGCCTAGAATAATGTACTTTTCAAGTAGAAAATAATATTAAAATAATAGTATATAATGTGGTATAATATGAGGAATAATAAAATTTAGCACTAAAATTAGGGCCAGAATTGACATTTAGGTGGGTAATAGAAGTAGATCCTTCCATGTGATCCGTATGATGGATAGCTAAGCCACTATCCATCATATTTGATGCCTTCTAAGGCAAGTGGAAAATAAAGATGAGGTGACTGGTGGTAACTAACATGGCTTCCCCAAGGGGAAGTCATGCCTGACAAACTTGGTGGCCTTTTACAATGAGTTACAGCATCAGTGGATAAAAGCAGAGCAACTGATGTCATCTATCTGAACTTATGCAAAGCATTTGACACTGTTCCACATGATATCCTGGTCAGCAATTAGAGAAAAATGGATTTGATTGATGGAATCACTCACTGGATAAGGAGTTGGCTGGATGTCGCATGCAGAATCGTGGTCAACAGCTCAATGTCCAAATAGAGACCAGTGATGAGTGATGTTCCTCAGGGATCAGTGTTGGGACTGATGTTATTTAACATCTTTGTAAGTGACAAGGACAGTGGGACTGAGTGTACCCTCACTAAGTTTGCAGACAACACCAAGCTGAATGGTGCAGTTGACGTGCTAGAGGGAAGGGATGCTATCCAGAGGGACCTGGACACGTTTGAAAGGTGGGCCCATGCCAAACTCATGAAGTTCAACAAGGCCAAGTGCAAGGTCCTGCATCTGGGTCGGGGCAATCCCAAACACAAATACAGGTTGGGTGAAGAATGGCTTGAGAGCCCACCTGGAGCACTGTGTCCAAATCTGGGAATACCAACACAAGAAGGATGCAGAACTGTTGCAGAGGGTCCAAAAGAGGGTCATGAAGATGATCAGAGGTCTGGAGCATTTCCCCTGTGAGGACAGGGTGAGAGAGTTGGGGCTCTTCAGCCTAGAAAAGAGAAGGCTCTGAGGTGGCCTTATAGCAGCCTTCCAGTACCTGAAGGAGGCCTACAGGAAAGCTGAGGAGGGATTGTTTTTACAAGGACGTGTAGTGACAGGATGAGGGAAATAGTTTTAAACTGGAAGAAGATAGATTTAGACTAGATGTCAGAAAGAAATTCTTTATTGTGAGGGTGGTGAGATGCTGGAACAGATTGTCCAGAGAGTTGTGGATGCCCCCTCCCTGGAAGCACTCAAGGCCAGGCAGGATGGGGCTTTGAGCAACCTGGTTTGGAGGGAGGTGTCATTGCCTATAGTAGGGGGGTTGGAAATAGATGATCTTAAAGGTCCCTTCCAACACAAACCATTTTATGATTTTATGTTGGAAAAAAAACCACACTGAAAAGACATGCACTTACTACTCCTGTGTTGCTGACAATGACTGCAAAACAAAAAAGGGACAGTAAATTCAATCCATACACTCAGCAGAAAAATCAAATAGTATTATATGAAGCATGGGTGATGCAGTGTGGTTAGAGAGAAACCAGTGTGCAATGTCTGCTTTTCCCAAAGCTTTGGCAGTCACTGAAATGAAAAAAATATATATAAAAGTCTACCCCTAGCAACTAGGAATGATCATCTTTGGGCAAACGGTAACTCTGATGCATAGAAAAAGTCACAGATTTGGAAACTAAACACTTTTCATTGGGAAATTATCATTCCAAATGATTTATTAAAAAAGATGAATCTGCCGTGAAGTTATCTATCTTACAGTTTCAAATCCAAATCTCATTTGAAGTGACTCTCATAAGGAGGCAAATATTGTTTTTGTTTGTTCATTTGCTTTATTTTTCTACCTTTCTAGTTATCACCCTTAAAATGCCTATTTTTTTTTCTTTTTTTTTTTTTTAATGGGATGAGAAAATTGTTTTCTGCCCAACTCGCATGGTGAGTGGCTGACAAATGATAGCATGACATGGAATGCAAACAGCTGGATTCAATCACTGCACTTAGTAAATACATGAAATGTGGTTGTGGATGTACCAGACACTTAAAGCACCAGCAAAGAGAGTTCTGCCAGACTCCAGGCCAGACATCTGGCACTAACAGAGTAATGGGAGCATCAGAGCACATGGCACATCACACACCCAATTAACAGACAGATAAATTAATCACACTGTAATTAACAGGGATGTGTAATGATCTGTGTTTCAGTCTTTAACGGTACATATCTTGATGTAAAAAGATATAGCAAACCCCTGAAATATCCGATTAAGATATTGGTACCTGACAAAAAATAAAACCAAAGGCACTGCCATACCTGTCTGAAAATACGAATTACGTGTTCCTTTAGTACAGATGCTTTTAGGAGGAACATTACCTCACACTCTTCAGTAGCAGCATGTGTTAAAGTAGAAAATCATTACATGTAAAAGAAAACATGTCTTCCAAAGGTAGATAGACAGATTCAACTTAAAAATGTATTTTTAACCTCCTGCTATATTGCTGTCCTAAATCCATTACTTTAAGTAAAATTTATGTATGTCCAACCACATTATGGAAGTTAATGATTAGAATAAGTGTTTCAAGACCATCAAATAATGGAATGGTATTTTTAAAGCCAGACATACGTTCTTTTTCCTTGATGGTGTTAGCAGACTCAAAAAATTCCGGTCTGAATGAAAGATCTAAAAGTGGATGAAACTTAAATAGAAAAAAAATATATGTATGACAAATCTTTGTGAATTTGCTAATTCATACCCTAATTGAATTAACGGCATTTTTATGGACATGGAAAATGTCCATAAGTTAGTTAGCTGAATGGTTTTTGTCAGCTTACTTTAATAAGGTGCTTTATATTATGTCATCAGTTAGCATCCAACAATAATATGGACTAAAATGAATAGTAAAAAACCCAAAACCCTAACTGTTTTTCATGTAGATTTGCAGCTTATAATTCAACTAAAGAAAGGATTGGTAAGATTACCTACAAAGTTCCTTCCAACTTGAATTGTCCCATAATCCTATGAGCAGATTTATCTAAGTCTAAAGGCTCTGAAAAGAATGAACCAGTCAATTGAACAGCAGAGTTAAACAAACAGGGTAATTTCTAGAGCAATGAAACACTACGTAGGCCCTACAACTGTCTTCAGTACTGCAGCACCCAGATGACTGGGCAAATCATCCAAGCAGCAACAGCCTGGTGCTTTGATTTCCCTATCCAGAGGAGTTATTACTCTTCACAGCCACTTCTTCTGACACAGTGAAAGACCACAGAGTGATCCCACTTTTTCAGAACCAGTGTAATCAGATCAGTAAATTGGGGAATGTGTGATCAGGAGATGCTACTGCAGGTCTGGAGGACCCCAAATAACTTGCACAACAGATCTCTTGATGCAGGCAGGATTTTATCTGATTGGTCTAGCAAGGTCTGTTTTTACTTAAATGTGGAAAATTGATGTCTAAGAATAGGAATTAATAAACTAATTTAACAGTATCCACAAAACCTTTCCAATAAATGAGAAAAGGCTTTATAATTGGGAAATAATTGCTTCCTGTTCAAATAATGCAAGTCTATACAGAGCCGAAGCTAAGATACAGTAGATTTTTGTCTTCCAGTGCTGTAATAGAATGCACCATGAAGAGAAACTCCCCTTTTTGGGCTGAAAAAGTAGGAAAGTGATGCTTCAGTTAAGGAGGCTCCTTCCAGCTGCTTTATGTGAGCTTATCTTCTCAGAATTCCTCTCCTATGCCGGAATTGTAAAGTATGAAGAAAAATGAAGAACTAAAAACTGGAATCATATCAGCCCTTATTTGATCCTTATGTGTGCAACACACTTGAGAAAATAAAGCAGTGTGATGCTATAATTGCAACAGGTTTGCTAAACTAAACAAAAATTGAATAAAACATAAACAGAGCTGCCAGGCACAGAGACTCGACTGAACTGCTTCTCCTGCACAATTAACGTTCTCCACTAATCCTCATCACAGGTCCTGTAGTCTGAATCTATACCTCATTTGAAACATATTTTGCTTTACTGCTTCTTTGTCCCTCCCTTTGCTAGATAAAGGGAAGGAAAAATGCAAACAGAAAGTGAGAGGGGATGTATTGAGACACGCGGCAGAGCTGGGAATTGAGACTGATCTCTCTGACAAATTTGCTCATAGCAGATGAAAGGTAAAGTTCAAATGAATTATGGAGGTCATTTCCTTACAAGCACAGTTAGTGTATTTTTCACATCTCACACAAATCTATCATGTATTATTAAGGGAGATGACTTATCACATTTATTTGAGCATGGTAACAAATTACATCTCATGTTTTGCGTTCAGTTACTTACTTTAAACAGCATTTACATGTGGCCTCAGAGGATACACGCATACCACAGAAGGTAATTAACCAATTCACTGCTCTTTGGAGAATGAGGTGCTCAAAGAGTGTACATGCTACTCTGTCCTGTGTATGTAGACTGCAATCACCCTACTTCTCTTTACTGTATGGTTGGTACCTGTCTAAAGCAGAAAGTATGCTACAGAAAGAACTCTATGCACTAATTATGTACTCAATACTAATGCCTTAAAAATATACTGAACCAATGTGCAAAAGTTCCAGTCAAATAGAAGCATCATTTTGCAGGAGAAACGTGTACAGATGGTAGAGCGCCCACCCTGCACTGTAACATCCCCCACATTCATTGCAGTTGAAAATATGATAAACAATGGAAAAATGAAGAAAAACCTAATTTTACAAAAAAGGCTAAGGTGTCTCTGTTAATACAAAGTGTCAGTTGCCCCCCTTTGTCAGCGTAACAGAGGTCTTTCAGTTGATTCTTTAGAGCTGGGAAGATAACAGCCCTGCACTTTATTTTCAAGCCACATAATTTCAGATATACCATTTTGTGGCTGCATTACAAATATTGAGCATCTGTATCTCCACCCGATTCACAAATGCTGCCAAGTACTTAAACGTGTTCATGTATGAAAGACTGCAGAGCTTTTAACTTCATATCTGAAGGGAAGATTTCAGCATACAAATGCAATGACTCCATAGAAATGAAAGGAATAATATGATCTATATAGTCACAACTCAGAAAAGAAGGACTGTATCTCTGACTGTTACAAAATTCAAAACAGATTAACACTCTTGATTTGGGATTGTACCTGTAATATTCCCTAGTTTGATGATGATGTACATAAAGTATTTGTCATAACATTTGATAGGCACCATGAAGAGGGAACACTGCAGAACAGCAAAGCACTATGATTATTGCTCCAATTTTACATCAAATTCCATGTATTTTTCTCTAAAAGATGAACACGAAAGACCTAAAAATAGCTGTAGGAGTAAGGGACGTCTACATAGTTCTTAAACTCCCAAGAGTACTTAAATGCTTAACAGGAAAGGAAGGCTACCAGCTTCTTAAAATTTCTAATCATCCTTCCAGAGCTGAGCTATACAGAGAGCAAGTCTGAAGATTTTGGCAGTATTTACATATTTAAACTATATTCTGTGTAGTTTAAAACTTTAAGAACTTCAGCAGAAAGACTCTTTTTTAGTGCCTAGAAAGATGATGGTATTGAAACACTTCCCTCCTACTAGTTAAATGCAAAAGGTGGAAAGCATATTTTTAATACGATAACTGTGAGAGCCCCAGAGTAGTTGCTCTGAAAAAAGAAAAAAAAAGAACAAAACCAGTTCTATTAATAATGAAAGCCTACTTGGCTGACTGAGCTCTCTGTCACGACTTTCATTGCTTGTATAAGCAATGACAACCAATCATAATGGTAGCTGATATCTGAAGGACCTTTTGTCATACCCAAATACCCCCACACTTCTAAAAAATACACATACTTATTACTGTTAAAATGAACCAGCAATCATGGGATCAGACACATCCTGGACAGACAACAGTAAAATATAATTGCAGTCATTGTTAGAATACCCAACTGATGTAAGTTAATATACTGCCTCTCAATACCCAGTGATCGTTCATCTGAGACATAATTCTGAAGTATCATATGACACCAAGCAAACCAAGATCTGCAGATTCTTTAAAAAAGCAATAATCAAGGATACAAGCCAGGACAAAATTGGATTTTCTGAGAAGGAAAAAGTTTTGTGGTTAAGACACATGATTTACAGCCGGCAAATCTGACTTTTATTCCCAGAACTGCCACAGACTCTTTGCCTCTCTAAAAATGCCTTTCTGAAGCTGTAACTGCAGAAAGAATTTTTCTTTTAAAGGTTACATTAATAAGAATTTTTGGTACTCCAAATACCATTGTGGATATTTGCTCAAAGTGGTGAGTTCCGTGGCAGTCATGACTTGTCATGTTAGCCCAACGCATGGCATCTGAGCCCGCTGGCTCTCTGTTGCAAGCCTTCATACATCTAGCAGGTACCCAGAAAACACAGACATTAGAAGTGTGTAAACATGCAGGCAGATATGTGGAGATGAAGCAAGAAATGGCACCAGATGATTAAAATCATAAGTGAAATTTCTCATCATCACTGAAATGGACATAACCTGGTTTTAATTATCTGTGTACCCGATCAGATATTGCAATGATCCCAAACTGTATCTGCCACAGCCCAGGTGCAAGAATAGCTCTGATGTTAACCAGCAATCCTGCTTCAGCCTTGTTTTTTCTCAATTGAAACTTTTTTTTTCTTTTTTTTTTTTTTTTAAACCAATGTATTTCAGGAAGGTACAGCTTTATGAGTAGGCATTTACCCCTGAAAATACTACTCTTTGAAAAAGCCCCAGGTGCTAGCAGGTATGAGGTAAGAGCTGAACTCCTGGAGAGGCCAGGCTTTCTGCAAATGAAACTTGTTCTGCATTTTAAAGTAATAAATGGGTTAGTATATGCTTGTATGAAGCTGCACCTTGTGGAGAAAAGACAAAACATTGGGTGCCAAATGTGATGTCAGGCCCCCACTGTGGAACTAACTCTCTAAGAGCTTTCACTCATCTGCTTGATGACCTCTTATTCATTGGATCTTAGAAATCTTTCTGATTTTCAAAGCAGTCCTGGAAGTTATTAACTTTCATTTCTTGAACATTTAAGAACTAAACTTTGCTAAAATTCTAACAGAATTGTTTGCAATAATGATAAATAATCTCTTCCTTTAATCTACTGAATTTCCTTTCTTACTTTTTTTTGGCAGAGCTGTGAGTGTCATTTGGAAGAGGAACACTTTTCAATGTTTCTACCATGCACCATTTGTTGTTGCCAAAGAGAAAAACACAAAGAAAGTGAGTGCTGGTCCTCTCCAGCTGTCATGACAATAAGTGTAGGATTACAGGGATAAGATAGCTATATCTTATTCAAGAACCAATGTAGATTTTTTTCACAACTTAAAAAAAAAAAAAAAAAGTCCTCAAAGGAATGCATTCTGCAGCACATACAAGCTTGGGTTTCAGTGAAATTAATTAAGAAATATCCTCCATTTTAGATCACAATGAATATGTCAGTACTGTTTGTCCAAAAATTAAATATGTGCAAGCAGTCCTTGATTTGCAGGGCTGTATTTCAGTGTTCAGCTTCATTGTAAGGCCAGTGCGTACATACAAGTGAATCATGGCTTGTCTGGGGATAAACAGGAAGGTTCTGTAATGTTATAGTCTAACAGACTTAGAAATCAGGCAGAATGAACATCTTTTGCAATGGGTTAAAGAGATGCCAGCAGGGCAACATTTCTTTGGCCGAGAGAAAACAATTAAAATTAAAGAATCATTAAATTTTCCTTCAAATAATATATAAATATCTGCAGATACAGTGCTGTGCTTAATGAGAAGAAAAAGAAGTTGCTGCAATGCCAGAATTTCCAGTGTTCTGTCACATGTTCTTATTTAGAGTGTTCACTGCTGTGAAATGATTTAATTAAAGCGAGAATGATAACAATCCCATACAATCCTCAAGGAAAGGATCAGGAGAAAATAAAGGGAGAGACTTTGTTCTCTAACGAAGACTATGAATAAGTGCAAATTAAAGATATGTGCCACTGAAACAGCTGTGAGTTATCAGAGTATCACTCTAAGCCCATGCTCCTTGTGCTTGAAAGAAGCAAACATACTGAAACATGAAAAAGGTGAATTCACCATTAGATCATCATTTCAGTTTAAATCAAGTGATGGGGAATGTATGTCTGACACAAATTATCCTGATCTCAACTGACTGTGATAGAAGTGTACATTTTGGCTGAAAACTGACCGCCTTGCACTACTAAACAATGGATTTCTCATACGTTACTTTTTCTTCAAAAATAGAGAGAAGAAAAATGACTTGCTGTAAGTTGATGTAATTCACAAATATATTCACTAGAACATTTCTGAATCATATCATTTTATTAGTAGCAAACTGATTACTTCTACTAATGAATACTTGTATTATTCCAGCTGAGAATCTTTTTCTTAGCTGTCATTTGGGCAATATGCTGGGTGCTTGTAGTGTGAAAAGTTTTTCCAGAATGAAAACAACTGCAGCTCCCAGAACTGGTAAAAAACATCTACAACTAATGCTAACAACTTCAAAGGCTTAAACACAATTTAAAGAGGAAGGTTTTTCTCTACTCCCTAGATTATTTTCCAGAAATGTTTTCTTCAGGCTGTCAGTTAATAAACTATTTCTTCAGAATATTTGCAGAAAACATCAGCAACAAGGCATCCATAAAGAATAGAAGTTGCTTCATAGTAGTAACACTGCTGAGATATTTAAGGTTGGCAGCAGAAAGTTGGGTTTCAGTTCATGTGTATCTACAGAAAGCATTCAGTGTTGAACAGTTTAAAGCAGACAAGACATAGCAGCAGCTTAGCCAACCATGTGAGATGGTCTTATATTTTTCCAGCTGGTCACTATAGCATGTAGCATCACTGCCTAAATGTATTTCTTTCTGAACACATTTTATTATCTTCTAAAACAGTACAGTAGAAATATTGTCCATGGTTTGAGGTGCCTGCTGCCTTCCCAGCCGCAATCACAGAGCACTACAACATTAAATGTTTCAGCACATCAAATGTGCCAAACAGAAGCATCACAGTTTTCAGACACTGCAACAAATCAGTTGGATGGACGTTTTGGGTGCTTCATCGTGCAGCTGTAAGAAGTCATTATGTTCAAATTTATCCATAATTCTATCATGGCCAGAAGCACTGTGCATAAATTCCTGTTAGAACTTCAGCTGGTAACATCATAGCAGAGCCCAGCCCAACCCCAACGACAGCAGCGAGACATTTATCATTCACTTTCCTGGAATTAGAAATAAAGCCAAAAATTGGGCAAAATCAGAAAAGGTTGTAAGATGTCTTGTCAGTCAAATTTTGATGGCTGGCTTCCAGCCTTTAGCTTAGCTGGAATCCCAGTGACTTAAAGGACATGGATATCAACTAAATGTTTCTAGTTCAGCATTGCTTTCTATTCCAAAGCACACAAAAGCCACCACAGATGTTAAAAATTTCCAGTGTTTCATGCAGTTCATGCTCCTCTGAATTCTTTCTTGTGGAAGATCATAGACACAGTATTTAGTATTTTTGGTTTTGCTCTGCAGGAAATACAGACATTAAATGGAAAGAAGATTTTTAAACATCTGTGACTCTCCAGAGAGTTTACATTTTATTTACTGATTTCCTGAGCCAATAGGGTTGTTTTGTCTTTGTAAATTAAATGCCAGTGGATATTTAGTTAAATAATTGTCCTTTGTATTTTTTTTTTTCCATTGTTTAAAATCAGTATATGCAAATGCTCTAGTTAAACTGGAATCATACTCCAAATGGACAGGATAGACTTTTAGTCTTGAAGTCTGCTCCAGGTCATAATGAAATAAATGGAAGTTTTAACAGAAACTTTGGTGGCAGCTCGATGGAGCCTGTGATATGCACAGTAATGGCTTTCTTTCAATAGTGCCAATAACAATTCATCATTTATTCCAGATCCAGTTATTTTTAGATTATTTGTAACACTGCATTATTTTGAAAGCATATACACACCAAGACATAGTAAGAAATTAAAAAAATATATAGTTTGGTAGTCTAAAAGCACGTGCTTGAGATCAGTTCCATTATCTACTGTCAGCATGGCAGTAAGCAACTTGCTTTAGCCTCATGTCACATTCCACATTTTGTGCAACTATGACGGGGCAACATTTCTATGGAGAAATGAAAACACATGTGGACCAACACAAGTAGTTACCTTCCAAATACTATTATGGCATTCACGTGTTCTTTGGATGAAAAGTAAAAGGCTTAAGAGAAATCTATCTTCAGAACAGAAAAATACTGAGCTTAATTTTCACTGACATGTGCTATGGTAACCTCCAAGGATACTGCTCTGGAATGAAGAGACATTATCAGCATGAATCACTCAGGAATAATTTTAAATTTCATTCATTTTTGCATATTAAGGTATACTTAATGGATGGAAAATACTAATCAGTTACAGCCAGAAATTGAAATTAAGGGAAACATCAGATAAATATGCTGCAGGAGGCAGAGGTATGGTGCAACAGTTTCTTCTGTGGCACCATCTATCACATACCAGCCTTTTTAGTAGTGTGTGAAGAATACAAGCATGAATATCAGTTTGTTGTATACTACTACTATTCCAATCAAAGTAAAAGGTACAGACTTTCAACTGGAGATCTCAGACTTTGAGCAAGAATAAACCTTTAAGTCAGATTTTTCAGTTACTTTGCTCTTTTAGGAGGAAGGCAAAAAAGAAAGAACAAGAAAACCTACAAACACTTCTGCATAAATGCAGCTGACCCTCTATAAATGAAAAAAATGAAGGAAGAAGTCCTGGCTCCAGCAGTGCATTCACAATCTCCCAGAAAGTAATGAAATTGAATTGCAAAAGTTATTCACTACTCAATGAAAGGAGAAATAAGGCAAAGCAGAATGTCTTTCTGTTATCTTGTAGGCAATAGCAGTGTAAGCAATTTTCTCTAAGACCTAGATCTTAGAATGTAGAATTACAGATAATGTAAAATTTACAGAATCATAAGCTTTCCCATGTGAATCCGGCCCTTCAATCCACTAAAACGTTGCATTGGCATTTTCAAATGAAGAGCCAACTACTGAAGCACTTACTGAGTTGAGGTTTTTCTCAAAGGAAAACAAATCCGAACTGAAAAATGTTTCAAGCTTGAGGAAAAAATGAGAAGCACTTAATTTGTCTGCTCTGAAGTACTATTGGGTCTACACAAACAGGTTTTCCCCAGAGAACCAGTCTGTAACCACTCGGATGTCCTTAGGATGATTGGGTCCTCTGCTCCTCTGAGAACATTAGAGATAATACAGAACTGGTGCTTAACCTTGCTGCTACAATTTACTAAGTCAGATTTACAAGATTTGGAGCTGGTCTGAGTCTTTTTTCATATATTTCGATGGCTCTCTTACTCTACTCTGGCTCACAATTGCACTTACGCCTATAGGTGGTGAATGTCAAATATTAAAATACCAATATCTGAATATCAAAACCTAACAATTCTTACATTTTGAATGTGTACCAGAAGCTGAAATCCCACCCCTTTTCACTGTACTTTTTAAACAAGGAAGAGACACGATCTTGTTTATAAACGTTCATTTAAAATGAGTCTGTATGGACTACAGTTTTTCGAAAAGAAACCTGTGTATATGTACCATTTAAATGTGCATTTTCATTCTGGAGTTTTTACATTAGCCCACTGATTCCTCTGCCTCTGGCCACAGAGCTCAAGCCATCTGCAAATATCTCATTTCAGTGACTTGTCAGTGCCTGCTCACTTGTTCAAAATCAGCACAACGGGCTCCTGGGTCAACAAGTAACAAAGGTAACTTCTTTTTCTCTACAATTCCTGACCCTATCTTGCATTCCTGAAATACAATGGGGATTTTAGCCACTCAAATCTTCTTATTGGCACAAAGAATGAAAAAGCAACATGCTGTCAGCATGTTTTTCTCTCTGTTTGAACTCAGCGATTCAATCACTTTCAGGAAATTCTCCAAAGTGGTGAGCTTAAAAAAGGGGGGTCAATTCTCTTGTCTCTCGTTTACAGATAACTTTAATGGAGCAGAAATGCTATTAGTATTAATATATTTTCAGGCGAAGAGCAAGTAGGGGTTCTGGGGAGAGCACTAAGCTCTGCCAGCAGTTAAAAAGCTGGTACCCAAAGGTGATTTCTCAAAGGTGATTCCAAAGGGGGCTTCATTTTGCCCCCTCCAGACACACAGGCCCACATGTACCCCCAGCTGGGCCGCCTCTCCCTGCTGCTGCCTGGGGCAGGGAGGGGACACTGTTTCATGCCTCCGTGTCCCTCTTGCCTGCCCCATGACACTCCACACAACTCCTGTAGAAATGAATTGCCTCAGAGGTGCCAAAATCAGGCTAAACGCATCTTCTGATCCTCTGAAAAGTAAAAGGATTGATACAGAAGAATGAAAGAGGGCCGAGCCCTTGCCCTGGCTGTGGCTGTGGCAAGCACAAAGCCTTTAGTCTGCATTTTCATGGCTAACTGGTGAAGCACGAGGAATGCAACATGGGTCAAGTGCGTTAGAAGCAAATCCATACAAAGGCAGCAGCTCTCTGGTACTTGACAGCCTGCTCAGAAACTGCAGCCACAGTGGAGGCAGCAACAAAAAATCTGCAAAACTCCCCTTCCCTTACATACACCTGGGTATTTTTTCAGATAACCAGAAAAATCTAAGAAGTTCTTTGAGTTGAAAAAAAAAAAACTGACAACAACAGTGTAACAGAGCAAATAGGTACCACGTGTTACATTTTGATTCCTTTGCACCTTTGGCTCACTTAATTTCAGAGCTAAACTGTACGCAATCAGTAGAAATCTTTCTCCTTCGAAAATGTCACTGTGACTGATGACAAAGCTAGAGAAGATAAACATTGCAAAACGCTGTCAGGAGAGATGTAGAGGATACGCATTAACTTTGATGTAAGCCCTTTATGGCATACATAAAAATAAATGATCTTAAAAGTTAATACCAATCACTGCGTACATATATACGAAATCACAAGAGCTATCAGTGAACTATAGATCAGCATCTGAGTAAGAGGACCCGAGTGCTACAGTGCTGGATAAATCACATTTACATAATCCAGCTGTGCTTCTCCGCACATATCTCTGGAAAGCATCGTTTCATTACTATGACTGCTTCTCCCTGTGAAATGTAAATCTTGCAGTAGGGGCCTGCTGAGACGCAGGGCTGAGTGCAGAGAGACTCCACCACACTAATTAACAAACAGGCAGGCTCAATCTCAAAGTAACTGTCGATTCCTGTGATTAGAGAAATTGCTGCACTGGCATTTTCTTTATTACCCAAAGAAAGCGACTTTAGAGTCATTCTTTTCTTTAAATGCCAAACCACAGCATGCTCTCAGGGCCTGGGCTACTATTCAAGCCCATCCCTCTTCATATTCACTCCGTTATTACTCTGCTTTCCTCATTTTCTCCTTTTATAAAGAACATCATTATAGGGTAACTTCATAGTAGATGTATACTGGGATAGGTACAGTGAGTGTTTAACACTATGAAGATGTAAAATTTAACACATTTTTTGCTTTTCAACAAAATTAAGCATATGAAAAATCGAGAGAGAAGGCACTAAAACAGAAGAGACTGAAAAACAATAACACTGCAACAAGAGCAGGCTTAGGAAAGAGATGGGGGTTAGAATGAGCTAGAGCCATCTCTAGCACATCTTAGGGAAAAGACATGGCCTAGCACATAGCAAAGTAAACCACTGTTATTATCCATCACTTGAGTAATGTAGAAGGAAAATTTCCTTGCAGTTCAAAGAATGAAAGCACATAGCTTTGAAACTATCATCTTGCTTTTCTTCCCTAATATTTGAAGCATTTTCCACAAAATTTTGTTACCAAGTCTTTCAAACAAAGCAGCTGCAACCTGAGATTCTTGCTCTTTCTCTTCCCAAGACAGAAATAATGAAGGCCAGCACAATCTATTTCACTGCTGTAGGTAGATATGTTAGAACCCACTGCTTCCAATTCCCCTGCTGTGTGCTTTCCACATCAGTCCCACCTTTCCATCTGTGGCAAGATCTCCACTTCCATCAAACCCCTACAGACAGAGTCATGCACAGCAGCCATTGCTTACCACTGGGGCAAATAACTGCTGATAAATGGAAAAGTGGTATTCTGTTTTGACTGCAGGACTTTGGATTAAAGGCAGCCATTCTGCTCCACACGCACACAGAAATTTCCAGTGTCAAGAAAGCCAGGCATGTATGTGCAAAGGGACTTAATGTGCACTCCCTTGGAGCACAGGACTTGAGGCTGAAAACCAAAAGTCACACCTTAAAGTACAGAATTTGAGGCTGGCCATTACACTGACAGGAAGGCGTTACAGCCACATCATAGAATCTTTTCAACTGTTTCTGTCTAATTGGAAATGAATTAACACATCATGGGGGACATATCTTTTCTCAGCACCTCCTGCCTTGCATAAAGGCACTTAATGATTGACTTGTATAGATACTCTTTCTAAGTATAGAACCTGGCTGGGAAATGAGTTTGTCTGTCTGAAGATTTGTTCCATACTTGTTTTAAAGCCAAATTACTCTTCATATATTGCTCGTAAGTTTCATACAAAAATTGGACATTTAAACCAGGACAACACAATTTTTACTGTTCAGATACCAGATTTTAAGATTTTACGCCACTCTTGCTTTTGTGTCTTTTCTTGAGTTGCTTAATTAAATTTCTGCACAAGCCTGTCTCCAAAACTCCTGTACTATATTTCCCTTCTCATATTAAAATTTGCTCCCATTTTCATATTAAAATTTGCTCCCACTTAAAGCACATACGATCTCTCTTCTTTTTCACAGTTGCTTATGAATGTCACAGTTTCCCTCAGCCATGAAACATCAATTCATTCAAATGACTCCCTAAACTGCATTTCATCAAGCTCATCTTTTGGAGATGGTCTTTGATTCACTTGCCCAAAATGATGCCATTCTCTCAGCTCCTTTGAAGAGTCGCTCATAGTTGGGTTTCACTGCATTCTGAGGGCCAAGGATCTATGTCTTTTCTGCTTTCTGCCTCCTAGGAATGGAAAGAGCTCGGCAGTTGAGCTGTTATTCAATATTTGACAATACAATTTGTTACATATGCAGAAGAAAATGCTGGTAATAACTTGTACTATTAGGTAGAGTAGCAGCAGAGGAATAACGACTTATTCATAATCTGCTTGACAAATAGCTACCAAAAGGAAACTTTCTAAACGTGATGATCTGCATGATAGGGTGAGGATACTTTCCATTTCAGTTCTTGCTTAGTTTCTACCAGACAGAAATAAGCTTATCTATGAAATAAACATGCCCCATTCTCCTCTACTCCCAAAATACTGACAGAATATCCAGTTCACAGGCAAAAGAAATAAGCATTTTCCATCTATTCTAATTAACTGTCATTGCCATGTCTTGAAGACTCCACTTGTCAAAACATACGTAACTTGTAGCGGTTTGCTATTAGTAATGATGTTAACAATGACCTGTCAAATTAACTAAAAACAAGTGAATTAGGATTGCTTCAGATACAGACAGAAAGCCTGATGGGGATGTCAAAACTAACAGAACAGTTTCAACTCCGGTGGTCTTCCAGGATTATATAAGACATACTTTGAAAGGTCAGAAACAGTTAATCAGCTTAACACAGAAGAGTCAACCAGAACCCTCACTTCAGAAAGATTTCTAAACAATATACAAGCCTTAGTTTTTCATTAAAAAAAAAAAAAAAAAGACTGTGGTGAATGTGTATTAAAAGCTTATTATTAAAAGCATCTTTGCTGCATTCTGATATGTTCTGTTACAATGGTATGTTCTCATGGCAGTCCTTTCTAGACATAAAAATATATCTGAGTTTTAAAGGACTATAATTAATTACATCAATTCATCACCACAATTTTTCTTTATGTTCCTTAATTGAATGAATAGAAGATTTTAATTAATAAAACATGTATTGACCTGAGAATTTTCTTTATGAATGAAAAGTCTTTCCAGTACACTTTGCCCCTGAAAAGGTAATAAACTCTCTAGTAAGCAAAACTTCCAGAGGCAGCTTTAGAAGTAAACAGAAAAAGACCTCAACTTAAAGCTCTCATTGTTTTGAAAGCGCCGGCTCTATTCTCCTGCCCAGTAGAAATGCTTCTCCTTTTTCATCCATATTTCAAATACAGATATGTAAGGAAAAGGAAAGAGAGAGAAAAAGGAAAAAGGAGTCTATATGCATCAAAATCAAAGTAAATTGAAAGGTTTTACAGAGTTTCTAGGAGTGTAATTCTGCCAAACTGCAGATATTCATTAATTATATATTTTCTTACAGCCAAATTTCACATTATAATACACTGGCATCTCACTCCTAACTATATTTTAAGTTGTCAGGATTCAAATAATGCATCTATTGTGAAATGACAAAATTTAATTTTAACATACTCCCAGCATGTGCAATAGATTCAGAACAGACAGAACTTCTGGAGAAGGACATATTCTTGCTCTATGCAGACTTTGTATAAGCATCCCAAACATTCCAGTTTTCTCTGTCTTGGAAATAGAAATAGTGGTCTGAGGTTTATGTCTAAGAGCTGCCTCTGGGTCACAAAAGGAGAGTTCAAAAGAAAGAAAGAGAGTTAGTTGCTAAGAGACCACAGTTACTGAGCACATGCTGTTATCTAATGATATGCAGTGAAGGTTTTGCAAGGAGAGAATGTATCTCCATGTACCAATAATGCCTGTCATTTACTGAGAGCAAAATACCCTTATAATAGTAGAGGAGGCCTCTCACTTTATGCTAAAATGTATAAGTGCTTAAACAGAGCAAGTCTTGAGAACTAAAATCCTCAAATTTATTCATTCTCCGTGTGCTTTGTCTCTGTCACTAATTTGCTGATATTAATCCTTATTTTATGAGCAGCAATATAAACTTCCATAGTACTGAAGCACGCAGAGGAAAACAGTCAGTACCAGCTTGTTATTTCAGAATTACAGGGCTTGTTTGTGATGCTCAGCTGACACAGTCCCACTTCTGCCTGTGCCAGGCTTCTAACTGGCAGGGTCCCTGTTAGCAAAAGCCATCTCTAAGTGGCTGAATACACCCTGAATACAAGTCAGCACTTAACGCTGGAACCATCAAAAAGGCCAGCTATTTCAACATTCTCCAGATTCAAATTGCAAAACCCAAGAAGAAATATAAATAATGAGACTTCCATTTAGAACACTATTTTCTTTATTTATGCTATTCACTGTACTTAAAAGTTTCACCAAACCACTACAAGTATAACAGCAATACTACGAGGACAGGAAGACACATCCCCTGAGACCCCTATGGTCTGAATTGTTTCTAGTATTTCACCTTGAATAAAGTATTTCCCTTCTTTTCTACTTGCCCTCATGAGGCCCCAGTTGGAATACTGCATCCAAATCTGGGACCCCCAAACAAAAAAGATGCAGAGTTGTTGGAGATGGCCCAGAGGAGGGCCACAAAGATGATCCAAGGGCTGGAGCACTTCTACAAAGACTTGCCCAGTCTGGAAAAGAGAAGGATGCAAGGAGACCTCATTGCAGCCAATACTTAAGGAGTTTATAAACACGAGAGAAGCCAAGTTGTACATGGGTAGATAGTTATAGGACAAAGGGGAATGGTTTTATACTAAAGAAAAGGAAATTTACATTAGAAGTCGGGGAAGTTTTTCACTGAGAGAGTGGTGAGGTGCTGGAACAGGCTGCCCAAACAGGTTGTAGATGCCTTGTCCCTGGAGGTGTTCAAGGCCAGGATGGATGGAGCCCTGGGCAATCTGATCTCATACCTGATCTAGCAGCTGTTCATCTCTGCCTGTGGCAAGGGGGTTGGAACTTGATGATCCTTGAGGTCCCTTCCAACAAAAGCAATTTTATGATTCTATGATTCTATATGATTTTCCTCCTACCTGCTCCTGAACATTTTAACCTGCCTGTACATGTAGAGAAGTGGGCAGTCCAGGAGCCATAAGCAGAAACATTATCAGTCACTCCCAAAGTACCCCTCAGTGTCCTTAGTTGAGTTCAGCATCCTCTGAAGGTCTCTCTATCCTTACGCTATAAGCAATCCTTACATAGCTGACACCAGTTACTAAAGTCCCATTTGGCTATAATTTGGCAAAATCAATTGCACTTATATTGTCCTAGTCTGGATTTCAATTAGGGAGTGCATAGGGTTATCCAGATCCAGCACATAGATGGATGTCACTTACATTTTTTTATGTGATTTATGAAACTTATTCCAGCACAAAAAGGTGGGTTATTTACAGAACAAAACCTGAACTATTCTACTCCTACTGCTTTTCCTTGCAACAGAATACTGAAGTGTAATTTTCAAATTGCCTCCCACACTGCCTTTCCAGAGAATTTTTTCACCCCACGCCATTGTCTGTTTCCAGGATAAGTGGCCAGAGGGAGAGTGCAGCTCTTGATCCTGGTCATTAACTGATGTGAATAATGATGCTTCTCTGAAACTATGGATCTGGAGTATGTTATTCATCCAAATGGTTATTTGGTTCTTAGCAAAATCATTGAACTCATGAAGTCTAATTGTTTCTGTGTAGCTATTGTGGTCAGTCACATCTCCAGATGCTGTGAATGAGCATTCTATTCTCTTGCCAAAATTCTCAGTGAAATTTTCAGAGAAACAAAACATTATGACACTCTTCTCCAAATGCGTGTGTTTAATTACTGATAAAAAGAATGGGAGTTGTAGATGTGAACTAAGGAAAAATTCTGTGTTCATTCAAAGTAGATGAGATTTTTTCCACATAAACTCCCAAAGGCATAATTTCCATCCTGTTCAATTCTGATATTGTTTTGCTTGCCTTAACTAAATCTTCAAAGAATAAAGGAAACAGCTTCCATTATGAAACGTGTTTGTAACTCTGATCAGCGTCCACAATCAAGACAGAAAAGGGGTGTAGAAAAGCAGACATCTTCTCCAGTCTAACACAAAACCCGTAATGAAAAAAGCAATGAACCATGCATTTTGGTTTCAAAAATATTCAATCAGAATATTAAACTGCATTACTATTACAAGCTCCTGCAAAAAATCCACATCTGCCTTAAACCCACGAAGTCAAGTGATTTAGTAAGTCAATAGGATTTGTAATTTAAACATGCAACTACTAATCAACAAAATCAACATATGCACACGTGTTTATGTGTTCATGCATTTTAAACAGAACTGCTAGACATTTTTTTTTTCCTGTAAACAAGGTTAGACATTTTCATTCATGAGGAATGATACTGTCCTACAGAAATGATCTCTGTGAGAGCACTCATTGTCCTGACTCCTCCATTTGTTTTAAATGGTCTAGGTCTTTTCCAAAGGTACTAAATATATGTATAATTATACTCTTAGATTAAACATAAGAACAAGTGCAATACAAGTAAAGCTACTGAAATAGCTAAGAACACATCTGGATCTTCAGTTTGTGTAACAAAACTGCTACTGCTTCTAAAAAGGGTGGGTTATCAATGGAAATAAGCTCTGTAATGTTGTCTTTCACAGTGTGAGGAGCTATTCCCAAATTATCTGTTTGAACGAGGTGCTACGTCTGGATGAGGAGCTACGAGATACGGCTTAGTAGCTTAGTGGGTAGTAATGGTGAGAGGAGAACAGTTGGACTGGATGATCTTGTAGGTCCTTTCCAACCTCGTGATTCTGTAATTCTAAGATAATATTTTTCAAAGCACTAAGAAGATATGCAATGATAAACATCTGTTGTTTTGCATTTCAATATTAAATTATAAGAAAACTGTATGTTTGTTGCAGAAGAAGCAAAAGTCTGACTTAAGATTTGGAGGTTGTTCGTTGGTTTGGGTTTTTGGCAGGAGATGGGAGGGACTTTATTAGCCACACTGTAGAGAATGAGATTTTAAGGCAAAAGGACTCCCTCATTAATGTTCAACAAGCAAAACACACCTTTGAGAATTTAGTGTGACACCAAACCACATGACATGGACAATATGCATATATGCCCAGAGAGGTCATGGATGCCCCATCCCTGGAGGCATTCAGGGCCAGGCTGGATGTGGCTCTGGGCAGCCTGGTCTGAGGTTGGCAACCCTGCACATGGCAGGGGGGTTGAAACTACACGATCATTGTGGTCCTTTTCAGCCCAGGCCATTCATTGATTCTGTGATACGTTGTAACAAAAATCTATTTTCTAAATAAACAATTATTGTATGTTACAAACTGCTAAAAATGTTTCACAAACTGAAGCCACTTTGATCTTTCAGTGATGGATTACACATGGAAAGCTTTACAAGGAGTACAGAGGCCAACACCTGCTCTGAAGAAAAGGCTGCTTGAAGTTTCTGGCTCTGGAAACTCATTTTCACAGCAGTCCTTTGATTTGTGGCCTTGAGTTCTCATTTTCTACAATTTGAATCCAAAGAATATGTATAACGCAATGATCCTGACAACTGAAAAAGAAACATCACAATCTGCACAGAATGCTACTGAGCTATGAACTTCCTTACCAAAGCTTTTACTTGCATTCCTGTGCCACAGAACTTAAATCTTTTTCTGCCCTCTGATCAGTTTGTATAATCTCTCTCCATAACAAATGAAAAATGTATATTTACATTTCATTTCCAAAGAAACCTTATGTCCCAGAATTTTTGTATTTTTTTTAATATTTTTTAAGCTAAAAAGCTTAAAATGGAATCAGATAAAGTCTATTTTCCCTCCATTGTCACCTACTCCACTGTTTTGCACAACGTACTTAACACAGAACGCTTTAAGCACTTGATTCCATCTCTGAGAGCAAAACTCTGTTTTCTACGGTATGCATCTAATTTCTGTAAAGTCTAAACTCCCAAAGAAAATTCTCATTTATCTTAATTACTTTAATTCTTAGTTTATAGAATGCTTCATATTTTCTTTTCCTTTTCAAAAATTGTTGCTTTCAACAAGATGTGCTACGGACATACACACACTTTGTAGGGCTTTGTTCTTTAGAATAATGTTATCAGAATACAAACGTGTTTAAGCTATCCTGTTTAACTGAATGATAGCAACTACACACTTAAAAGTGTGAGTAGATCCATAGCTTTATCATTCTCCTTCCTCCCACAAGAAGAAGTGCTCCAGCCCTCTAAGCATCCCTGTGGCCCTCTCCATCCTGGACCCACTCCGTCAGCTTCACATTCTTCCTATGGTTGGGAACCCCAGGTCTGGACACCATGCTGCAGGTGGTACCTCATGATGGCAGAGCAGAGGGGGATGATCCCCTCCCTGGAGGTGATTTCCAGCTCTTGCTGACACCTACTTATTTGATATTTTAGGTGATCCAGACTGAGATGCTGCTTACTTTTGCATATCAGTTCCCCTGTTTCTAATTTCAACATTAAAATTGAAAGTAATATTAATTCAGAGAGGCATTCAAAGGATTCTTGGGTAAGAGAAAAATACAGAAAACAGCGGCACTTAACCAACCCTAGTGACAGAAAGCACTAATCTTTAAAGAACAAATTGCAGAAAGAAAAGGCATGGGCACACAAGTCATAACAATTACCCTTAAGGTCTCTCTGCTGCCAACTGTCAGAAAGACAGAAGAGGAATAGAGCAGATTTATTGCTGTGCTCTTAGAGAGGCTAATCACTGTCTCAGGCTGATAGTTTTAAAAGCTGTAGATGGTTGATTTTGTCCTATTACCAGACTCTAAGTAAGTTATCAGAGAATTCAAACACAGAGAATACAAACACTCAGTGGCAGTGTCAGGGCAATTGCCAAACAGCAAGAGGATCTAGCTCAGTTGCTCATAATTTCAGCTGTTCACCAGCAGGTGGGACTTAGAGCGTAGTAGGATTTCAACTACTCAGAATCCTTACACATCATGCATTGAAAGATTCGTCAAAGAAAAACAAAAATATGTTAAAAATACACAATATATTCAAAAATGAAAAAATGAAGAGATTCAAGAAGCCTCACAGTATTTTTTACTAGTATTTTCCTGTCCTGAGTGTGAGATTTCATTGAGAATAGAAGCTGAAGGAGAGACCAAAGATGTGCCTAACCAAAGGTCAGCTCAAAATCATGTCATCAAGAACTATTGAGTCCATTTGTGTCAAGACTTTAAAGTCTTGATCACCTACAGTTCCTTAGATAACTATGAAATTAATTGAATTAACACCTTCGAAAAGAAGACACTGCATTCTAGCTTATCCCAAAAATCAATGCAGAAGCATACCTGGAAGCACCCAGAAAAATGACAGAGACCCAGGACAGAGAACTTCATTTTCTTTCCAAGTCTGATGAGGAGCAGCACAGCTCCTTGAACACCTTGCAGCTACAATGGCTGAGATGTGGCAGAGGATGAGCACCACACATCATTGCTGGCTCATCTCCATAACACCCTTGGCCTCTTCAGGAGATTGCCAGAGGAATGACAGCAGTGCAGAATGTTCGGAACGGCATATTGCATATGATCCATCAAGATGGAATCCATGTATTAGTGTTGTCAATGTATGAGGGATGGTCCAAAAGTCTCCTATTTTATGATGTCAGCCCACGACAGCAGAGGTAGATGTTGGTAGTATGGCAGTAAGGACTGAACTTTCCCACCAATATTGCATTACATGTTGCTGCCATGAGACAGATGACAGCAGAGTGGCTGTCCAACACAATGGCATCTAACATGGAAGTGCAAATGAAACAAAAGGGTGGAATTTAATTCCTCCCTGTGGAAAAAAATGGCACCCATTCATCGGTGCTTGCTGAACATTTATGGAAGCCAAACAGTGGATGTGAGCACAGTGAGGCAGTAAGAGGTGTGTTTCAGCAGTGACACCAGCAATGTAAGACATGCCCTATTCTGGACAGCCATGCAGTTTTTACAAGCGTGGTATGCAGGCTCTTGTTAATTGTTGATGAAGACGTATAACTTGTGGTGGTGACTGTGTTGGAAAAAAAAAAAAGACTATTTTGTAGCTGAGAATTTTTTTGTAGCCCTACAAAACAATGTTATTGTGCTCTTTGTGTCCGTTGTAGTTTCCATGGAAATAAATAGGAGGCATTACTTTCAGAGTAACCTGTGTACTTCGATAGGAACTTGAAACTTCCAGCTGACGGAAGTATTTCTTTGCTTCAGATGAAGCACCTAGATGCCTGGGAGTAATTTTTCTCTTGGTGGCCTCCACTTAGATTGAATACAATCAAGTTAAATTCCCAGACCCCATGAGCCAATGTGCATATAATCCTGTACCCCTCGTATGCATAACTGACTGTTTGGTTTCAGATTACTGCCAATGAAAACACAAACAGAAGAGATTCAGGAAGACAATCACACTGTGCCAAGGTAGGACATATTTTATTCTATTTAAAATGACTGCAGATGTACTTAAATTGAGACAAGGAAAGCTGTGAGGTTTAGATTTAAAGAGAAATCAATCATCTTGCTGCTCAACGGAAAGAAGGATTTAAGAAAATTAAAGTGGAACAGTTGAAGACATCATCTTTCACTACAGCCAGCACTGGATTATAGGTATAGAAAAAAAGGAAGCCTGCAGGAGAAAGGGGCTGGAGTGAGCGGTAAGGAAGTGTTTTAACAACTGGAAACCGGAAAATGTATTTATTTACTGCTGGGGACCATGAACCAAGAAATCAGATAGAAAAAATAGTCTCTGCTGGTCTGCGCAGATGCTGTTCTCAGTTAACAAAATTTGTAATTTTATGCAAATTAATGTGAGCATAGACAGGGATAACCTCTTATGGATATCATCACAATTTATTATCACAGAGTCTTCATTTTGTTTATTTGGACCTCGAGGCCTAGAGATGAGATAATTTGAATTTTTGACAGAGAGTAGATGTTCCACCTTTCTGGCTGGTCTACGAACTTTGCCACCTTCTAAGCCATCTTTTTTTGCCAGCTTCTACCCCATGTAGCAGAGATGAAAAATGCTTTCTTACTAATTTTCATTTGCATTTCTATAGCATTATATATATATATATATATATAAAAGACAGTTAGGTCTTAACTATATTGGTACCCTTTTTTTCTTTACAACAGAGGCACGCTAAAGAAAAATACAAGCAGGTAATATAAGCTAGGCCAATAGCTACATTATTGAATCTTACACATAATTATGATAGATTTCAGTTTTTGTTTCTCCAACCTTTAGAAAAACTATAAAGGATTCAAGAATGCAAAGTATGCAATATGTCTGAACATAACAGAAAAGGAGTCAACCGCTTAAAATCCATGCACAGCTAATTAACTTATATGACGCACAAATGATTACAGATGTTTCAAAAATGTAACCTTTCCCCTAGCTCATGTTTAGAAGTTGCACTGACAAAATTCCAGCTTCAAGTACCACCCGCTTTGGAAAAACCTTCCCAAATGGTGAGCATGGGTATGGCATGTATATCCTTACATTATTTAATTAAGCAACAGAGTGTGGCTGAAGCTGTGAGAATAATTGAATCATCAGTGTCTCAGGAGTATTCTGTGACACACTGGGAATGTTTCCTACCACAGGATTCACTCGGAAGTGTTATGTTTTCATTCCCCAGGAAAGTACTACAAAAATAATCCTGCTCCTTTACCATACTAATATTTAACAGCTGTAAACTATGTATATCTATCTTTTTCATTCTCCTTTCAACAGCCACCATGTTGTTACAGACTGTACATGGATTTAGGCTAGAAGAGATCCATGAAAGTAAGAGAAGCTGTGGTGCCCCATCCCTGGAGGCGCTCTAGGCCAGGTTGGATGGGGCCCTGGGCAGCTGAGCTGGTGGGGGGCAGCCCTGCACATGGCAGGGGTTGGGGCTGGGTGGGCTTTGAGGTAGGGATGTAAACCTTTCTGTGATTCTACTCACCTGGGTCAACCTCCTACTCAAAGCAGGGATTACAAAATCATTTAAGGAATCTTGTCAGAGAGGACATCTATTCCAGAAAGTGACCATCACATTTTCTCCACCCCCAGAAAAAACTACAGAGTGGGATAAGGCGATGCTATTGGGAAGTCCCACATCTAAAGAGGGGATGTGGTGGGGTGGATGGAGGAGAAATGAAGCAGAGTCCCATTTTGTTTCATCCTGATCCAGTGAAAAGAGAGCAGCCACATGAAGGAGCAAGAATGAGTGCAGACACCAAAAGTCTGTGCAAGGAAACTGATTCCAGCTCCCCAAATCCTGTGTCATCCAGAGTGCAAATATCCCTCAACATAACACTGCTTGGCCACCTCTCCTCTGTGTTGGATATCAGAGCTGTTCTACATGTGATCTGCATGGGTGTACAGCATGTGTACCCACATACATCCCCAAAGAGCACAGACACATGGTTAACTCCATATGGTTGGGACACAGCACTTTGCCCCAGGAAACAAGCTGTTGAAGGGAAGGTGAGACATAATGGCCGCACAGATCTCTCATCCTTCCTACTGTTTTGTCCTCTTGAATGGCTTTGCTTTCTTTTGCGCTGCACAGACTCGGCATTCCTAAAACACAGTCAGCTTTGTCTCCTTCCCAGTCTCCAGGTAATCTAAACTATAAATGAGCTTCATTATCACTTGTCAAGATTTCATACCAAAGAAAAGTCATAATAATAATTAAAACAAACAAACAAACAAACAAAAAACAACACCAAACAAACAGAGAAAAAAACACAGGAAACAAATCTTATGCACATTTGGCCTAATAACTCACAGTCATTCTTCACAGTCCTTACGAAGAGAGAAAATACATTTTCCATATTTATCATGCTGGTCTTGGTGCCAGCCCATTTTTGTCACGGTTTGCAAAACCAGTATTGCCCAGTGTCATAGTAATGAGACTCATAATACTATTTGCAATGAAAAGTCTGGGCAGGAGAAACCTTCCACTTCACTTTGGCAATAAGTTCTCTGCAAGAGTCACTTTCTCACCTCACATGAAAAATGTACTGGTAAGATCAGAACCTCCTGCTTTGAAAACAGAAGGCTCAATTTCACCTTAACACCTGTTTTTTTTTATGAATGCTTCAGTATTTATACTGATCACATGAGGAACGATTAGTTATTTTATACAAAACACAGTACTGCACTGGCACTACCTTTTGCATGTCATATGTAACCACCAATAGAAAGTTCTTACAAGTTTCCTTTTTGTTTCACACACACACACACACACAAAATCACCTTTTTGTGCAGCTTGCACTTGACACCAGCATTTGACCATGATACCATCCTGAACACTGAATTCCAGAAATGCAGCTTTGTCTCCCACCCAGCCTCTAGGCAACCTAAACTATAAACTATTTTCATTATCAGTTGTCAAGAATTCATACAGATGAAAAGTCATAATAAAAAACAAAACAAAACAAAAACATTGAAAAGAAATCCTATGAATGAGAAAGATAATGATTTGTTTTTGACAAAAGATTGATTTTACTCTAATATGCAGCTGCCATCAGCCCCTACGCCTGTCTCAAGGGTGTTATTTGGATTCTCAATTAAGCTAACTTAATAAAGAATAGCAAGGAAATATCCTTGTGATAATAAAAGGAAATGACAACCCAAGCCAATAGTAAGTCTAGTCACCCCTTTAAAATAAGAGTTTCTCCAGACCTGTCAAAGTAAGTGTTTTATGATAAATAGATGCTATATTGAGAAGATTAAAAAATCAGAGGTCTCTTGGATATCCCTCCATGGTTTCCCTCAAATCCTTCTATTAGTGTTTAGCTGACTGTAATTTTTAGTGTACCATCTCTAATGTACTCAAGCTGAGGGTAAGCTGTGCAAATCCTGTGCAAATCTGGTTTGAATAAGCAGAGCCAGCTCACTATCCCATCCCACAGCAATATGCTACTTTCAGTTAGGCTTACATGGCACTCCAGCAAGACCCCCAAATAGAAGCATATACCTGACCCATAACCTTACAGGAAAAAGTCCTTCTCTGGGAGCAGAGAAGAGGGGAAAAGCTCAATCTTTTTATCAAGTCTGTGTTGATTTTACTTGTGTTTGCAGAGAGAAGATGGGAGACATGAGACTTCCCTATGGAATCAACCAGCAAGAGATGCCCTGAAAACACACAATGCTTAAGATCGTAAAATCTGTGTACCTTGCATTCATTTCACAAGAATGACTTTGTCTTTTTGAAGAAAGGTCTCTCTTCCCTAAGTGATGAAAGCTAATAAAAGTGGCTAGCAAGCAGAGCTCAATATCAGGAGATACTGCCTGCTACAGCCTCTGCATCCCATGTATTTGTCTCCTGCCCTAGGCCTGCCCTGACAACCTGTTGACTTCCCATCTATTTCTAACTGGTCTCCATAGACCTACTCTGGATGGCCTTGAAGAATTGCTCCCTTAGTAACCTTTTTGTATGATTTCTACATGTTCCTGTGCCTGACGTTTCACTACTCTGTCACCTGATATGCTCTCCATGGTACTTCATTTCATGTAATTTCTGCTGTTTTAAATTAGCAGAAATCAGGCCCCTTCTACTAGTTTATGGACAACATTTTTACATGTGTTTTTTTTGATTGACTGCTAATATTTAAGGACTCTGGACTTGCAGAGTTGGTCACAAATTTACAACTTTCCACAGTGTTTTTTCTTTCTTCTGCTTTCCTTCTGGAAATCTCTACATTTGTCTTTCCTTCCCTGATTCATTTATCCAATTTTTTTAACTAAATAATATTTCTGTAGCATTGCTTTCTACAGATTTCAGCAAACCTGGTGTCTGCCTGCATGTTTGAATTGTATAGCACATTTCAAACTAAATTTTGGCCAGAAAAGCCATAGAAAGTAAAGCATACAAAGAATATATGTGTTGGTTATACAAGGGCCGCTTCAAAAGTAACGCATCCTATTTTATACTGTTGGTCTACAATCTCAGAGGCAGATGGTGGTGGTGTGGCAGCAGAGGCTGAACCCTTCCACCAGTATCCCATTACATGTTCTTGCTGCGTGACAAATGGCAGCACTATTGGTGCCTGACACAGAAGTGTGGATGAAACAAAGATGTATCACTGAATTACTCCATGCGGAAAAAAAGGCACCCATTGACATTCACAGATGCTTGTTAAGCAAAAGTTGTTAGAGACCAAAGTGGATAGGAGCACAGTGGAGCAGTGGGTGGTGCATTTCAGCAGCGCTGACTGAGTCACCTCCGTTGGTGAAGATTGTTACAAGCGCCTTGTGTAAGCTCTTGTTCATCACTGATGAAAATGCAAAGCTAATGGTGGTGACTATGTTGAAAAAGTGTTTTGTAGCTGATTTTTGCTCTATCAAATAGTCTAATAGTGTTAGCATGCTCTTTGTGTCTATTGTAGTTTCCACAAAAATATATAGGAGGCATTACTTTCAGAGCAACCCATGTATATTGGGTTTGAACTTATTCCCTTTCCCAGATCAAGAAAATGGAGGGAAATCCATATATACGTTAATTAAATTGTGCCAGAGTGCTTCTTAGTCTCTGTCTTACATTGTAAGGACATACCCTACTTTTCTTTCACTGCTTTGTCATATTTTGCTTATAATGAAAACTGTCATACTTCAGATCTAAGCTGGTCCACTGTTTTCATGTGGTCCCATTCCATATGTGGTTTCGGAAAGAACACATAGAATGTTACATAGACAGCAAGTCTACATTCAGGGGGAAATTCTTTACAGAGAGAGCGGTGAGGTGCTGGAACAGGCTGCCCAGAGAGGCTGTGGATGCCCCGTCCCTGGAGGTGTTCAAGGCCAGGTTGGATGGGGCCCTGGGCAGCCTGGTCTGGTATTAAATGGGGAGGTTGGTGGCCATGCATGTGGCAGGGGGTTGGAGATTCATGATCCTTGAGGTGCCTTCCAACCCTGGCCATTCTGTGATGCTGTGATTCTGTGATTAAACTAACCTGATGCCTGGGGATCCTGGGAACCCAACTGTGAATTTTTTCTATGGGTATTACATTTTCCAGTGAAGCATAATTAAGCATGTTACTGCAACTCTACAGATGAAGTATAGCTTCCAAATCCCTCTGATTTCATTTTTCTATTAACACGGGAAAAAGAATACAGAATGTACTTTGCAGCTCTCAAACAGTTCAGTTTTCTATTCTTTGCATAGTAGAGATTTTCAATGAATTTAATTTAAGACAGAGTACACAGAGAACATAAGACAAGACTCCAAACATGGAAGTGTGAGAAACCATGTTTCTAAAGATAATTTTACACAGACCAACTGGTGTTGCATCCAGGCCCATAATAGGCAACATAGTTTTATCACAATGGGCTGTCAAAGACTAGACAAATTTCCTGTCCGGCCTATATGTCCACCTAAGTAAGCCAATGCAACAAGTTGTTATGATTTTAAATGCCTGCAAAAATAATGTGTTACATGAGAGAAACAGAAAATAGACATACTTTTTTGAAGTTTCACATAAATAGGATTATAATGTTGCAAATAACAAGCTAGCATTTCCAAACTACTTAGGAGCTTACTGCAACCCATCTATCTCTTACATGCTGAGAACCGAGCAGGGTGTTAATGGATGAGCGATGCACAGTAAAAAATGCACAGCAATGCTTAAATTACATTGAAAAATGGAGGGAAAAAAAACAACAACAAACTTTTTACTAATGGAAACACACAACAAAAATATGAATCCTCAAGCGTCTTAAAGTTCATCTTTACTCTCCGTAGTACAGATAATTTCATTGGCTATAAGTTTCTCGTTTAATGTAGATTTACAAAATTTAAGTAATATCTGTGTACAGTTTACTTTCTAACTGATAGCCAGAAGTTACTGAATAAGATCTTGAAAATTTGCTTATAATGAAAATATAAATGGAGCCTTTAATCAAGTTTTGGAAATTTAGTAGAAATTCACATAGGGAGTCTGTATTTTTACAGACACTTTTTCATTCAACCTATAATTTACCACACCTGCTTGAATTCCTTTCTAAATCTTTGTAGCAGCTGAGCTGTGAACAGTTTATTGTTGTGTAAAGTGTACTATTAAAACATTTTTTTTCTTTTCTTATGAAGCCTATTTTACAGATTCAATTTTTTTTCTTTATTTATAAATTGTTTTATATACATGGGTTGTACAAATACATGACATAATTAATATAAATTAGTACTATTTTAAAGATCAGAAGTGTGGTGATGGTGAAATGTTTCAGTTCACTATAGTTTTATTTCTGTAGCAGCCAGGAAAGAAAATAAATAAAATCATTCTGTTAGTGTCTACGAGGTGCACAGTGAAAGATGAAGCACATTAGAAAAGACAAAAAAAAAAAAAAAAAAGGGACAAAATGTAATTGTTTTTCTCACGTTACAGTTTCAAATCAGAAAAAACTACAGCCTCAAGTGTATGGGAAGCCACCATTTCAGGGATTGAATTATGAGACCATCACAAAGCGTATCCAGCTTGCAGGAAATATTATTACTCACTTCTGAAAACTGAGGACGAAGTAGTTGGCTCCAAGTCACCTTGAGAGTCACTAAAACAGCCAGATGGTGATCCATGTTTCCCTCAACACAGCGCGGTCATACTATCTACAGGGTCATACTATCTTCTCGTTTAAATACAGTACTGAGCTCCAACCTTATTTGCTCTTATTTTTCTTGACTAAACAAGTTTTTCCAAACTCTCATCATAACACAAGCGCTGTAGCTGCAGTCAAGAACAGTGACACTTCCAAAAGCACGGACAATAAAATATTCACAGGTACACTGCTGAAAGTCATTGCCTTGCTAGGAGGGCTGAGGAGTCCAGACAGGGTAAATTCCCACTTGTTCGATGCTTTGCTAGGATACAGTGCCTACAGATATGAGTCAACTAAAGGAATGTGGGACTGTTCTCTGGTACTGAGGCCAACGAGCATGGAATAACTCATTTTCACACCATTAAATTTTCCTAACCTCCAAAACCAGGTGACTGCAGGCACAGCTCTTAATAAGATTTACCCCTGGCTTTTCCCAACACCCAAACCAATGCTTAGGACCCGCTGAAGATTGTGCCAGGTCAAAATCATGGCTGGGAGATCTTTCTGGGATCCATGCCCCCACACCCAGACCCAGGGGCCTTCCCAATCAGCAGAGCCCTACTCGAGCCTCCTGCTGGCCCCTCTTCAGAGCTGAGCTTCCATCCAAATTAAGGCAAGAGCACTTCCCTTGGTCACCTTCTTAACAATACAGGTCAAACTGCAGGTGCACCAGTATAAGATCTTGGTTCCAACTCAATCATGAGAAACCAACTATTTGTCCACTCCTCTTTCAGAGGTATGGGAGCCACAGCAAGCTCTGTTATTCTGTGTTCACCCAAATTTAAATAATTTTTTTTTCTTAGACGTGGCCATTATACAATGAATAGACATTCTCAGGTTTCTCAAGTCAGAGGGGCTCAGATCATCTATATGAAATTAAAACTCCTTTTCATTTCAGAGCAGTAAGTCAAAGACATGTACAGTTCTCACCGTAACCACCCATGGGCCTTCCACTGCTCTGCATTTCCGGTACTGTCATTCAGATAGAAAAAAAAAGAGAGAGCAAGAGAAAGGAAGAGATTTCCTCAGCCTGTTGTGAACAAGGAATTAATTCCCACATGGAGAGATAGTTTTTTAAAAAGTTACTTACATTCAATTTAACACAGCGAGAGTGACTGACAGCACCACTGAAACGAGCAGTGCCATCTAACGGAGTAACCACCCAATGCAGTTTGAGCATTCCAACAGTGAGAACATGAAAAATCCACATAGTATTTATGTCCATCCACTAGCACACCAGGAATTTTTCAGAAAATACAAGGCAATCGCTGCCAAGAAAAGCCTGTCCTCTAAGCACAGATATTCTAGAAACAACCATGTTGCACCTTCTCCCAAGGTGTGTGATGGTTGGGCTCTTGTGTTGTAACACGGTATGTGTTACAACAATATACAAAATAAGTGTTTTCTTCTAGCTACATGGAAACAGCAAACATATCTGAGCCAGGTAATATCCTATTGGAGGCAGTGGGTGGTTTGGGAGTAGATATTTTTAACTACAGTTGGTTAAAAATAATGAGGAAGAGAGAAGGAAAAAAACCCAACACAATAATACAGAGAGCCTACATTTTTAATATATTAAACAAATTAAAGTGTCATTTGTATTCCAAAATACTCAAGGCTTAGAAAAATATCCTGAGAAGGCAACATGAATCTAAGTTAATTACACAAATTAAAAGAATGTTGAACTGTTGTATGAGAGACACAAAAAAGCACATGCAATAAACTTCTCTCAATTGAAGACTCATTAAGAATTCCTCTATAATTTAATTAAAATCATGCTTGCAAACTAATTTTGAGACAATTTTAATCCTCGCTTTAATTCCCTAATTGTTTTAGTGTTTGAGGACTTAAAGTACGTCTGCATGGGGAAAAATAATCTGGCACTTTGGTAAGCAAAGTAATTAATGCTTGAGTTTAAAAAGTGAATAATATCATGGCAGTTAGCAAAATACTTTGTAAAGTCATATGGTAGATATATATATAGTTATATTAGCAAATAAGGTTTATTTGTAATCCACATCTAGGCTGGCGCCCTTCTAGAAATTTTATGAAATCTCTTGTATTTCAAAGGGAACCTGGATGTGCAGTGAGAGTATATTTATACTCAATATTATAATTGAATGCCTAATTAAATTTATATTTATGTTCAAAGTGAAATTCAAAGCCAATATCATTGTCTCGCTTGAATTCAGATCTCTTGTTTATAAGACACTGAAAGTACAAATTTAAATATGTTTCTCTTTTATGTATGGGAAAATGAATTTGTTTTTACAAAGTTGTTCAGTAGCAGAATTTAGCAACTGGCATTTGGGGGAAGAATTTGGATCTAATTTAATGTAAAAAATTACGTGCTTTATAAAAATATAACAGATTAGTATCACTGAATTCTTTGGTTGGTTAAAAAAAAAAAAAAAAAAGAAAGAAAGAAAAGAAAACAGATTTCTATAGATTTTATAAATATTTAAGGCCTAAAAATGGCGAGGCGGTTTGAGATCAACTAAAAACAAATGGCAAGGCAGTTTGAGATAAACTAAAACCAAATGTACAAATACAATTTCAGTGTAACTGTGAATTTAACAGTGAATTATATTATACTTGACTGAAATAGAACTCTGTCTTTCTTACATTAATAAAGGCATACGTTCAGACATGGTAAAGAACTGTGTGTTCCCATGAGTTGTTACGCATGTCTGTCTGTGTTACAGATAAGGTGATGTTATAGAAATTTAACCAGTCCATGAGGCTTCCCCAGGTTGTTTACTCTAGGACTCATCCTTACATCATCCCTACCGCCTGGCCAGCCCAGGGGCTCTCAGGTAACACAGCTGCCATTGTGGGGAATTTATTTTCCTCCCACTGAAAAATGGGATGAAATCACTGGGCACATTTCTTGTATTGCTTATATCAGCACAGTATTTCTTTCAAATCCTTCCCTGCGCTAAAAAGTCTTCCTTCTCAGTAATTCAGACCAGGGAGATTGTAACTGGATAGACAGAAAATAATAATAATAAAAAAAAGAGGCAAGCTCAAGCCCCTCAGTGTTAACCCCTTTGTATCACCTCTCCTTTGATGGATGCCAGCTTCTAGACCCTTGGGGCAGATGGACTGGACTATTCAGTGGGGGCTTCCACAACACAAGGCATGTGTGAAACAGGATGTACCAAGCGAATCAATGCAAGATCTCTACCTCAAGCAGCCCATCATGCATAGCTGTATAGGATGGAAGGGCCAGGCAGGAATATAGAATCACCAAGGTTGGAAAAGACCTCCAAGCCCATCTAGTCCAACTGTCCACATACCACCAATATTCCCCCACCCAGTTCTTTACCCAAGAACTGAAGCACTGGCATGTCCACGCACTGGCAGTACACTGCACTGCGGTGCCCCAGCCAGCAGTGTCACCCCCATGCATCAGGCTGCCTCAAAGGCAAAATGACCCCGGGGTACAGAGCACCCTGTTGTCTCACCACCAGCCTCATGCAGTGCAGGCATACTCTCTCAACACCAGGTCACTCCACCTGCAGAGCTGCCTCACTGAGGCTAGCAGCAGGTAATTTTAACATGGTAATAAGGAACAAGTGGTTTTCAATAGGTTATTCAGTAATTTAGGGTTGTGTGACTAATTAACACCTGAAGTGTTTCTTTCTGTCACCTTTTGTCCTGAATACTAACACTGTCTTTCCAGCAGAGAAAACTGAAGAAGTCAAGAAACCAATTGTAAGCTGCTTTGAATTTCAGTGAAGGAACCAAGTACTGGGAGCGTGGAAGGGCAAAATACTAATGCTCAAGTCTTAGAAAAATTAAGTGGTTTAAACCAAGGAAAAGATAAATTCATCAAGTTACCTTTTTTAGAAAGATTCATGTAAGACATTGCCAAGATAAGAGATGGTTAAGCAACACTGATCCATGTTTATCCTCAGTTATTACCGGGAGATAAGGGCTCATCTTCCTGTTTCATTTACAGAATTTTTTTTTAATCAAAGACCAATTAAATTTTATTTTGGTAGAGGCAACGACTTTCCTTGTAAAATCTTCCCCTGTAAAGTGAAGATAATGATTGTTTCGTCTTCTCTTAACCTCAAACTGAAATAGCCTTTCAGGTTCCCAGGAACTGCATCCATATAAAATGCCTAAAACAAAACATCTCTAAAACCAACTGTGTGATGAAGTGTATAAAGGGTTGCCTATGTTTTTATAAAGCAGAAGTTAACAAGTAAAAGAAGCTATGCATTTCTATCCATAAATTTAAATGTTCCTTCAACATTACTGCAGCCATAAAAGAAGCATCCCCCAGCATCAAAATCCCCACCACTGGGGCCTCCTTTGATGCCTGCACTATGTTTATAAACTAAAACCTTCAGAAACAAATGGTAGGCTCCAATTTTCAATATAATGCTTCTCCCAGTAAACACAACATCAAAAAGACGAACTGTTCTAAGCATACAGGACTATAAAGTTTTCTTTTCATTTGTTATCTACCCTGCTCTTGCTCCTACTAGTTCTTGGCTTAATTAACGGTCTCTAAATAATCTCTGCTTATATTCACTTTGGAGCTGCTTCAGCAGGAAGATAATAGTTATTGCCTGTTTCCCTACCACTCCCCTGCTGCCACTCAGAGCCACTCTGAAAGGAAACTTATTTCTGCTTGCCATGTTCAGGAGCAGCCCCAGCACCCACTGAAGCTATCTGCTGCTGCCTCTGGCTGACACTTCTCTGATAAACCATACCTGCACCTTATCCTCAAGCACTAGCAATTTTATTGTGCTCCAGTAAAACAAACCCCTTTCAGGCAAGGGAAACATATAAAATAAGTAAACCTTGGCCTCAGGTCAGCCATTCCTGTAGTCAGGCCTCTGGGACCTCCACCTGGGAAGCAAACAACTAGCACCCGGCATCCCCCTTACAGGAGAGATCACAGCACCAGTCCCACATCTTACAGGTCCAGGGGATGAATAATCAAGGAGCTTATCTGGCATTTCTTGAGACGTGGGCCCTCATCCCACATCAGGCAGTCTGTGGGGAGCTTCATCACCCACATCTTCATGGGTCATGCTTGCTGGGTGGGCTACAAGTGGCAGAGAGCATCACCCCAGGCTCTGAGCACAGACTGCACTTTAATCCTGAATCCACAGAGCGCACCCCAGGGTAAGAAAAATTAATGTTGTGTAGGTGGGTGATTCATACACTTCCACAAAGAGAAAAAGAAAGCAAGAGAGGTTCTGTCTAGTGTTTTGGTACTGAGAATTTCCATAGAAGCTTAATAACTCACTTTTCAGTGGGAATCAAACTAAAAAATACGGAAAAAAACAAACAAAAATGGGGGGAGTTGTAAACATTGCAAGGGAGATGGACTAGATGCCCCTTCTAACCCTAAGGATTCTATGATTCTATAAGAAATGTTTTCTTTAAAAGAGACAAAAAGAACCTCAAAAGCTCTCCCTTCTGCATTTTAATATTTCTCTTGTGAACTGAGTAGAAACATAAGGAAACAGTGATTTCAGCTGTGAGAGTTTGGGATTCTTTTAGCCATGCATTCTTGCTGTTAGGAAATTGATACCTGACAAATTCAGCCCCTTGATTTATCACACTTCACACAAAAATGCATCTAATTGCAAATTGCTATTTCTGCATTTACAGTACTGTCACTGTAGCCCACAGTGATTACAGCACCTCTGAAACTCAATGCTTGGGGGAAAACGGCTGCATCACCATGTCCTTTCTATTCATGGAGTAATTCCATGCATTTATCTTCCTGGACCATCCCACTTTACACAGTACTGCATACTGTCCACTGAAACACTGCAAGAGATGTTCCATATTTTGCTTGCTTAATATGAAGAAGTCTCTGGAAAAACAATAAAAAATCAAGAGGTAATGATTACACTTTTTGTAAAAAGTTCCTTTTTACCGTTTTTCATGTTTCTACTCTTCAAACCAGTGCTTTGTACTTTTTGTGGGTTACCTTCATAACAATTAGCAATCAAATTTGTTGATTAACAAAGTTGATTAACATAGGATTTTCACTGCTTCAGTCCCAACTTATTTTTCTCCAGTAACTTTTACAGCCTATGGAAAACTAAAGTACCTCATGTAATCATTATTAGACAGAGCTAGGGAAAATACCCCCAAAAAAGAAATTGCTTTTGTTGTTTTTTTTTTCAAGTAAAACCCGTAAACAGTCAAATTCTGCATTTCACTGTACGTGAACAGCTTCTCTTTATATTCAGCGGAACTCAGGGCCAAGTCACACCCTTACTTAATTATACTATGACCTTATTCAAAAATAATCTAAAGCATATTTTTCTCTTACAAGTCTATAAACCTTGAAAAGAACTGTCTAGTTTGTTTTACAGTCTTTAAAAGATACTACTGGATTGATAGTGATCTGACAGAGTTTACAAGGAAAGTAATATTGCAACTGCAAAGCATTGCTTTCAGACTTCCTCTCCTTCTGTCTTTCTAATGGCTCCACACGGGAAAAATAAAATAAAATAAAGTAAAATAAAGTAAAATAAAATTGCTGCTTAGTGATATTTTTTCCTCCTGAATCTGCTTATCTAGATTTTATCCATGAGAACTCTTCCACTTAGCCCTCAGAATAGTCTCTACTTGAAGAATACAGATATATCCAGAATCTATTTACTTTAAAAAATAATAAATAACAGCTAGAAAACAAGGATGAATAAATGTAGAAATAAATATATTGACATATAGCTCAACCTTGTAAACCATGGTAAAATTACTGTGATCAAACTCTTCTATTTGGAAGGAGAGGGACAAAAGAAGAATATCTCCTATGGCATGAAAACCACTGGCAAGCAGCTGGTCTTGTTATATTTCATAGTTTTTTTTAAGGTGAACTATAGCTTTCCTATGCATTCTGAGGAGCCAAAGCACGTAATCACCCCAGCAAAAGTTCAGCCTGACTACATTATTCCCCCACATTTTTAAAAGCACTCTGATCTCACCTGTCTTTTTAGAGCCATGGTGCACATCACAAGGAAAATCCTAAAACAGGCTTAGTCTGAGACAGCTTTTCTTTGTTATGGGAAAAACTTGAAAAACCATATGTCTGCACATTTGGGATTTAACAAGCTTTGTAAGTGCCGCAGCTTGTTCGTGGCACCAGTAGGGAATGCACTCGTAGCATAACAGTATCAAAGGCTTCTAACCTTTTCACTTGCATAGCCTGGCACAACAATCCATGTATCCACAGTTCAATAGCAAGGCAACTTTGGAATTAAAGATTGGCTTGAGTTTAATAGTGACTTTCTAGCCATGCTCTCATTCTCTGCTAGTGTCTTTAGCACCAGGATTACTATCTAGCAAGGAGTATATTAAGAATACTAAGCCAAACTGCTGCTTCATGGGGAAAACTATGGAACCCTTGTCAAAGTTCTCATCTCAGATCTAAGAAGACATAGATACCTGCTTGTGCCTTAATGAATTTAAAATCGTAATAGCCTCACTGCTATTCTCAGTTTTATTATCATTATTATATTTATTATTTATATTTATTATTATTATTATATTATTCACAGTTTATCTATCTCAGCAGTGCACTAACCACAGGCTTAGGTAGTAATATCAGTATAGAACTAAATATTTATTATCAACAACTTTGAATTGTATTTTACTGAGATGTGCAGTTTCTGTCTTTCTTGTTTCCTGTTTTTTTTTTTAAAGATATACGTAAGATGAAAATGCAAAAACTCCAAATAATGAAAGACCCATTACAAAACAAGCCAAACACAAATTCTTCTGTCCTTACAGTCTTTGGTAGCCTACACCAGGCTACCAAAGGATCTTCATTTTCAGAAAAAGCTCCACGCAGGTTAAACCACAATTTCACCTTTTCACTGCACCTGAAAACAGCAGTTGCTCCTCATTTGAGGTATGGGAACATGGTGATGTTTATGGTAACAATACCATGAAAGAGATGATGTTACAAAAGGTCTCACCTTTGCTATTATGGTTAGCAGGCTTTTATTTTGCATTTTTTTTCTTTTTTTTTTTTTTTTTTTTCCTGCTACAGAGACACTTGAAAAACAAAGATAAATTACCAAACTGTTCTCCCAGAAGCACAGATGAACAGATGACTACAGCAAGTAACTCTGCTGAAGTTACCAGAGGGTATGCCTATGCATGAGAACCATATACAACTCTCATGCATAAAGTGGAATTACAAGTCAAAAGAAAGAGGAAAATCCACAGGCAAGAGAATGTAGTGGGGGATAGAGACTGGAGATTAAAGAAACCTGGGGGCTTCTGGGATAGCACTACTCTGGGAGCAAAGCAGATGGGCAGATGGTGGAGTGTGTTTCCATTCTCCTTGTATTTTTTGTCCATTGTGGTGCATTTATTTTGTTTTACCATGCCTATTGCTCATTCCCCAAGGTGATATTTTCATTCTTCAATGGCACATGCCATGGAGATTACACAAGGATATATCTGAAAGTATGATATTCCTGAAATTATGAAAGTACTGAAATTATTGTATGTAAACACAACTCACTTTGACTTTCTCTTTTAATGAAACATATTCGTATGTTGGCATGTAAATTGAAATCTGTCTTACAGGGATTATTAAGATTTTGGATAGTTTTACAAGTGACCTATACAGTTTTTGAGTCTTGGATAAATGATGAAAAAAATTGAAATGCAAGAATTTAGGTTTCTTCTTTATGCTCGGCTGTGTCCAAAAGGATTATTACATCTCAGTTTATAATAAGCGAAATTATGATCACCTGCTCTCTCACGTGGGTTTCACAGGGTGAGACAATAATTTGGCTTGGTGATAGGAGAGGCAGAGCCTTTGGGGCAGTAACATCAGGGTAAAGAATGTTGAAGGCTGGACTTGATGATCTTGAAGGTCTTTTCCAGGCTAGATGATTCTATGTTAACAGATAGCCTGAAGCTGTGTTTCCTTGCTAGCTGGTCAGGGGAAAAGTACTCAACAGCCACATTCTCTTGTCTTGTAGAAGTCTTCCCTATTAACCTTGCCACTTCACACCAACAGGCAAGGGAGACTTCTGATTTACTTTGGAGAAAAAGAGAACCCATCCAGCCTTCTTTCATACAGCCCACTACCAGGACAGCTACTTTTCTCTTCTGATGTAGTATCTCCATCTGAATCCATCAGTGGAGAAGCAGCAATTCATCTTCTACCATCACAGTTATGGAGAGGAGCAGATAGCTAACAGAAGGAGTTTGAGATGATATCATCAGGTAAAAGGTATAGAGAATAATGAAGATCCAGAAGTTGTGTGCTAAAAAAAAAATACGGTGAATAAATGTGTAGGTGTATAAACTTAATGCAACAAATAGATGCTTGCAAGGAATTGGGACAGAATTTTCACCAGATGGGGGTCACAGATGAATGTTTCTGGGGGAGGCTCAAATTAAAGTGTTTTGTGGCATATCAAGAAGCAAGCTTCTGTTAGGAAGCTAGTCTATTGGTAAAAAAGAAAAAAAAAGAAAGAAAGAAAAAAAAAAAAAACAAGAAAAAAAGCCCCTCATGTTAGATTTGAGTTCTATAAATCTGAAAGTATTTATTTTCAGATAAAATGAAGACTCAGACTACAGATGTCAGTCCAGAATTATTAGGTGCTCTTACCCATCTTTTTTACGTTGCTCATAAATTACAAAGAAATTCTCAGAGTGCCAGAAGAAAGAAAACTTACCTTTCAATTTGTTACTTTGTTGGCACTCACAATTTCTCTCTCCACAAATACCTTCCCAGGTAGCAGTGGGAGAGTCTACAGGCTCCTATGAGAGGCAGCGAGCCAATCTGTAGTTATTTTAAAGAATGCATCAGTTGTCTGAAATTTTGCACCCTAGTACAGATCCTGTTTGTCTAAAAAGTATCCAGGCCATGTAAAAATGGTCTGCTGGACAGAGTCCAGAGTTTTACAGGCTAAAAGCATATAACTTTACAACATTCCACTTCAAATCTTGCATGAAAATTCTGGTTAGCAAATGGTGACAGGTATAGGGAGAGGAACAGCTTTTAACAGTGTCAAAACATTTTGGGGCCAATCTCAGAAAACCCGTAGGAACAGCACAGTGAAAAGGTAGCATCTGTAATATACTTCAGACTCCAGTCTTTCTGCATCCTTGCAGTTAGACTTCACTCTCTGCTACACTCACAGGGAGGTATTACTGATATTTTCAGTTTACAAGGCATAGGCTCCTTGCCATCCATTCAAAATTCAGAACAACAACAAAAAAAAAGTCATCTAGCTTCCAGCATGGTCTGTTAAGCCACTCCACAAAATCCTTCACTAGTTTCCTCATGCATTGAAAATCGAGAATGAGGCTTCATTTCTAAGAATGCTTTTTTACACGTTTTATTTTATTGCCATGAGTAAATCTACTGCCTTACATGGGAATACACTAGGTAGTAAAGTTAAGCATGTGTGTAAGTGTTTGCAGGTTCAGGGCCTTAAATCCCTGTTCTGGTCCACATGACCTAACACAGCAAGTGATATCTGTAATAAATTCAATTCCTTCTACTGCTATTTCTCTTATTTCCCATAAGAACAGTGTTTCAGTGCTTTTTCAAACTATATGCAAATCTGCTACTCTTTATAACTTTTAACATTGAAATTTTGTGTATGAGAAGTACTATTTCATTGCACAGTTTAATCAGTTCTGAGATAGCATGAGGCTCAGGCCCTGAGCAACCTGATCCAGCTGTGGTGCTCCTCTTCATTGCAGGGAGGTTGGACTAAATGGCCTTCAAAGGTCTCTGCAACACTAAGGATTCTACGATTCTAAGAGTAAAGCTGGTAGCTCATCTGGTTACACGACTCCTTGACAAACACCACTGCAACCTGCTCCAGGCACAGGCAGTGCTGTGTAAGATGCTGCAGTGGTCTGACATCATAAAAAAAAAAGTCCTTTCAACCCCCCTCACAGAACAGAATGCTTTCCTTGTAGAACTGTATTTGACTCTGACAGACTCCTTTCCTTTCCTTTCCTTTCCTTTCCTTTCCTTTCCTTTCCTTTCCTTTCCTTTCCTTTCCTTTCCTTTCCTTTCCTTTCCTTTCCTTTCCTTTCCTTTCCTTTCCTTTCCTTTCCTTTCCTTTCCTTTCCTT
>JAPSGF010000068.1:1211047-1356010 GCA_035772895.1 Perdix hodgsoniae | reverse complement strand
CCCTTCTCCTCCCTTCCCTTTTTTTTTTTTTTAATTAAAGTTACTGCAGAGAAAGACACAGGGAGAAATACCATGGAGATAAATTATGCTATGTATTGGCAAAGTGAGATTTAGGCAGAAAAAAGTTTTCTTTTCAGAAACCCTCATTGAGCATCTAAGTAATATAAGTGGTCTGAAACAGTAGAGAAGGCAGAAATCAAGCCTCATTCAATTTCAGACTCTCATAAAATGGTTATGACTTTCACTTGAGGTGTGTTCTGAATCCCTTATATGAATAAGGAACATTCTGATTCAAAATGGAATATTAGGAGTCATGCAAGACATGAGCAATTTAGGTTTGAAGTCCCATTCTATCATCAGCTTGAACCTGGTTCTTGTGAGAACCTGGGCCAGAGAACAGCACACAAACCCATCTGCAATTACGAAACTGGCTCCTACATTTATCTCCACATCCCCTGATTTATTAGGCACTCTTAAGAATGAAGTGCTTCTTCATAGTGAGTGTAGTCAAAATGAGATTAGTCTTGGAAAAAAATTTGGTGTAATCAGCTGAAGTTTTCCATGAAAGAAATAACAGATAAAATGATATGAACCAGGAATATATAATGACTTTAAGAAAAATGAACTATTTATGTACTGTCAAGCTACTCTCAGAATAGGGTACTGGCTTTCATGCTCACAGGTACTACCCGATATTTATCTGTATTATACACAGAGCTACACTGCACACCTGTCAGGAACTGTAGCAAGTGTGAAATGCAGCTGTTTGCATTTCTGAGCAAGCCATTGAGATGATAATCATATTTGATCTACAAATCACAGAGTGGTTTCTAATACCACCCCATGAGATAAAGAAGAAAGGTGACAGACTCAGGTGTCTCTTACAACTCAGACTGGTGATCTAATGGGTGGGACGCTTGGTATTTTGGAATTTGTTGCTCCTTGTGCTTTTTTTCAGAGACTCCACTTTTATTTAAACTGGAAATGCTTTTCTCTGATCTCCATTGTGTAAATGTTAATAAATATAGAATTAGTTAATTAAAAAATTCTCTAGTGCTTCCAGAAGGGGCGGAGCCTGGCTCCACCTCTCTTAGATCCCACTTAGATCCCACTTAAAAGTGCTGACTGCCACTGAGGAAGACAATTTTCTGGAGATCGTTCCTTGTGGAGTTTACTATGAGCCTACGACACTGGTGAGCATTTCCATTTATTTTATCTTTCCACTGTGATAATCTTACTGAGCCTAACCTCTGTATACCTATTGATTGTACACCTATTGATTGTACAATTATACACCCATTGATTGTACAGTCAATACACAAGCCAGAATTTAGACAAGGAAACTCCATTATGTCATCAGATCTATACCTCTGTTCTTTTCAGATCTGCTTTCTGAAGAGCTTTCAAAGACTTTGCACAGTTCATTTGCCAATAGTTTAGTACACAGCTTTACCACTTCCCTCGAAAGACTGTTTCATATAAATGTTACTCATAAAGCAAAGAGGAATTTATAATTGGATCCAGTTCTCTCTCCAAGACGGTCACACTCCACATACTAATTTCTGTACGTTGATCAGTACAGTTTGAGTGCTTCTGTAACATCCATTCAGCATCTCTTGTTATACATGCTGGCATGAAACACTGTAAACAATTCCTCTTCTTCATGCCTTTGAAATCTTCCCAGGCAATTGTATTCTTTATAGCTTTCACTTTGCATGAGGCAGATAAAGCACTGCACTGGAAAAACCACACAATACTGAAAAAGGAGTCCATAACATGCTCGACCCTACTGTTTCAGCTTAATGCCCTGCAATGTATATGGTGAAGAATATCTCCTGAAGCAAAAAGAGATGTTTTACCACTTTTGTGGGAAATCAGTGATCTTATATTCCACAAGATATATGAATAGTGGAGCGTATCAGTATTAGTGATACTAAGAGAGTCACAAGGGAAGTGTGTCTGTGCTTGCAATTGTTTATTAGATTGGGGTTGTACCTGTCTTACATTAGGGAAAACAGAGAAGATTATTATAAAACATGACAGACTTTACATTAAATACCTTGCTATTCAAGCTTTCTGCACCTGGGAATTTGCTTTTTAAGAATAAAGCCCTAAGCCATTTTGGAGAGATGCCAACTGTCTGATATCCTTTGTCCAAAACCAACTGTAGATTTCTAACAAGGAAAGACACTAAAAGTCAAGATCCCTTCTCTTTTTACAATATCTTTAAAGTCCTTTTCTTCCTACAGTTCCACAAAAAACCTAAGACAAATGAAGTCAGCACAACGGAGAAAAGAGAAATCACATTTAGGGTTTGAGCATTAAGCACAGCCTACAGTGAAAACAGTACATGAGCATGCAACTTCTGTCCACGTGAGAGCATGAGAAAGGAATGGAATTAAGGAATTAAGGAAACGAATTAAACAGCGAACACACACACACACACAATATTTCCTCAGCTCAAAAATGTATTTACTACTGTTGATGAGTTTTGGTATTGCATAGAGATATTTCAGTAGGCACTTGTAGTCTTTAAAAACGAGGACAATTTCACTTCTTTTTGACTAACCTATTTAATTCGTGTCTTCAGAGCCTTAAAATCTTGCATCATAATTTTTGCAAGAGGAAAGAAATCATCTTGTGGTCCAATGAACACAGGGTTTTCTTCTCCCAGTGGTTTATAAATTACCCATTTCTCCCATCAGAGACTGCAGGCAAAACACTATTACTACTCTAAAAAAATCCACCTGCTGATCATTTGGAGAAAGGAAGCTGTAGTTGTGTCAGATGTATCACCAGAAGGAATGCTCTGAGCAGACTAGACGTATTTTTCATGCACAAGGAAGAAAACCCCCTGGAAATGATTTCTTCTGAGGTGAATAAGTGTCATATTGCCACCACCCTTCTAGCACTGCATTCAAGAGCTATGAGCCAGTTCATCCTACTGTAAAAGAGAGACAGTAGCTAGAACACAAGACAGGAATCAGCTGTAAATGATAACACTGACTTCCTGTGTGTTTGGCCTTACCAAAACAGGTATGGAGCTCAGAACTCAGTTGTTTTTTAAATCCTAGGTGACTGAAAATCTGGTTCATTGTTCAGCACCTAGCTGCTGTCTCCCTCTACTCATAACTTAGGAAGCCCAAATTAAAGCAAGTGCCAGAAGCCTACAGAGGTGCCTAACTTCACACAGAGCTTTAAGATTATGGAAAGCCTATTTCAATTTAGTCTTGGTTTTCCCTCTGTTTCATCTCCCATGTGTTTATGACATCCATGTGGAAAGAAAAAAAAAACAAAAAAAAAACTCTAACTCAATGATTTAGGATTTTTTCATTAACATCTGTATAATACAAAACATACAAAAATGATCTTAGCGAGGCCCGCAAGCCATGCTGCCTCCTTCCTTCTGTAAGACCAGGAAATCAAGATTCTTGCACCATCTTCCTCCCAGTGGCACAGCTGCCACAGGCGAAAAGAAGTTTGTATCAATACAGATATTGCCACATGTTGGCCAAAGCACTGTGCTTAGAAATACTGAACATACCACGGCAATTCCCTTAGCCAGAGAAAGGCCTTCAGCACTCGTTTTGCTTTTCCTGGATGAGCTAGACCAAATTGAAAGCATTTCCATCTGTGCTTAAAAAACAAGCTCTGCCCTGCACCTGGAACAATAGCCCAGGCAGATGATGCTACCCTTGGGCACAGAAAGTATCCCCTGAGCTCTAGAGAACGGCAGCCATTTCTTCTGGCAGCCCATCATCCTCTGTTTTTATAGGTCTTATTCTGAGGCACTGACTAGAAAAGACACACCAGTGAAAGCTTAAGATGCCACATCATGCACTTAGAAGTTAAGCACTGCCAAACCTAATTCATAACGCACATCTCTTTCTCAATATTGCCTTTAATGTCTGATGGACAAAATGCTGAGTTCCATCTTGCTAGAAGATACAGGTTGTTTTTTCTTGAATATTAGTGTGACATCTTCACATTACTGTACAAAAGTTTCCTGTCATAATTCATTACATTTTTACTTTGGCATCTATTTTTAATACACAAAAACAAAATAATGACTGACAGGTTCTAGTCTAGGAAAATTACTGAACCATACTTAGAAGAACGTCATCTTTCAAACAAGTTTTAGCTTTGGATTTAGCTTGTCCAAGCACTTTATAGAGGATTTTTCTCCAGGCAAAATGTTAAAAGCTGTTTTTGAATAGACATATGGCCATACAGTTGCCCGCAATTACTGAATATTTTAGTAGTCTGGTTCAATTTAATTTTTGCAAAATATTTTTAGATGTAAAACTCTAAACCTCAGAAATGAAAGTCAGATAGCAATGTTGTCTACAAATGTAAAGTGTAATACACTCCAGTCCTGAAAGACAGTAATTGAAAGTCCTAGTAATGACTGCCATTACCAAATGAGTATTTTCAAACAGTTATATGTTGGTTGCCTGACACAACATTCCCTTCCCCTGGGCTCAGAATAAGGAACGGATTCAGTCGGAGATTGCTGTGGAAGAAGACAGTAACTTTCCTTCAGCAATGAGCAGAATGTGTTATGCAAGATGGAGGCCCTAGTCATGATCCACATGGTGTGAAATTCATGGCAATAGTCTCAACGTTTGGGCTATATATCAGCCTGAAAAATGCTTTTGACAAACCAGCTCCTGGCTGCAGTAGGAAGGAGAAGGAGCTTATTCAGCCTCTGCCTGCTATGTATGTTTTTCATGAACCCATGGAAAACTGAACTCGGAGGTAGAAAGCACTTTCTTTTGCTAGAATGTATTCCCACTTTGCACCCTTCCCATGAGAATCAACTAATCTATTCACAGACAAGTGAAGAGATGGACAACTTCAAGTGGACGCTTGTGATATTAAAGAAGTTTACAGCTAATACAAATATAAAATTAGAAAGAAAGAAAGAAAAAGGTTTATAATTACTCTTTTATAAAACCATCTTTTACAACTGACAATAAATATGAACTAATTTTAGGAAGCTAAACACTTGTCATTTTGTGTTCCAGACACAAACACTATTTAGGAATTCAGTTTAACAAATCTCATGAAATGACCGACCTCAGAAACGCTGACTCACGAGAATGAGGTTATGGGAAGTACCAAGCAGAAGAAATCAATCTCACTTCCATTTACATGTTTGTCTCCTTCTATTTTTACATTCTCCTTCTCTTGGCTCATCGACTTTAATCTGGGACCTGACCGATCAAATGTTATGCCTCGTATCTTCATGGTGAGGTTAATGGATATTGCACTACAGTCTACAGTATACAGCATCGACTGACAGTAATCAATGACTGAGAACTGCAACATAACCATGGGAAATGTACTTTTTTTTTTTTTTTTTGCCTGCAGCACATCAATAACACATTACAGAACAATTTACACAACAAACCAAACACTCCACTGTACTGTCCAAAGAGAACCTTACCTTGTAAATCTCAGAACTACTCCTACTTAGATACAGTGCTTGGGTGAACAGTCTCCTCACCTGCACTAACACAAGATTGTTTATTTTCTTGGTGGTGGTGGTTTTTAATTTTTTTGTTGTTTTAACTTCTTGCTTATTTTACATCTACAGGGACTGTTGTATTCTGTTTTATATTGTATAGATTATGCAATGCAGTAATAAGAGGAAAAGGTATGTATTTTGTAGACTAAATGGCAATAGTTTCACATCTGCAATTATTCCCTCCTTTTTTTTTTTTTCTTTTTTCTTTTTTTCTTTTTGCTTGGTTCCATTGGGCTTTTCACTCACTCATGCCATCTCTTCATTTACTATTACTTAATGCTTAATGTTAAATAGGTGTCTTGGTTATGAAACTTAAGATTAATAACTGTCTGGAAGCTAAAAGCAAAGAAACTATCTGAAGTTCCCAAATTCCTAAGCAGTGAGTCTATAGCATTAGAAAGGGTGAAGAAAACATGGCAGCATTATACTGTCGATACAATACCAGTCTAGGGTTGAGCCAGTTCATGCCTAAGATAAGGGTCACTTGTGAGGCATCCAAGAGTCTTGCTCCATTCACATAACACCACACGGTCAGAGAACAGAAATCAGGGTCATAAGGTGGAGATAAAGGGCAGATGTAGGCCGAAGTTAGGCACTTCTGTGCAGCTAGGACATGGCCCTTGGGTACATTGGGCCTGAAACTAGGAAGCATTCTCATATTCCATGCTTGGGATCTAAACAATGACTTAAGAATCAAAGACAGAAAGGCTGGTCTCAAGAAGTCTACACGAAGTCACTTCCCTCCTCCTGGGAGGATCACAAATCAAAGCTGGTATGTATTTCCTTAGCCAATGGAACGTTTTCAAAGGTAGATGTGACACCTTCTTTAGGTAACACATTCCTCAAACCTAACTAAAATTACCAGGGTCACAAATGGCATTTTTTTCAATCCTCAGTGGAAATGCAGAACAATTAACCACTCTTATGTATTAGAATACAGTTGATTCTCTTTTATAGGCAGAGATTTGCCAAGCTCAGTTTCTGCAATTAGCACTTTGAGTTGCTCACTTGTAGCAATCTCTCCAGCTCCAGCTGGCTTCCAAGCACACACTTCCAGCTTCACCCTTTGCTCTCACATGAAGCAATGAGCAATGAGCAAACAGCAATGAGCAAGCAGGATCTTCTGGTGTAGCAGGGAAAGGCAGCTGGATAGACTATTAATTCTATGCTGTCACAGGACACTTTGTGAATTCTTGTTTTACTTAAATATACTCAACTCCTGCCATTTTTATCAAGTTTTCTTGCTACATTTTTTCACTTGCTTTCCAACTGATTATCTCCAGTTTGTCTATACATTTCTTTAATAAGTATAAAATGTATAAAACTCACTGAAAAATTCAGGCTGGGGGTTTATCACAGTAGAACAGGACAAAATAATTAACTGTCATCCTCATGTATACAATATCATAAGTAATTAGTGCCAGAATGACATATTCACATTTCAATATTTTGTCACATCAGTGACTCACATTCATTTTCTAATTTGCAGATACACTTTCTATCTGAATGATTCCCCACTTTCTATCATTGAATTATATTTTCATCCCTGACTATACTGAGTTGTGCTCCTTTTGGTTCTTTTATTTTGATTTCTGAACAGCTTGCCAGCTTGCTCACCTTCTTTTGAATTTAGTTCTAGCTCGATCTGCCTAGATGATGTACTAGAAAGTTTGCAGATAATACCAACTCCATAAATAAAACTTTTCAGAATCCTAAACCAATTCTCAACTGAAAAACATCTTTTTATTTCATTTTTGAATATACAGCAATTCTGCACACACCAAAACTTTAAAGTGCCTGTGATGAAAAAAAGGACTATTTAGCTGATGGTTCTACTCAGCTGTAATCTTCCATTTTCTCCTTGTGATTTGTTTCTTTAGTTCTCATGTGACATAGACAAAACATTCAAATTCAACTCTTACGGGTACAGAAACATAAGGACAAAAACCTTCAAAGCACATTGGGTTAACCTTTAAAATTAAAGTGCGAGCTAACAACTGTAAGTCATTTCACCGAGTTCATTTTCATTAATCTAAACCAAATCAATCCTGTTGTGCATTCTAGCAGTGTGCAGTGGTGCACATTAGAAACAAAACGTGTCTGAAACACTAGTGTCCTAACACAGTACTACTGAAGAGTTGCCGAGATCAACGGCTAAACTTCAAAGTCCAGGTAACTTTTCCATTTGAAAGGCCACTGTCAGCTATATACTTTGATATAAGAAAAGCCAAGTGCTTGTTAATAAGGGTTTGCTCTATTTTGTGCCATGAGTATGGTGAAATTCTGGAGTGAAAGATACACAGATTTCATCTGATTCTATTTTATAATGCTAAGTGCATTTCTCTATGCCCTTCATTGCCATCTGGTGTGTGCACGTATGCCCGTTTCACTGCCATCTTTACTTCTGTAAAGACATTTACATCACTCTTTTCATACAGTTTAAAAACCTTATTGGTGAATTGTTGGAACTGTTGGAAGCATTGGGGACTGCAGCCACAAACCATCTTTTTTCTCTTCTGCAGATGTCATATATGTCATCCCATATGACATACATTTTACTGACACAGTTTAAGTTTTATTTGGTAAACAAACCATACAGTGCCAGTTGAGTCCAGTGATTTACATCATGTAAAAACAGAACATCTTAAGCAACACATGTGCAATAAAAGCAAACAGATGTTTGCAGTCTAAGCACTGCACTAATGGTGGTGGTATGGCAACGTATCAAAGACAAAACACGACGTATCCAGAATTGCCCACTGGAGTGTTAAGCACAGCTGCATAACTTTGAAACAACAACCAATAGGATATCCCAAACTGCTTTGTGGCATGCTGCCATACTTAAGGTAAGAATTTGTAATTAACTGCTAATACCCAAACTCCTCAACTAAAACGGTGTGGAATTTCTTGTGAATGAGACAACAAAGATATGAACCATACAGCAAAGCCATTGCTTGTTTTACAGCATTAACATAGCAGGAACATGACTGTTGTTTCATAGATAGAGGAATTAAATGTGCCCCAAAAAATCTACTTCAGGAGGCCTGAGGTTTCATATGGAATTTTCCAGGCTGGGCAGTTACAAAGCAAGAATGTTAGAAACACAGCAGCAGGAGTCCATGCATTGCTGGAAGAGCACAGAGGACAAGTTGTGACACTTACAGGCTGACACCCTATCAGCCCTGTAATCCCATGCATTACAAACAGTGCTGTTCTCAGCCTGTTGGAATGGCTGAAGTTATGCACAAGGTGTCAAAAATGTCATTTTCTTCATGCCATTGAATGTAAACTTCACTAAATCCTAAATGGATCTGAAGTTATGTACAACTTCATAGAAGACATGTAACAAAAGCAATGACTCTTTCCTAAATCTGACATCCAGAGGACCAATGGCAAAACTGCCATTGAATGAAAGCACCACAGGAAAAAACATGAAATCGAACATCCACAGTTCGAAGGAGTTTTATAAAATCCTGTAAAAAAATGAATTGTTCAAGGAAAATGCTACAAGTGTTAACTGACATAGGTAAAAGCAATAAACTGTTGTTTCACCCTATGGGCACAGTATCACACGAGAATAATACCTTTTTTTACTAACAAATAGAGCAGAGAATTTAGGAACATATGAATCTGGATACATGTTAAAATCCTAGACAAAGATACGTTGGGAAACATGCATCTGTTTATGTAGATATTCAACTTCAAGTATGTTTATGAATATCTTGCTGAGCACATAATACACCTATCATGCAAATAATAAAATGGAACTGCACAAGACACACCAAGAAGCATCTCTGTACCCCCTTAGCTATCTGCTACATAATCAAAAATGAGATTCGATGCCAGCATTTTTAATGAAAGAAAAAAAAAAAAAGAAAAAAAAAGTAAAAAAAAAGTAAGGAAATATTTTCAAAGAAGTTGGTAAACTGAGATTCTAAAACAACTTGCTTATTTTCAATGCCTTCCTATATGAGTCTCAAGTAGCGTGCATTCCAAAACTCTAATTTTGATAAGTAGTTCTGAAGCATCACTTGGAAATAACACAGAAACAAATGAATTCAACACATAAGTCTGCAGAAAGCAGACTGTTTCTGAGATAACACAAGACCGGAGAATCTGAGGAGTTTAATCCTCAGCCCAGTAGTTTTCTGAACTTTTCAGACTGAATAAACATACAAGAAGTATGAGAAAACTGCAGTTCCACATCTTTATCACAGATTTGTCATGCTTTATGTTTCTCAACCCTTTTTAATTAAAATACTTCCACTTTTTGTTTCCTAAACAATTCAGTTACACATTAGTGAATAAATACACAGATGCTGCAAACTTCATTTTTCAATCCAGGGTCCAGCTCAACATCCTCTGATCTGACAAAGCGCAGCTTTATACTTCCCAGCTTTAGCCTCCCAGGCTAAAAGCATTCACATAGCTCCCAGACACCCATGTGCACAGAAGCTGCAGTATGAGGCTAGGCTAGAGGCTTCTAGCTGGTAACACAATGTCTCAGTTCTAGGTTGTGGTTGCAGACTGTGGTCATCATACTTTATCCTCAAACTCCGTGGCACAGCGGAGACAAGCCAGGCGCTGGGGAATGAGGACAGCAGCTGGTCTAGATAAAGCAGTTCAGATTTGTAATTATGTTTTTAACTTTAAACTCCAGATACATCTACTCATAGTTGGAACAAGAGGGAGACAGAAGTAAATCTCATGCAACATGCACCTCTTCTGGATCATGGGATCTCTAGAGAGAAAAGTTAGGCAGACGTATCAGGTTGCCCTTCCTATGCTGCCTTATCACTGGTCTTCAAAGCAAAGATTTAGGAGCATGCAAAATAATGCTACAGAAGAACAGCTCACACCTCACTCTGATCGTCCATCTCTTCCTTCCATTATTCCCAGATTCCTTCCACAGAGCTCCCAAACTGCGGAGGGCAATTTTCACTTAGACATGTTTCAGGGGAAATAAGGAATTTCCCAAGGTCACTTTAGGGCAGTGAAATCACACATGCCATATAAAACACTTACATTACAGAATGATAGCATAATGGGGTGGTAAAGCCTTTAACAAAACCCTAAAGAGAGCATGCAACTAATACAGCACGGTCATTTGTTATTTCTAGCTCTCCAGTTACACCTTTGAAAACCAGTGTTTCTTTTTATTGGAAAAATGATAAGAGGTATCTGAAAAAAAGCATGATGTGTCTACCTTCCTCTTGCCAATATGTAGGGTCACTCAGCTTCAAATTGCACACGAGTCAGAAAAAGAAAATAAATGCATGCAGCGATTGTTCTGCTTAAGTATAGAAATCATGTAAACCATTTTTCTATTTGTAGGATGAAGAGGTTACAAAATATAAAAAATGTTTAAGACATCTACAATTTTCACTTCTAAACCAAAAAAAAAAAAAAAAGAGAAATAATGTATACTGAATACGTCAAGCATTCATTCTTTTGAAAGCAACAAATGGGTGAAACTTCTCATGAATTTAGCCTACCATATAATAGAGACCAAAAAATGGATTTGGTCCAAGTAATCAAAGGTTGACATACTCAGAAATAATTCAGTGCTTCTTACCTCAGGCATAGAAACAAAAATTCCAGTTCAGTCATGCATTAAACTCCAGATTGTCACATTCAAATATTTCTGTTTCACTTCTGTCTCGTCTCAGTTACACAAATAAGGACAGTACTACAGGCTTATGCACAAACTTGGTGCACCTTTGCCTAGGTTCAGAGTATTCATTTCCAAACTACGCAGTCCGGTATAACACCATCGCTGCACTGTGAACTACTAAAACTGATATCAAATAACTCTTGATTAAATGAAGAATTAATCTTTAAATGGGGTCATAATGAATTCTGGCCCTTGAATGCTAGCCCTTTTTCTTAATTAGTGAATGAAACACATCACCTATTAACACAGACAAGAGACAAATGTCTAGGGCAGGAGGATCATTCGCCAGAGCTCAGGAAGGAGAGGGGTCACTGAAAAACCCAGCCATATATACTGGATTTTGTTGTGATTTCTGATAACATACAAGATCTCTCCTTCACTTTAAGTTGCTTCATCTACTTTGGAATTCTCTTCTTACTGTAAACAAGGTTAAATTTGTTTTCTGGGATGCATCTCCCAGCTATATATCCTGGTCAGAGAAGGACTTGCTTTTTGTGCATCCTAGCTAACGAAAACTCATGCAGTACCACAATTGCAACACAAAGTTAAAAAAATTATATAAAAACCAATAGCACAGATGATAGTTCTTGGTAGGTCCTGGTCTGATAGTGCAGGCTTTGCAGCTGCCCCATTACACATGCTTTGGGTGGCAGAGGAGGGTACAAGAAACCTTGTGGTGAAGATCATGAGTGCCCACAGTGTCCCCCATCTCTCTGGAAGAGCCTGAAGTTGGGACCAGCCCCAGGATGGCCACACAGATGGCTGCTCAGATCACAGAATCACTGAGGTTGGAAACAACTACCAAGTTCATCCAGTCCAACCATTCGCTTATTACCAATAGTCCTCATGTCCCTCAACTCAATGTGTAAATGCTCCTTGAACACCTCCAGGGTCGGTGACTCCACCACCTCTCTGGGCTGTCCACTCTTTTGAAAAAGTAGTATTTCCTAACATCCAGCCTGAATCTCCTTCTGCACAACTTGAGGCCATTCCCTCTAGTCCTACCACTAGTTACAAAAGAGAAGCAGCTGTCCACCAGGCCACTACAACCTCCCTCCAGGTAGTTACAGAGAGCAATAAGGTCTCCCCTGAGCATTCTCCAGACTGAATAATCCCAGCTCCCTCATCTGCTCCTCATAAGGCCCGAGCTCCAGACCCCAATCTTGGGCTACAGTAAGCTCATACCAGCCCAGAAGATTCTGTGTGGGCTTTGAATCAGAGTTCTATCCCACTTTGCACTGGGAAGCAAAAAAAAAACATGAACAACTGTAGCACAGCTACACACCAAATGAGTGGGGGCAATGTAATTTACTAGATAGACTAAGGAAAAGAAGATTAAAGAGTAAGTTTATCTGGTGTCTTATCCTGCCCTTTAAATTCATACCTTAATTACTAACAACCCTGCTAAAATCTATGCTCTGTACTCCCACTCAATTCACGTTAATAAATGTTATACTGCCCGGAGATATGGTGGATGCCACTTCCATGGAGACACTCAAGGTCAGGTTGAACTGGGCTCTGAGCAACCTGATCTAGCTGTAGGTGTCCCTGTTCATTGCAGGGGAGTTGCACTAGGTGGCCTTTAAGGACTCCTTTCAACTCAAACGATTCTATGATTGTATGATATGAACTGAAAATCAAAACGTTGAAAAGTGATAGAAAGGAACTGTATGGTTCTGGCCCACCAGTCCTGTATTTGCTGTACTGCCTTCCACCAAAACCAAAGAAGTTTCATGACAATGAACTCACTAGCTATAGTTCTGAGGCACTGTCTAGTGTTTAACTTCTTTGCCATGTTGATGCTCCTATAAAATGCTCTACTGAAACCACAGTCATGTATCATTCCCATTGACACCCTGATAAGCATTCAAAGTCAGGAATTTAGAATTTTCTTACACATAAGCGAATGAGGATATGCATCAACACAAGTGAATTATAATCCTGATGTCTCCTTAGTAATGTCACATTACAAACTCTTAATTAAAGTAGACATTCATTCATAAAAATTTAAAAATTTTATAAGGAAGAGAGTTTTTAAATAACAGTAATCTTTACTCTGAGCTTTTAAGCCCTTAGCTGTAAAACTGTACTTTACTTTCATACTTTGACCTCCAGGAGAGATATAGCTGTAACTCCCATAACCATTATCATGCATGCATCCACTTAAATATGATAATGAAAATTAGTGAAAAGCAGTGTAATGTCTACCAATTGCTAAGAACAGAAAATCATTCTGAAATTAAAGTCCACCTGTTGCTGAATAGTTCTACGTGGTTTTTCCTTAGAAGGCACTTATCAGAGAAATAACTCAAAGTATTCTTTCATTCCCATATTTTATACCATAACTGCACAAAACTTGAGTGAGCTGCTGCAGTTCACGTGCTGATGTTAACATTAACTGCCCTGAAGGACTGCACAGCAGCATTCTTCCAACTAGAAAGATGTTTGAGATAAGTTTTTAGCTTAACTTTTTATTATGTCTTCACCAAAATCTACGAGGAACAAACTTTCCCCACCTTCTTTCTCTCTCTTTCTCTCAGGATTTTACACAGAACCTCCTGTAAAGGTTATCAGAATGTGCAAATATTTCCCAGCAACACATCCTTGTTGTGAACTGTGGTAATCTCAACTGCAGAAGAACAAGTTTTGCTTACGTTTCTTAGAACAGTACCTGCAGTTTATTATTTAACTCACTGAAAAAGCTTTATTGCTGCAGGATTTCCCTGTATTCCAGCAAATGCAGCCCAGCTATACTGACTGGGCTGCATTCACACGCATCACAATAAAGAACACTGAGATCCTGGAAGGGCTAAAGGACTGCACCTTTCACAAAAGGTGTGTTTCACACCACAAAGTGAAGGACTGCTTTCCAGACGTGACAGGATCATAAAATTCCGCCTTTGCAGAGGTTCGTAGAGTTAAGCAAAGCATCTCATCCTCATTTCCAGTCTCACATCTGCTTTCCATCAGAGATAAGAAAGTTTGATAATCTCCCCAGTAAAAAGAAGGTGTATGTGAATGAGAAGCACACGGAACATCAGCTAAGTGAAAGTAACCGTGCACACAGATGTTGCTGCAAACAAGAAGCACGCTTTTGCTTCGCAACCTCTCTAAAACCCAACAAGGCGTTTCAGGAGGGAGCAGCAGTTGCGGGAACAAGTCTCGCAGGCAGCCCCCCGAGCCTCTCCGTTCTCTACCGCCACCGCCACCGCCACCACCCTCCCGCCGCAGGGCTCCGTGCCGACATACCTGCCCCTCCATTTTTGCTCCCCCGGCTCTTTTCCTTCCCGACTTGAAGTTGAAGAAAGCGGGATACTCCTTCCTAGCGCTGGGCTGTCCTGCTGCCGCTGCTTTTGCTGCTGCTGCTGCTGTTGTTACTGCTTTTGCTGCTGCTGCTTTTGCTGCTGCCAAGCCCTGTCCAGCCCGCGCAGTGCCGCTCGCAGGGCGCGGAGCGCTCCCCAGCCTCAGCCCCACCGCCTGGCAGGTTTCCTTATATAGGTGAACGCTAATTGCATTCTTGGTGGAAGAGGCTAGCCGGGAGACAGCTTAACTCGGTTAACTCCACGAATACCAAATGGGGCTGCCTGCCTGAAGTTTGCTTGCGTGGCACTTCAGTGTCTTCGAAGGGGAGAATGGGTTCCTTGCTGCAGTTTAGCACCTATGAAGCCATTCCATTTCTTACAGCTATAGTAATATTGAGTGCTATGTCACTGTTACATTAAACACTTGATATTTTTACAGGACGCTTACCTTAGCCTGTACATTTTACTCCAAGAAAAGCACACAAGTTCACAAGGGTAACAGGCACACACGTTCTGATAGCGTTCAAACAATTCCAATTCTATCAGTTTTTTACACGGAAAGGCTGCCGTATATCAAATGTTACATGAAAAAGTGTTGCAACACTGCTGTCAATGAGAAGGAAAAGAAAAGCAATACAAGACAAAGTTGTTTACTGTTTTCTACTTCCTTTTCTATACAATGTAATAGCTAAGCTTCTGGTGATAGATCTGTCTGTGTCAGAGAGGTGTGATGGTGATACATTAACAGGCACACCCATTTACACAAAGATGCATGGATAGGGTGCATACCCAGAAGAAGCACACACCACACTGCAGAGCAGTGATATACACGACTCCTCTCGCCCACCCACTACTCACTAAACCCCTTCTGCAAGCACAACTCAAATGTCTTCAAGAAGCAATTAATTAATCACGGAGAAAATGATGCTGCTTGTTTCCCTTTACACTTCTTACTCAAGATTCCCCTATTCATTATGGCCCTCCTTCTACAAGCCACAACGCTGACATATGCAGAGAGGGACAGAGAGCAAAGACCATGAAGTCAAAAAGGAACAAGAATGGATGAAACCAAAACAAGTTAAAAGATTTGATCAAATGATGAAAGATGATGTTTAAAAACAGTACACTGAACTCTAAAGCATATACATATTTTTTTCTTCTTTCATTTGTTCCTTCAGATGTATCACTTGTAATGTAAGAGACAAAATCCGCTTCCTGATGACCTCTGGAAGGCTAGGAAGAACCACCCAAATGCTGGAAATTATCATTACCCAGTGGACTAGAACTTTTCTTATCTCCATGTAATATACGTCTTAGAGATCATCAAATAATATACTGTGCAGAAAAGCTATTCCTAATGACCATTCCTAATGGTTTCAATACTTCTTTCATTATAATTTTCCTCTCCCCTGAGGCATAAACATTCAACCTTGTGATACTGCAGGAGCTTGGCTTATAAGTGGAGGAAAATGAAAAACAATACCAATAAAAGCTGTAAGACTCAATAAATATATCTAAAATAGTCTCCCTATACAGTACATAGGGAATCAAGAATACGTGGCCAGGGGCATGGTGTAATGGTCTTCATGGGACTCTTTCAGGACACATAACTCACTTGTGGCTTCACAATATAGGAACATGTCAGCCCTGCCAAGTTATGACAAAGCATGTGCAGTGGACTGTACAGCCTTGTATTCCCTTAACACCAGAGAGCTTGTGACCAGTTCCTGACTGAGTATCAGTTTTTCACAAGCAATTAAAATCCACCAGATTCCCCAAAATGCAAAAACAATGAAAGGTTAAAAGGGCAAAATAGATAATGCCGAAATAGATGTTACTTGAAGTACAGCTGACATCTGCTCATAGGTTAGACCTTTTTCTGCTGCCCAGCTTCACATTCATTTATCCAAAACTGCTCTCTCAATCAAGGATTTTATTACTGCTTCTTCAATGCAGGTGTAACTACTTTATTTTCCCTATCTAAAACTCAACTAGGTATCACATTCTGCACCTGACAACTCCCTTCACCTGACTCAAACATCATACTGTGGATCACTTTGGGGACCCACAGCCAGGCACGATGCCTCATGCTTTAGCTACTGATCCCCAAACCATGGTATTGGCAGATAAAAAACATGAAAATTTCCCCCAAGTCCTGTGCATGCTACCTGTGTAAGATATAATGCCTTTACTCAAAAGAGAGGTTTGCAGTAAAGTATGACTTTTTCTAAAATGTAAATAATAAAAAAAACCACAACACTTTCACTTCATGCCTCTGCTGAAGCATTAAAAGCAGTTAATTATGGTAAGTCTTCATAGGTCCTTTTCACTTCTGTGAAGTTTTTTTATTAAAAAAATATATATGTATATGTGTATATAATGAGGTAATCAAGTTAATTTCTGAAGCTGAGAGTAATCTTGGCGTATTACTTTCATCTACTTTGCTATCACAAATGCATTATCTAAAGCAGACCCTAAGAAAACATTAATTACCTTCTAACCAATCTCTCCTGTTCTTCAGAAAGAGCCCAAGTAGTTCTGAGTCTGCATTCAGAGTTTGAGGATACTAGAAAAGCTCTGAGCAGATATCTGAAGTACATTATTTTTAATGTTACACCCTTAAAAGATTCATTAGAAATGAACGCAGCTTATGACAATGTGTTACTTTCTTTGTTGCAGTGCTCCATGTTATTTTTGGCAAAAGCTCAGCATTCAAGTAACCGCTCTTTCATTCAGGGTGTCATTAGCTTGTTTCCGGTGCACAATTCATATAAACGGTTTACTGAGGTTAGTTTAGTTCCTGCTTTTAGATAGTAACTATTTGTTAGCCCAACGACCTTTGTCCCGTAGAGCAGCAGTCCCAGACATGATCTGGTAACTGATGAGAGTTCTGCCCTGTTCCTCTTGACTTCCACTTCTGTGCCTCCTTGGCCATGTTTTCTTTATCTCCAAGGATGGCTTGTAAGAAACAATTTTTATTTATTTCTCTTATGCGTTCTTATAAAAAGGCTGATGGGTTTTCCTTTTTGTATTGCTGCCCATTTTTAAAATATACAGTCCTGCCGCTGTTTACATTGCTATACTGGAAATGGAAATCTAGTATAAATTCCCATGGTGAATTTGGATTCTATGGAATAGATAAGTGCAATACACTCAGAAATATATTTCCTATTAAACAAACAATGTTGGCCCCTAATCTTGTCATGTATGTCTAAATAAATGCCTTTTTTTTCCTTATTAAAAGCTAAGGGAAACACAGCAGATTCAGTCTGCTTTTACTGAATACTTACCTGATGACAAGTTTGCCTTCTGAAGTTCTTTGTGGGATGAAATCATGCACACTTGGGCAGCTCAGTGAACTGATGAAATGTAGCCAGGTGAGTTTAAAATAACAGGGATCTCTCAAGTTTCATTGCAAAACTGCTGCCCCACAGTTTCCAGAATTAAGTTGTTTATTCATTCTTGAAGTTTTGATTCTTTCAATTCAATGGCAGCACTTCCTTTCACTTTAATATTGACATGATTTCATACCTCATCTTGGTATCTGCCTCTTTATATCTTCTGTTTCCTTTAGAGATGTGCACCATCGAGCATCCCACAATGCGTGCTCTGTTCTTGGGGACTGCAGCAAGATCATTCCTTCAGTAGCTCATTGTTTGTTCTTAGCTTCATTACTCAGTTCTCAAATCAAGCAGTATGAGTGACAGAGTGGCAGCAGTAAGCACCTTACAAATAAGGTAGATTCAGTTCTAACAGCCTCCATTTAATATACAAATCACCCCAGAGATGTACGGTTGCACACTGCATCTCTTTCCATATCAGAAGATTTTCTAGTTTAAAGATCTAAAAGTCCAAAGATATTACCAACTTTCCAACTCTGTTAGTGTTATTTATGCACTGCTGTGAAAATCTTGTATACACACAGACTGCAAACTTTGCATTATAAGATGCTGTGGTATTCTGTACAGATGCATTAAAAAAAATATGTACTCAAGCTTTTGTTTAGCATCTAAAAAGGATGCAAAGAAAATGCTCTAATCGAGAGTAGAGCTTTCTCTGAGCAAGCAGTGGAAATATACTGAATTTGACTGGGATGGAGTTAACTGTCATAGTTCAGCTTGGATAGCTCTGTATTTTGGATTTGTGGCTAAAAAAGTGTTGGTAATGTGTTAATGTTTTGGTTAGCGCTGAGCAGTGCTTGGTGTACAGTAGCTCTTTTTGCTGCCTCATCCCTTTGGTGAGTAGAGAATAGTCAAGAAATGGAGAGAGGACATAGTTAGGACAACTGGCCCAAACTGGCCAAAGAGATATTCCATGCCATCATTATGTCATGCTCTGCAATAAAATCCAAGGTAGACAAAGAAAGGGAAAGGTGGGATCTTCCCAGGTGACTAGGGTCTGGAAGCTCGCTGAGCATCCGTCTGCCTAACGTAGTGGTGAGTGATTTCCTTTGCTGCTCTTTTTTTTCCAGAAGATATCTTAGAGTGGCCGGTGAACACGTCTCATCTCATGGTAAAGTCAAATTGATGCGCTAAATTACCTTTAGCAGTGGTCCACTGAAGTAATTTGAGTTCACCTGGAAATTCGCTATTAGCACCTATATGAGTCTGAGAAGCAGCTGAAGTTTGTAGCTGCCTTTCAGCCACCTGTTCTCTGACTACAATTGGCAATGCAAAAACACATCAGGCCAAACCATACAACTCCCTGATAGCTGGCAAACTAAAAACAAACATGAGACCAAGAGCTATAGACACAGCAGTAATTTATATGCTTAGCTAAAAGTAGGCACGAGGTTTTGATATGCTTTTCTGCCATTTTTTGCTATTCTTTTCTTCCAGCTTATGCAAAATAAAATTAATCTTAGAACCCATATCTATTCAAGATTCAGGCCATAAATGAAAATACACAAGGAGGAAGAAACTAAAAGGTTAAGGCACTCAGGAGCAGATTTCATGTACTGTACACAGCTGAACATGTACTTTATCAGGGGAACACAAGCTGTACGGATCAGTTAACTTTATGATACAACCTTTACGTTTTACTATTTCCTGATCTGGTGTTCAATTTTACAACCTTAATGCAAGTTACTTCACTAATAAAGCATTTCTTATAAAGTTTGACCATATTACTTAACCTTTGCACAGGAACAAAGATGTCAAAACATGTTAAAGGCTAATGTCTAAGGGTATTATGTCGGCCCTTGGGAAACAAATTGAGCTTTCCTCTGCGACGCTGTTTCAAAATTCATCATTAAAAGCTATGTAATACAACAAGTTACTATCTTTAACCTTGCAACACGTGTTCTTCAAATTTCAGAAACGTGCTTACACAAAACAAGAGTTTTATGTTTCCATTAAATACATTTAAAACTCAAGGTTGTGCTATTAGCTGAAGCAATTAGCACAAGATCCAGCAAAAAAAAAAAAGCTATTTGGTCCTGAAGAGTTTAAGTGCTTTATCTGGAAAAGTTAATGAAATATTTACAATGTTGTTATTAACTAAGATTAGAAGTGGATTAAAATGGCATTTGGAAAATAAATCAGACAATTAAAGAGCTTCTCAAGAACTGTGGAAACTCCTTAGGGTCCAGGGAAAGAACACTCAGAATGCCTATACAAAGAAGGACATTTTGAAAACACCTAATATGTAGTACCATAGGACTTCAGACTGCAGAAACTGCCTTCATGTCAACATCAACACTAGAATTTGTAACAACTGTGATGCCTAATCACGGTTCACTCATCAGCTGTGCCTTAAGCTTTCACTTAAAGTCCTTTCAAGACATCTTTAATTGCAGCATCTTCCATATTCAGCATGTTGTGCCAACAGTGAGGCTATTTGAAATGTTCCTTAGCATTTTAACTGACGCAACTATCAGATTAGTTAAATCAGTAAAGTGATTTTGAGATACTTGGAGGAGAAGGGTGATGGTGTAATTGAAACAATTACTGTTAGATGAATTTTTGTACTGCATCCCAAGTATTTCTGCAGAAGACAGGAAAAAAAAAAAAAAGACTGAATTGGAAAATCCTAATTGAGTAAAGAGAGGTGATCTGGAGCAGGTGGCAGGAGAGGCAGAGCAGGACCACGTGTTCTCTTGCTTGTCTGGAAGGCAGCATACAGCAGCTTGTTGACATGCTTTCCCTAGCACTTCTGAGGGAGTCACAGCTTGGCGACAGTGTTTCTTCCCTATGATTTCATTTTACCTGACTATGAAAGGCAGTTACTGAGAACTGCACTGAAAATCAGAGCACAGTCAGCCTAAGCAATTCTGCAGTTTCTAGAAGAGAAACACTACAGTGTCTTACACCGCAGATAAGGATGGTCGATAGCAGTGCAACTCTCTTGACTGACCACAGAAAGGTGACTCCTGCTAGTTTTGACTCTCCAGTTACATTCCTTAAACTGGGAGAGGTGGCTGCTGGCCAAAATCATAAAAAAGTAGGTTACATGACTAAGAAAATGTTGATCAAAATGGATGGTATGCAAATTATTTTGACTGAAACAACATTATTTATTGGTGGAACTTATGAATTAGTTTCATCCTTAGTTTTACTTTGTCTGTGGCAGGCAAAAACACTGTTAGAATCTAACCATATACAAAAAGATGTCAAAATTTAAGGGAAAAGAGGAAAGGACAGGCAAAGTTTTACATTCTGGCAGTTCTGACTGTTAGAAGGAAAATACAGAAGTTTTTCTTCGCAGGTCCTTGCTAAATGAAGAATCTGAAGGGCTCCTTAAAAAGAATTTCTGTCAAGGGGCTCCCAAATGAGAGGGGAGGAAATCATTCTACCGTACAGGAATGCATACACTGTGACAATAAATGCTTTCTGATAAAAAGTGATCTGTCCCTGTCACTACTTACTCAGCGAATTGTTGTTCCAAAACATCTGTAAAACAAATAGTTATAATGCAGTTTTAGACTTTGTGTCTATACAAACAAGAATCAGAAATACTAATGATATGTATAACACATTAAAAGAACTGTACTTAGGAGAAGAGAGGTAATAGCTCATGCATTCATGTGACAGCTGAGGCTTCACTTGGGATATCTTTCGACCTTCACACTGTGAAGATGAGCAAGCATCAAAGATGAGCATTAGGAAAGTTACAAAGTATAAGAAACATGACAGGAGAAATATTGTTTAAACAAACAAACAAAAAAGAAGTCTTTAGGAGTTACTGAGAGAAGCAGGATGAAAGGGAGAGAATTGTTCATGGTAGACCATGGAGAATGTTCACTCTAAACATAACAAACTTAGATTAGATGTGAGGACAGAGCTCCAAATAGGAGTTATTCATCAATGAGGCAGTCTGCCAAAGGAGACCTCTGAGATATCACAAGAGGAAATACTTAAAGGGAGGTTAGATAATATACTCAAAATAGTGCAGAAGATAAACTGTAAAATGTGTAAGAGGACAGATTGAATAACTTCTTTCAGTCTATACTCCCAAGTTGTTTTTTTAGGACTTTACATACAAAGATACCCTGATAAAATGAAGCTTGCAATAGCAGGTAAGGTCCTGTCCTACAAAGGCTTAGCCATTTTAAGATTATCCAACTATGTAAATAGCTTTACTAAAGACAGCTTAATTCATGTAATAGAGAATGGTTTGAAATATTCATATATTTTCTCCTCCCCAGGAGTCCAAATACTATTTTAATGGTATGTAAAAGAATCTAACTTGAGACCTGGGTACAGGAGATAACACAGGCAAATTTCTATCCACTATAGGAGACATACATCTGCCTCAGTCTTCCACTGCCATCTGTTATGCTAGGCTTGCTACTGAGTAATATTTGAACCTCCTAAAACTGGAAGCTTCTTCCCAACTACTCACAGGATTTTGTCACATTTTTCTGTAAACATTCCTCTGATGTAGTTTTTAAATGCATTGAAATGACAACTTCAGGAGACCAAAGGAAAGAATAGGATGGAGACTTTATCAGGCCAAGCCATTCCACTTTCATTCTGCTCTCTGTTATTCCAGCTGCTGCTCTTGTGGACTTTCCACATTGGATCTTCACAGCTACTCACAACTCCAAAACCACTCCTTTGCCAAATTCCCTGCTCTCTCAGGCAGCATTTAACACTTGTTAGAATAGGCTGTGGAGGGGTACTAAGTTTAAGTTCACTTATCAAGTCAACTCTCTTATAATCAGCTCCATACACACGGATGCCATCTTACCCTATATCAGTTTCCTGTAAATCAGACACCTGACACAAGAATAAAAGCTTACCAGATTCTAGATATCCACAATACAGCTGTCTCCATTTCTGATAAACTGTTGTCTGCTGCTGTATTCAATAAAGAAGAATAAGCATTTTCAGGACTGAGTTCAGCTAAGCTATTTTGGATATCAGCTTTAGGAAGTATGCCCTGTAAATGCCTCTTTTTTCATCAGGACCTGGAAAATGAATATTGATCACTAGCTCTGACACTTTATCAGCTGAGTCCCACCTTTAGATATTTATTTTTCATAGAATTGGGCATTGTCTTCGCAACTACTAGAAGAAATTCATTTATCCTAATCATGAAGGGACGCTGATGCTATTCAGCAGAGAACAAACTCTTCCATACTCATGGATGGATCATGAAGTAAGAGAGAACTGAACCGTTTCCCTTTCTTTCCCTTCCCTAGCTGACAAAAGGTCTGGAAGGCATGTCCTGTGAGGAAAGGATGAGGATACTTGGGGTATTCAGTCTGGAGAAGAAGAGGCTGAGAGGTGACCTTGCTTTTCTTTGTAACTCCCTAAGGAGGGAAAGCACAGAGGGAAAGCTGGACTCTTCTCCCCAGGAACTGGTGATATGATGAATAGGAACTGAGCAAAGCACACTCTGGGTAGGTCCAGGCTGGATATTATTAGGAACATTTATATACTGTGAGGGTAGTCAAATGCTGTAACAGGCATTCCGTGCCTGTCAGTATTCAGGTCATTTGGATAACATTCTCAGTAATATGCTTTAACTTAGCCCTGAGGTGGTCAAACAGTAGAACTTGATGATATGTGAAGGTTCCTTCCAATTAATGCATTCTAAATAAATTCTAAATAACTATTTCATTTTTCCTCCTTTTTCTTCTTCTCTCCTTTTGCTTTCCACTTTTTCATTCCTTCCCCTTTTCTCTTTCTTTCCAAGTGTGTCCCTCATGAACTACACTGTACTTTTTTCTAAAAAAGTGGAAAACCAACAGCTCTGTGATTGTGATTCAGCTCCACACTTCAATTAATTTTAAAAGGAATTAGAACTGCTTGAACAAGTTAAAAAAAAAAAGTTCTCAAGCGCAAAGTCTACAGAATATTACAAAACATACAATATAATCCATGTTAATCACGGAGATAGAAATAAATTTTCAAGAATGAAAAATATGAAAAAGAAGTTTAATTAAATCTAACCATTAAGAAACCTCTTCTGCCTGTAAGCTGATCTACAGGTAGAAAAATGTAGTCACTGTCCTTGGGGCTTCATCATTCAGGCAACAACATTTACCTCTACTTCTTCCCTTTTTCCTCTACTGCTTTAACACCTCTCATTACTCTTTCCCAGTAATATAGAGGGTGTAATTGAAGGACAAAATTGTTCAATTCCTTATGGAAAATGCCGCAGCGCATATTTTCACAAATTTGCAAATACCACCACCAGCTGTCTCCAAAAACTGATGGTAGGTCTGTTTTCTCTTGTTGTTTCACAAAGGGAATTTAAAACAGTGTAAAAGATGCAGCACTTACAGAGAGAAAAAAAAAAAAAAAAAAAAAAAAAAGTTTACTTTGGGAGCTCTTGGATTAGGGAAAATGGCAGAGTTTTAAAGGGGTATGTGTTTTGTTTTTTTTTTTTAATAGTCTGAAGGTGCCAGAATAACGTGAAATGCTTAAAAATTGCTGTGAGCAAAGCCAAGAAGTGAAGGAAACTTCCAATCCCTTCAAGAGCCCTATTTATTTCAGCTTTCTGTGGCCAAATATAAGCTTTCCACATGCCTTGGCACCAAAATTGGTTTAAAAAATCTAACAGGAAACTTTATTACTTGAAATGTACCCCAAAAGGAAACATCACTATTTACATTAAAACTTTTAAATACTGATTTAGTTTTGCATAAGATAATTTATTCTGCTATTGAAGAAATTAAATATCACTCAGTTAATAGTTCAAAATGGCAACGAGTAAAGAAAGTTTGAGACAGGAAGGGTGGCAACAAAAGATGCTATGATCTCATAATCCATCATGCTAGAATCATGCTATTGAATGATGATTGAATCATGAATTGAATCATGATTCAAGCAGAAGCATGCTAGATCAGTACCTAAAGATTAGTGAATAATGATGTGCATTCCCAGCAAATCAACAGTCCAAGGGCAATGTCTCACAATACTATGACACTGGAAGCATGTTATTTTAAAGCAGACATGGAGACAAATCATTAGCTATTTACATTTATTGAGCACTGTTATTTGATAAAAATAATCATATTTCATAAGGTCTGCAGTATTCACAGTTGGCATGACATCTCCCTTCAATTTTTAATTATACTGATTACTTTCCACCTCTTTACTGGAGAAACTGTATACATACATAGAATCATAGAATGATTTAGGTGTAATATAACTCTAAGGATCAATAGATAAAGATCTAAAGATCTACTCAACTGCCCTGGGCAGTGACATCTTCCGCTAAATCAGGTTGTTCAAAGCCTCATTCAACCCAATTTTGAACACTTGACTGACTGACAACATTCACAGCAGATTTCTGAACACTAAAAATCAGCAGGACTCCAAATCACACAGATACATTTGGAAAAATGGCAGTGTGACAGGATTATTCAAAAATCAGAGGCTTCAGTCTGGATCCAGCCCACGAGTAAATTATGCACCGAACATCACTGCGCTCCAGGTCTGCATCATCTCCTGTCATCCTCTGAACTAATTCCTAATTTCATTCTTCCCTTCAATTCTTCTCCTAGTATATCCCTCCAGTTACCAGCTCTGAAAACTATGTGCAGTATCAAGCTGGCCCAACGTATTGCTTTCTCCTGAGCAACTCCAGTTCAATCACCAAAATGACTTCAGTAACTAAGTGATTCTGTCCTACATCATCAGCTGGGGCTGCTCTTCATTTCAAACAGCAACACTCCTTCCATGTCTGAGAGCTCCCTGAGTTGAAGGCTGAACAGTGACTTTTGCACCACTCATCTTCTTTCAGAAAGCGTGTACCGCTTCCTGTGTTTCTATTTCTGTTTCTAAGCACCAGGAAAGGGAAAAAAAGCAGTGGAACAGAGAGACTCAAACACATGCAAAGTGCCAAGCTGGACAACTCAGTATGATACTAGAAATACCTAGATGTGAGGTTTGGCATTTACGGGATACTAACATTAAGTGTTTCAGAAGATAAACAAGAGAATTAAACAGCAGATAGCACAGCCAGCTAGTTACATCAGGGTCACCTTTTAGGAACCGATCCCTTCAAGATATTTGTGCCTATAGAAGGAAATGCAAATGAAGGTGGGTGGGGATATACGTATAGGGTTAAGCTCTTGTATCAATATATAAGTGCTCCACACCCTTATCTCTTTAGATATCTACGACATATTTTTGTTCTACCAACAACAGGAACAATCAATCAACCACTAAGGCTGGGCTAGAGTGCCAGTAGCTGGGGTGACCTTGGCTATTTGTTTGTTGACAGATTACTGAGCTGTTTAGAAAAGGAGTGATACTGCTGACATTTGGTTCACCTCTGCAGGTGACACCTCCAGCCCCCTACGCATTACAGCTTCCTGTACAGCTGGAAAAAACCCAACCCCCCAAAAAACTGTCTACGAGAAAAAAAAACAATCAGGGAGGAAAGGGGAACTTTTTTGCTGCCCACAGCATATGCATAGCAGCAATAGGGACAGTCTATTTGTGCATGACAAATAGATTGTTCAGTGATTTGTTTTCCACTTTATTTAGAATATCCTGAACACTACTTCCAATATTCATCTATTTAAAGAGGACTCAGTACTTATTAAATAGTTGCTTTGCTGAAGAATGGTGCTGTATTTGCCCCTAGGGTGTGGAAATAACAGATATTTTCAGGTTTAACCCTGGACAATTCAGGGACCCTTCATGAAGGCTGGAAGAGGGTAGAAGTCCTGTCTCTGCTTTCAGAAAATTGTGGTACTAACATGCAAGGAAAAGGAGAGCACCAGTACAAATACTGCCCTCTATTCTATAGTTACTCTTGTAACTATGACAGCCCATGAGATGTACTTCCCATGTTGAAACTCAGCAGAGACTGTTCAGGTAGTAATGGTGACCTCTGTTTATCATCCACCCTTTGCAGCTCTCTGAAGCCTATGGATTCTTGAGGTAGGTTGCACGTATATTCACTAACTCTGTTTCTAAATGTAGTGGTTTCTGCTGTTTCTTTTTTTCTTCTTCCCTTTTCAGGCCCCTGAAAATATGACAAGCCAGCTCATTAGCATAACAGTTAGGTGTCCCAGCATGTCTGATGTGAAAGTTTTCAGACATCGCTGGCAGGAAGATGCTAGCAAACAGATAACAAAGCCACTAATGTTCTCTTCCACTTCAGCTTGGCCAGTAAAGGCTTTGGAGCTCGTTAGGAATTCCTCTTCTTATTTATTTATTTTTCTGGTTTCTGTGGTATGAACTATGCATCCCTCGGGATTCTTCTTCAGAAACATGTCAGCTTGAGGTTTCTTTTTATTTCCAGCAAACAAGAAGATAATTGAAACCCTTCCTGAGTTACAGCTATGTTTCCTGCTGGAGAGACTGACAGATTCAGCAAAGAACAGAGGACAATGAAAATGTGAACGAGCATGTTGCTGAGTTTGCCACGTTATTCCCTTCATACTTTTAACATATACAACAGTTTCCCAGATGAGACTATAGGTCCAAAATCTTAAAAGACAAATCACAAGAGATACTTGAAAACCAGAAAGGAGCAGAAAGATTTTTATCTTTCTATAGTTAATGAACGTGCCAAACCCATCACTCTACCGACTAGCATGCCAGCTTGGCTGCTGAGGGACATGAGAGACGCAGACCCCATGGTCATTCACCACCTGGTTTCTCTTCTGAGAGTTTCTATGGCCACCTGCCAGTTGTGAAGGGGATCTTGTTTGTTCTAGGAACAGCTGCCCAGGATGCACAGTGTTGAAACCCTTTACAGTAGAACATTCATTTTCTACTGTATCTGCAATAAGCCTCATCCCACGGATTACTTTGATATAACACAAAGCCTATCTGCGAGATACGGTAATTACTGAAAGCTAGCATAGTTGTAGGGCATAATGCAGTTTTTGCCTGACATTATGGGTGTAAATGGACACCCAGGGTTGGTGCTGACAGCAACTAGAGCTAGCTGGAGAATTTTTCTTCCTTCATTGGGAATGGAAATGTATCCATTTCTCATGGAAAAAAAATAAAATCTGAAATAAAAATAGAAATAATAAAAATATATTTTTATATAAAATTTATATAAATAAAAATATATAAATAATAAATTAAAAAAAAAAAACAGAAAAGTTTTATCAGAAAGTGTTTACTAGGCTCATGACAGAACTTTTTAACAAATGAAAAAGCCCTGCTGTGGAAGTAATACAGACCTATCAAGTCTGCAACCATGTTATACCCATCTTGCACAGCTCCCAAGATTAATCTACTGGCTAGCAGCAGATATATGCTGCCCTTTGGGATATCCAGCACAGAGCAGGGCAACTGGGGCAGCAGAAGCATGCCAGATAGACCACGGGACTCCATAGAAATTGCTGTTATATATAGCTAAGCTCAGAGAAAAGATACTATTGCATGGACTTGCGTGTTAGAATGCATCTCTTGCATGATCTGACATCTAAATTTCTCAAAGGATTTGATGTGGGAACCTCAAATACAATGTAAGGTTTTATCAATCCTGAATGGCCTACAGCACTGTGCTGGATAAGGTGTAAAATGTGGACATTTCAGCTTAGAGTTATCTATCAAATTCATAACCACGGTATTCTAACTACAAGTTAACTACAGATTTCCCAAAGGTTACAAGAGGCAAGGAAAAAAATATCACGCTGTATTTTTACATTATGGTAGAAATGCACTGAAGTACTGTTTCCCACTTTCATATTGAAAAGGAAAGGTCATTTTAGCATCAAATTACTTCTGTCTTACACTTGAGTTACATTTAAATATGCATTTCACAAGTGAAGTATCATTGCTCAATTCTTTAAGCTGTATTGAGTTTACGGCACAAAAACTCCAGATCTTATGGTATCTGTTTTAGGTTTATTATAGAGAAGTCTATATAAAAGAAAATTAGGAAAAAAAACACATTATGAAATTACTTGGATTATTACTTTTTTAACAATAAAGGTTGCTCTCTAATATGAACTGGGAAGTGAAGAGTTGTAGTTCTCACAGTCTCAGACTAAACACGTCATGGCTTTTTTGGCTTCTGTTTAAAAAGGCTAATTGGTTTGGAAGAGAAAGACATAAAAGATTTTATAATCTAACAACCTCAGACCAGTGAAAAAAACAGTCTCTGCCTTTTTGATTACAAATGAAGGACTTGCACTTCCTAAATATATGTTCTTTTTACTGTAAATTGTGCTATTGAATGCACAAGCTAATCTGTAAGGATTTGAGTGGGTAACACACTAAGAATAAAATTGAAAACAGAACACAAAGTAGAAAGAGAGATAGGCCTTCACATAACTTGTGCACTTAAATATTTCAATATCTATTTTGCATAAAATAGAGCGGGGAGGAGAAGGGAATACGTTTTTAGTATTTTCTTCCAAAAATAAGAAAATAGTTGAATCAGTTATGTGACAGCAATTAATCAAGTTAATGAATGGAGGGAGAAGGGAATCATCAACTGTTTCTAACACAAGTACCAAACCTTTTCTCTCAAAAAGAGAGTGAATGTTTCTAAAGTTGTTTCCTTACAAGACATAAGCAGCTGGGAGCAAATCTGTAGGAATCATTCACTCACTAACATGCAGATGAAACCTTTTCTTGGTAGAAACAAGACATAAGGTTTTGAATGACATGCAAGTACAGAAGCATCATTTCTGTGTTTTAGAATGACAGATCAGTGGCTGAACTGGTCTCTGGTACCAGCTATTACAGTCTCCAGACTCAGATTCATTCTCATGGATGGTGTCTGAGACAGTCCAGGTACCACATTAGATACACATTAAGCAGATGTGCTCTCTCAGGGGATGTCTACTTTCAATCAAACCAGCTCAGGTGCACCAGTAGAGCAGCAAGTAGTAGAAAGCTGGGCTGCTCAGTTATCAGACTTCTTTAGTGGGTTTTGCAATCCATTTTGAGCTTGATAATGTTCTGAAGACCTTATACCTGCATCCAGACTAGCCAGTTATTCTTGCTGAGATAACTCCAAGTGAGGAGCTGTCATAATTTTGATTTCAATACATATTTTCTTCCCCTATTTTTGAAATATAATACTTTTTATTGTCCAGGTACCTCAGAGGTAACAGCTTCACGTGTACGTAAGGTGGATAATACAGCATCCTGCATCTCATTACAGCAACATTCCTGTAGAATGCAATTGCAGAATCTGTGTCCCTCAGTAATACAATAGCCTGAGCTGCAATGTTAGGGCTTACCTTATATTAGATATGGAAGACTTCATTGCATTTAAAGTGTATACAGTATCTCCATGTTGTGGTTGGATTTTATGGCAAGACTGCAGGGCAAGATGATAAAAGATATAACATGATATCAAATTAAACCATATATATATATAAAATAAACCAACTATAGATTAGATATTCTAAAAATCTCTTCACACAAATAAGAACACCAATAACATTAATGAAGCAGCAGAGAGACATGGATGCCAAACAGGAGCAATAGGAAATGTTATCTATCTGTATACACAGAAGGAGAAACGCTGCATTTTATCACAGAATGTAGGAGTCATTTCAGCACAATGTGCGTAACGGAGCATGGTAGTTAGCCACTGTTGCTCAAGTGCCATCAGAGGAAGCTCTATCTTCATAATAAGGCAGGCAAGGGCAACCCACCAGTGCAGTTCCTTGCTCACTTTCCCCTCAGAGGTAGTCAGAGGTCTTTAAACTTATTCGTAGCAGTACTTCCTAACTGTCCATTGTGACTACTTTGATTTCCTCCCCCACAGGTTATTCCACAGACTACATATCCGTTATCATAATTTGGAAAGGAGCCCCGCACCTGACATTTGCCTCCCCCACACAGAATCATAGAACCCTTAGAGGTCCTTAAAGGACCTCTGAAGGCCATCTAGTCCAACTTCCCATACAATGAACAGGAACACCACAGCTAGATCAGACTGCCCAGGGCCTGATCCAGCCTCACCTTGAAAGTCTCCAGGGATGGGCCATCAGTCACATAACTAGACAAACTGTTCCAGTGCTTCATTACCTTCATTTCAAAGGATTTTTCCTTTTATCTACCCTCTTTGAGCTTGCAGCCATATCCCCTAGTTGAATTCGCACACCTCCCTCATGCAATTACTTCAGTTTTTCTGAAGTGATTCAGGTAGATTGGTATTTTATTCCAAAAAAGAATGTGCCTTATAACAGTCCGGCAAGGACTGCATTGCTGTTGAATGTTTAGTTTGATTTTCTGGGAAAACTCTTAACGTTCTTCTAATGAATCTCAGCCTCTAAGATGCAAACAGGAACATCCCTGGCCTTACATGCTGTACCTCTCCACATGCCTCTTTTCACTTGCAGTATATGCTTCTCTGTGCATTTTGAATGCCTCATTGCTGCCAGCTTTTGCTTTGGCCTGTGTCAGCACTTTCTGTGTTACTTGTGCAGGACATTATCACAAGTTTTTCTTAGACAGCCCTCTGACACAGTAACAGGAATGGGTGTTATAGTGCTAGCTTAAAACTTTTGCCAAAAGCAAATAGCAAACCTTCCTTGTGGCCAGCTGTAGTGCCAGCAAAACCATTCTTACATGTATTTAAATTAAATTGGTATTTGTTTTATATGGTTTGGGAAGTTTTCATCTGATACTTTCATGCTGTGCACCATATATTAATTCCCTTGGATGACATTTGCTTTGAGGAGTCAATTCACTTTTCACTCCTGTCTTCTCGTAGTAGTAATTTACCAGATGTGACAAAGAGAACTCAAAAATGTGTTACTAGCCTGAAAGAAAAACAGATAATTGATTTCTGGTTTGATCTCTGTCTTATGCTGGAATAATTCAACAAAGGTATATAACAGATGAAAAAAACACTGCATTTTTATCCATGAAGCTAAGCACCATCCTTAACAACCTCTGGAACAGTTTTGGTCCCTTGGACCAAAAGCTACAAAGCTACTTTCCACTATGGAAACAAAACTATCAATCTCAAGAGGAAAGGTGTGCCCCCAAAGGCATAAAGATGAATAAATAACCCACGTGTTTGGAAGTCCTACGTGTGAGGAAACAGAACAGTGGTGAACAATGGCAAAGTGAATTGCAAAACCATATATATTTACTGACATTATGCAAGCCCTCAATTCAGCACTACTAGAAAGAAGCGTTACCTCCCTTGTGCTTACTTGCCATGAAAACTAGAGCCTAAATGGCCTCTCAGTGAGACAGGTCAGGGAAACAAATGAGCTGGAAGTGAACTCTTTTAGTTGAATTCATTTTAGAAAGAACTGTTCCTCATCCCACCCTCACCATGAAATAGTACAAACTCTGGTGCCAACATAGGAGATGTAAATGGAAGAAGATAAGCATTCCTTATTGCTGTGTGTGTTATGCTGGTTGCTAGATGTATTAAACTAACATAAATAACTGCTCAAGCCAGTAACGGGCTTTACTCAGTGAAGTCTCAGAAATTCCCACTATTCTTTGTTAAACTTGGTACCAGCTGTGTGGTAGAGAAAAGACAGGCAAACACACATATAACTATGAATAGAGACACACAGATGATACTTAGTCTGTTGCAAACCTTTACATTTGCAAACACTTAATTTTATAATACTACATTTTTAGTTTATGTCACTCCTGGAAAATAAAATATCAGCCTTCAGCTTTAAGTTCTTCTTCTCTGCCCTTTTAGTTTGTGTAACTACTGTAATATTTGCAGACTTAATTTCCCGTAATGAATTTGTGTTCTTTTGCTTTTCTTGAATGTTAGTGCTGGTAAACAAACATCAACTAATAGTGAAGATTTAATTTAATATCTCTAAGTATTGCCCTCATACTCTACTAATAGAAATGGTTCCGCAACCTATTGCTACCCTCCACCTTGCACATGGCATCCAGTCCTGCTGGTCTCTAACCATGCTTGTTAGAGACCTGACACAGTTAGGTAGCTCCAGCAAGGCAAGGATATCAACTCAGAGCCCAGCAACACTGCCAGCATGTCCTCCTGCTCAGTTAAACTAGCATGCCAAGGAAGAAGACCACAGGGAACAGAAGCAGTGCTGCATCCCCAGCCTATTCAGTTTCACTATGGGCAGGAACTCTGGCATCTAAAGTGAACTTTTGCTTGTGTCCCAGCAGTTTAAGAAATCCAGACTGCTTAGCTTGGATGCTCTGTGCAATATTTTGACACGTTTTATATCATCTGTAAGCTTTATTAGCATTGCTTTTATATTTACTTTCCCAATTATTTATAAAAGAGTATTTAAGAGAGCTGACCTGTAGATGACCTCTGCAAAATCCCATCTGAAATACATCTATCTAATGGTAGATCTTCCATGACACTACTTTCATATATACCAACTACCAAACACATCAATTTAATTTGCATTTAATCAGCATCATATAGTATGACATACTATAAATAACGTGCAGTTCAGTGCTTTATGAAAAGCAATTTATGTGATGTGTAAACAATTGTTGTAATGAACTGAACTTATCTCAAGAATAAGAACAATTTATATTATAAGACCTACAAACCATAAAATCTGGTTTACTCACATCATTCCCATCATCTAAATAATTAAATCCCGTATCAGCAATCTGATTTTAATTCTTCTGTCTACGACTGACATCAGCCACGTTGGTCTAATAGTTTCACTCATTCCATCTGTCAGTTCCAGCTACTAAGATGGCCCCAGCATGCACCCCCTAGCATGCACCCCCCTGCCTCGAGCCTTTTTTACTGTCAAAAAGATAATTTACACTTTCTGTTTGAATCATGCAATATTAATAGATTCATCCAGTTATACCAAAAGTACAGGCTTTTCCATAGTCTTCATAACACCCTTTCATACCACCCATAATATTTGTAGTTTTGTTATGAATTCAGAAAGCATCACAGAAGACAGAAAATGCTATCACAGAAATCCCAATGTAGCTCTACCATTCAGAATTCCAGACGAAGAAAGCTTTTGTCAAAGCTTTTTTGCAGCACTATACTGCATAGTGTTTGGATGATTCTCAGTATATATACTATACAGTAGTAGGACAGACAAGGGAGACATTTGATTTTGTAAACCTGTGAGCTTTTGTTTGAATGCTCTTCAAGTTTCTTGCCCAAAAAGTATTGTGGTGCTTTTTTGTTATAGCTTAAGACTTATACTCCTGAACTGATGGTTTGTTTTCGCGAAAAGCCTAACTCAAGATCAAAATGAATGAAACAGAAATACTGTGAAGTGTACGGCATACAGGCAGTGATGACAAAATTAAATCTTTTTCTAAGTTGTTGTTGTAACCACAAAAGTTTCATTGAGTGAAAAGTGTAAACTGCAGCTTAACAGCTGGAGGGCACAAGCAAAAGAAAAAGAAGTATTTATACTGACATACAGAAAATTAATTCTCCCCATCTGTAGGTATGCAATTCCACAGAAGTGACAGAAAACAATTCAGGATGTTAGCACCTCATTTTCAGCTGTCATTTGAAAACAACTAGTCCATTTACTCTACCTGACCTCCAATTATGTCAAATGCATTTAGATTGCTTTAGAAAAATCCACTGAGTATTTTTGTTTAAGTGCACTGTAAGCACGAGAAGAAAAAATTGAGATACCTGAGAAATGCTTCTGTCATTTGATTTTTCTAGAAAGAGTGATGCAACGGTTACGATTTAGCAGCATAATGTTTAGCCACATACACAATCTGGCCACAGCACTTCGAATTAACTGCAACCTATTCAAAATCTGGTATTTTCAATTAACTGGAGCTTATTCACATCTGGCAAGCTAGCAAACAGAGAGAGAGAGTGTTACGGCAGCTTAGCGGAAGCATGCCATGAATACACATTTGGACAGCCTGGGAGAGCATCAGTGTCACTCTGGGAATGTTCCTGGCATGGTAAAAGAAAAACATCAAAGACATTACTGATTTAAAACTGCCTCCAAGAGTGCAATCTGTAGTGACAGGAAATGGAAAAATTATCCTCAAAGGAACTGTGAATAAAGAGCTAGTCCAACATGATAGTGGGTTCCTCGCATAAAGCTTATGTTTTGTCAAAAAACTCACTATAGCAAAATATTGTGCAGTTTTTGGCCCCAATTCAGAAACGAGCCTTCAAGGCAACACAGAAACTGCAGGAACCAAATCAAGTTTGGAAGAGACAGCTCAGAAATGAAGATTTGTCATCTGCATGGTGCATATAATATTTTAAAAGGCTACGTAACCTAGAAACCAGCATTTAAAAAGAAACAAAATAAGGTCTGAAGATGGAGTCCTGAAGAGCTCAAGATGAATAAAGATTGATCAAAATAACTACCAGAGAGCACTGTCTGAGTCTATTCCAAACATACCAAAATAATACTCCTGGTAACTCAGCAGTACCTCTTCAAAGCTGGCATTGCCTCTGCATGATTGGTGGAATCAAAACTTGTCAATAAACTCACGAGAAGGAAAAGGACTCAACTTTCATCCCAGGAGAGATTGAAGACCATTATGACTCATTTAAATGGTATGTGTATTTTCCATGCATAATGTACAAATGCAAATTCTCACACAGTATATATTACTTAGGCTTAATTGGGAGAATTAATTGACAGATGCTTTTGCAGTAGGCAAGTCTATTTATAGGATGTGTTTTTGTAAACCATGGAAACAGCCCCTTAAGCTCCTTTACCAGTATTTAAGCTGTGCAACATAGCTGCTAAAGAGCATTTTAAGGAATCTTTTAAAGTGTTCAGTGAAAATATACAGAGCAAATTTGTCACAAGCTGAATCCTATTGCTACAAAATATTTTGCCTTACAAAAGCACATCAGTCAAACATATCATTTTGATTAATTTGTAGCATTTGAATATTTGTTCACAAAATCTAATTTCATGTTGAGGGCAAGACATTGGGTTAAATTTCATCTTCACTTTGGTTTACCCTTTTGGGACATTCCTCTTTTCTCTAAACCAATCAGAGATTAATTCCTTAACAAAGTTGGAATATGCCCACCATACTAAATTAGATTTGCTTCAATGAACTCATCCTAAGTAAATGGCAAAAAAAGGGCTACAAGCAAGGCTCAATTTTTGATCTACTGTCCCTTGACTTAGAGTCATACAATCTATTCCTATAAATACTAACTTATATTTATACAAAATTTTTTTTTTGTAATTCTGTTATAGTTTTGAGGCATCAAGGAGGACAATAACAACCAAGAGTGCTGGGAAGAAAAATGATTTCATTGTGACTTAGATGCTTATTTCTAAGGACTGCAGGTCCATGGCAATTGCAGATATGCCTTCAATTCATTTGCCCAGTGTAAAATCAGTCCTTGACGCTCTTGGGTTTCCCACATGTCCAAAGATCATTCCAAACAGCTGCAGTATTTGGCACAGGGGACCCTCTTGGGGGTTACCACATCAAGAAACACTGAGAAAGAAAGGCACATGCTGCACAGTGGTGGTGGTGGAGGAGTAAATGTGCATTTGGGATACAGACACCACCCATAAAAGCCAAGGGAATAATTCTCACTTCCTGCTGATAGTCAGTCTGTGCCAATGACCACAGCAAACACAGCCCGGGTCCAAGCAGCAGAGGGAATGAGAAAAGAGGCCTCACTGTTGTGTTAAGGGACATGGGTGCCTGGACAAACTACAGGTGTAGGTGTTAGTGAATGGCACAGATAGCCAGCTTGCAAAATAAACAAAATAACAAAATAAATCTGTACAAAGTTGTTTCTTCGCACATGTGCTGAGCAGCCAGTGTGCAAATTTCTGTATTACTTAGATCTCTTACGCAAATATACAAATTCCTCCAGGGTACCTAACATCTCCAGTCACAAAAAGGGGCAGAGGACACAACAGGAAGTACTAAAAGAAAGACAGAAGTCCCTGGTTCCCACCAGTAAGTCTGCATCCATGCTCACAACATCTTGTCTTGATATCCTGAAGCAAAAGAAGGAAACCAGCAGCTACTGAGTGCACATGGTACATAGATATGCTTTTCAACAGCATTACTCTCACAGTTTCCATGTGGTTGATGTTGCACTTCAAGTTAAAAAAAACCTTCCTGATTCTCACAGTACAAATAACAGAACTCTGGGCCACTATGCCAACAAATCCAAACACATTGTGCTCCGACTCACATCAAGCCCATTTTTTCTACTTAAACTGATTGCCAGCAAAACCCTTGTTTACTCACCAATCTAGGTGGTCTCTTCAAGTATCATTGGCTGCTATATCTTACCTGGTATCTTCCTAATCCATATACAGGTTGGAACACCCCTACATTTTTTAAGAAGCTTGTGTACGAATCTAATTTCATTATGCAACATCTTTTCTTCTTCCAGAATTTACTTGGGTACTCTAAAACACAATTACATAGAAAGTACTGCTTGAACATGGTATTGTAATAGATCTCTAGACAATAAAAACTTCACAGGCATAATTCCCACCAGCAGATATTTTCCATAGTAAATGTTGATGTTTTCCTACACCAAAGTCAAAACACTGGTTGTAACAAAATTAAATACAAATATATTTTCCAAATAGGTGATGAAATAAAGTACAGAAGTGTTTGCACATGTAAGACTCCAAATTAAAGACTGCCAAAATCTTTAAGTGGAACACTTTGTCAGTGTTCCCAACAACATACTGCTCGAAAAATATTCTTCCACCACAGAATTCTGAGGAAATCAATTCAGTTGGGCTTTAATTTTATTATCACAAGGGTCAGAAATACTACAAGTAGAGATGGACAAACTGATATTTGGGTATTATCAGTGCAAACAATATTACCGACATAATTGATCTAAGTTAACCTTAATTAGTGTAACTAAAGGAAGTGCTGTTAAGGTGCAAGAAAATATCACAGAATCACAGAAGTTGGACAGGACCTCAAGAGATCATCAAGTCCAACCCACTGTTAGAGCAGGTACTCTACAGGGGGTCACACAGGTAGGCATCCAAACAGGTCCTGAATATCCCATAGGAGACTCCACAGCCTCTCTGGACAACCTGTTCCAGTGCTCAGCATGCTTACTATAAATAAGTTCTTCTGCACATTAGTACAGAACTTCCTACATACAAGTTTTATGCCAATACTCCTTGTTCTATCACTAAGTAACACTGAGAAGAGCCTGGCTTCATCCATTTGTCTCCCACTTCTCTCCAGATATTTAGAAACATTCATATGATCCCCTCTCAGTCTTCTTTCCCCAGACTGAACAGACTCAGGTTACTCGGTCTTTCCTCATATGGGAGATGCTTCAGGACCTTTATTATCTTTGTGGCCTTCCATGAACTTCTAGGATATCCCTGTCTTCCTTGAACTGGAGAGCCCAGAACTGTACACAGTACTCCAGATGTAGCCTTACCAGGGCAGAGTAGAGGGGGAAGACCACCTAAAAATTCTTTTTAATGCACCACAACCAGTGCCCAGACTGTTTGAACATATTTCCTCTGTCTCATCCCTCCCATATCCTGCATTCATCAGCAGACTGGATATAGGATTAAGAGACCAAACTCAGACGCAGCAAGTCCTTTGACTTCAGATTATGCTCTGACGTGCTTTTATATTCACAGAGCTTCATTTCAAGAGTATGCGTATTCACTCACCTTGAAGACTACCTTCAGCCACACTAGTTGCACATACAGTTTTTCACCCTGTCATAGGCAAAATAAGCTTCTTAGATACAGCCAAGAAACCAAGAAACATAGCGTGCTCCAGTTCAGCACACTGCTTCAGTTGCCGACTTCAAAGTAAGCATTCAAAGCAAATCAAAACATGTGAATGTTAAAAGCACAAATGGTGCTAACAGCAGGATCTCTTCTGAAACACTGCCTCTGCAGTGTTTACTGGGTGTCCTCACTTCCTGATTATTGCTGCTTATCCTTAGAATGCACAAAGTTGGATACAGTTGACATTATTAACAGAAGCCACTGATGTCTGTGGTAGACATGCAAATCAAGATACTGTTCGTTTGTTAAAATTTTTCCCCATTAATTTGCAGGATCATTCATTAGCCTTAAAGATCTTCAATAGCTCTTGGAACACATTTAGTATGTTTTTTAGAAGGCTCTAAAAAACCACTTAATTGCTAGGTGAGTAAATATGAAATAATTTTTTATGAGACAGCAATATCAGTAGTATATATATAGAGAGAGAGGGAAACATGAGTGTAGATATTTCAAAAATGATGCTAGCAAACTTCATTTAATCAAAGGAAAAAAAAAATCCTTCTTTATAATACTTTTTTTTTTTTTTCTTCCCACTCTTATACAAACTCAAGAAGAATGGGAAACTGTATTGGTCATTTTAAAATAATACAAAGGAATGACTTCTGCTATCTAAAAAGTGTAAAGTGTTTCATATTGAATCCAGTTTTGGCCTACTGGATATACACAAATGTTTTAAAATCAGTGTTTTAGTACAATTGTGAAGTTAGTTTTCTGCATAGTTTCTGTCCATGTCACATAAACTTCCAAATGTGATGATGTTCATTAGCAATCCAAAGTATGAGACAACTTACCGAAAAACTTCCGAAGACTGAACTGTATTTTCAGACACAGTATTGATTCTTTCAGAAAGGAGCTGAATTAAATTGGTTTGGAGATAACTCTCACCATACCACTGCCTATGCTGTGCCTATTAGCCATGAGAAGATAGAGCAATTCATTCTGTCATTTATACATTAATATATGGTGTTCTTTTGTAAAAAAAATGATTTTAAAAAGCACATATAGATAGTATCCATGGTTTCAAAATATTTTGCCTTTTTAATCCACATATGGAAGATAAACCATGCAACAAAACTTAACAAAACATGGCAGGGGATCTGATCCAGGCATAGGATATAAAAGAAAAGTTGCCAAAAGTTACTAGTGTTAGTGATTTTTAGCCTATTTCCACCAAAGGGAATGCAGCAGATGAGGACAGAGGATGAGTGGTTGGATTCATTTGCTTGATGTCAGCAGACATACTGACTCCAAACCAAGAGAGGCTGAGCAACAGCCATCACATGGCATGAAGATAGTGATTTTCTCATATGTCTCAAGCACAAACTGCAGCTTGCCAAGAACTCGGGGGATATTTGTATTGCTTTGAAAATTAAAAGCATAAAGTGAGTTAACTATTGCCTCTGTTCTTATCCAGTGTTGTTAACTAAAGTTATCAAGAGATGTGGGCAAAACACAGTTAGCCCTTATCCTATCATCACCTTTTTATCCCAGATTTGTCCAAGCCATTTTCTGCTGTTGTCCATGAAGATGAACGCAGACAACATGTAATCAAACCGAACCTCCAGCTTATTTCACTAGTGGTTGCAAAATGGTAGATGCATGTGCAAGTAGAAAGTTGAAGGCAGGATGATGGTGCTGTTACTACCATCTGAATGGCAAGCAAAGTATATCTGGATTGCAACGGCTCTTGTAACACCTGCATGATGAAAGCAAACAATTTTATACAGAGCAGAGCCTGCACAGACAATGATCTATTAGTCATCTTATAAAAACGTTCAAGTATCTTCCTAAGCATTTGGAGATAGAAGTCATGAACGAATAAACACCTGAGAATTGGATGAATCACCAAGGACAAAAACAAAAGGTTTTTTCCTCCAGATTGTTAAATATTGTGGGTTGCTATAACAGTACCATAATGCAGAGTTTGAGAATGCTACTGACTTTTTTTCATTATTATTTTTATGGTGAGGGGGACTCTAATTCTTGGGCTATCCTGGGCCTCGGTACTTTTGTAGATTGAAGTAAGAGTTTACTTAACAGATTAATATTTAATTTTAACTCTCATTACTTGCTAGTTAGAGGTCAGCAACCAGCCATCTTTTTTATAGGCTTTCACAGGTTGCTTTCTGTTCTGTTATATTTCAATAAAATGTTTTGGTACTGCTCTGGGTATTCACTCAGTTGTAATGAATCAAGTAATTAAACACGGAATTCTAGTGACCTACAAAGAAACCAACAAAAAACTTCACAGTGGTGCAATCAGACCCCCCTGACTGCTAGTAAAAACATGTCTTTAACAAAGTTTTGTCCAAGTTGATACATGGAAAATCAGAGTGCAAACTACAACACAACTTTAAACGCCTAAAGCAAGACTTCAAACCATCTACCTCAAGAAAAATCACACAGACCGCCTGGGGTTCCCTTTATTTTTTCCCTTCTTGTTCTGTCTTGAGCATCTGACCAGAAGGATGATCTGTCTTACTGACATGGTTCCTCGAGCTGCCCGAGTTCAGAGAAAATCTAGCAAATCCATAAACTGATTGATCAGCAAGTCGTAGTTATGGAGTTGGGAAATGGTATGGCAGAATTCAGCATGAGAGTTGGAAAAGGACTAATGCTGCCAGAGGCAGTAAGGCAATGGAAGTGTGCAGGAAAATGCCCAAAGCTATACTTCATCCTTCACAAGCTAATATCCTCATTGGCTGATCCTGCACATAACATGTCCAGGGTCTACTTCAAAGTCAGATCAGAGCGGTAAGTTGGCACTAATCAGTGCTGCATCCTGTTAACAACATCCTTGAAGGGCAGCAGTTCTCAGACTGCTTCTTTTCAAAACATTTCCTGAGTTTCCATTATCTGCTAGTTCTGTAAACTGTGATGTTTCCATGCTTGTAGCGTGGAAGTTTCCTCATATCAGCACTACCCTATAGCACTGCTGAAATGCATTTTTCTTTCTGTTCTGCTTCTGCTGGAAATTCTGTACTTCTATTCCTGCTGTCCTGTGCATATAGCTGTATCTTTAGCCTCTTTGGCTTACATCTAATGATGAGTTCAATGTATTTATGATGTGCAAGAAATGGAATTCTGTCACAGTTTGTAACCCTTGTCATTTTGGTATCCACCCTTTCTCATGCAGCCATAAGCACCCAGTCCAGTTCTACATCAAAAGGAATAGCATAGTTAATTGCATGATAAAAAGATGTCATCCACTCCATGTCTCTCACTTTTTTTTTTTTTTTTTTTTTAAGGCACAAGTCTTCTTAGTCTATTTAATCCAAAACACATATCAGACCCTCTTTTGCCAGCTAGCGTTCTATAATATCTGTCAAGCTGGATAACCCATCGGTGATACAGTTTTTGAAGGTCCAGAGTGGAAAAGAGAAGTGGCAGTCACCATTTTTGATGTGACTGAAGGACTATAAGAGGTTGCCAACTATGACATGCCTGTGAATGAAAGGATCAGCAAAAAGGTTAGCAAAAACGTGGGTAGACCAGCAAAGTTTTCTGTATCAACTAACATGACAGATTCAGCAGTGTGAAGGATTTCTCAAAGGCAGTCAGACAACCACTGATAAGCTACTGAAACAAGTGTCAGTTGACTAACCAACACGCAGTGTTGGTGTAACCTCCTGTATTGCCTCTTTTCTCCCACCACAACAGCACAAATAGGAAAGAAAGAACAAAAACAAAATAGCAGACTATCTCTTCCATTTGGAAACTGCCTGCAGAAAGTATTTGACAAGGGCTCTGAAGAGAACCCGAACAGAAAACGAAATGGAATGAAAAACCAAAAGAATAAGTCTCTCCACAAACTATTAGGCTTTTACATGTCAGAAATCATACAGTTAGCAACCCCAAGAAGAGCCTTTTAAAAACTGAATGGTCTTTGATTTTAATGAGGGTAGATGTCGGTCCTTTCATGATGTCATGGTTTAATACTTTTGTAATTTTGCTATCAGTATTCCACATCACAACATCATGTAAAGTATGGATAGTTCACAGAAGAAAACTACATTTCCCAGAGGACATCACGGTCAGGAGGTAAGTCACGGGACCAGGACAGTATATAATCTCACTCCCGTGACTGAAATCTCACACTCTCCCGGATCATCGGAGCGTGGGGTGCCTTCCAGCCGTTTCGCCTAAAGCTTACAGTAGGCCTTTCGGTTTTTGGGACTCACTCTCTCTCTCTTTTGCTTAATTACAATTATATTGTATTATATTGTATTATTCTGTATTCTGATATAGTATTTAGTAAATATTTGTGCCTCCTTAGATCGCTGCCGCTGTTTTCTTTTCCCATTCCCTTTTTGGGCCAGCGGCCCTTTTGGGCCAGCTGCCCCCCTGTCACGGGCACAGGTAGATCTTGCTTAACCCGCGACACATGATCATGATATAGTTCACATGCAGGCAAGTCAATGTTTCTTTTAATAGATGATGAAAGAAGTATTTCAACTGTTTCTATGCATTCAGAATAAATGCCACAAACTCAGTTGTCTCTTTGGATTTCAGGCCTTCCTCCTCCTCCTCTTCATTCCCAGTAAAGGGGAGTCATTAATAGCAGTGTATTTGTGTAAGATATCAAGTTTGGTGGTTGGAGTAGTGGCAATAAATTTGCGAACGCGTACGTGTCAGCCTAAAGAATTCAGCTGCTTCTATACACCTGGGTGGGGCTTTTCTGTACCTTCCTCCCCCCTCCCCAACATAATTCCTTGAGGTACATGGTTGTATTTCAAGACTATGTATTTCCTGGAAATTGTGTTGTAGAAGTGAACAGTCCTTTTGCTTCCCCCACTCACTCTGCTCACAGCATTTCTTCCCACTCTTAACCCGAATGCTTTCCTCCTGTCTACCAGTATTCCAGGTACTGAAAACCGCATTTGATGAGAAAGAATTCGTTGGCCAGATACAGCAGGATCCAACAGTCAATGGTGCAACAAAGGGTTAAACAGTTAAAAGAGCCTGTCAATTTCAGAACTGAGAAAGTATTCTGCACAAGGAGCACAAAACACAAAGCCAGGGGTTCAGAGTTGGGACAGTGGAAGACTAATGAAGTTTCAGCCATTAATCCCCACTGAAATGTTAGCACACAGTGAATCAGCCAATGAATGAGCAGCTGAAAGAGGTACAGTTGTGAAGACAGATTTTTGCGAATCAAGCTACAGCCACCACCCTCTGGAAGTGAATCTTAGGAAGTACAATGTGAATAGTAGCTACTGGTAGGAATAAAGCTTAAGTATACCTCCAGAGTATCTCCGGATAACACCAAAAGATAAATACCAATAGTGAATTTATATTGTATGAAGACTTTATGCTTTGAGAAGGGATTTGGAAATTAACAATTTCCCTGAACTGTGACACCTTAGGAGAACAACTGGCGGACTGAATTGCTGAAATCAGTTCAGCCAACATAAAAGGTCCTGCTATCTTCAGAGAAGTTAGGACTTCAGGACTTTAATCTAGTGATACCACTGTTATTTATTCTCCAACACAGACAAACATCACTTTCCAAGAGTTCCAAAGTGACTCACGTGATTTGGAAGTGTTATTTTTTATTTTCTTGGCACTTCTGTTGCCTCTTAAAATGGAGGTGGGAGTTAAGATTTACATGGTCAACAAATGTCCCTAGTAATGCGAACATCACCAGTCACAGAAAGAAAGTTTTGAGGTTGAAACAGATCTTCAGTTCTGTCTGTTGCGCTGACCTCTAGCACTTATGCCAGGGCAACAGAGAAAGGATAAAGGATCTAAAGCTACTGGGAAATTAAATCACATTGATCACTGCATCAACCAGTCTTTAAGCACAGTTCCAGTGTCCGCCATAATCGTGGTCTGGCTCAGCCAAAACCCTTTAGTATTTGTTGAGGTCTATTGTGCTTCAATCTGCAATATCAACAGAGATTTGTTGAACTTGAAGGACTTTCCAAAGCAAATATCAGACATACTGAAAATACATAATAACAAACAGTATACATTTTAGAGTGCTAGTTTAAGAATCTATAACGTATACAGGAAATTTCTCAAATACAATGACATTAGAATATGAAGCACATTATAAGTTTTGTATACAGTTTTTGCCTTGCACTTTTCAAATTGTGTAATATGTAGCCCTCAAAATCTGTTGAGCTGCAAATAAACCCACTTGTGGGAAATGATACAAATGGTGATCCATAGCAAGGATATTAGAACCTGGGAGATACGAAATCGCACTAAGTATTTCTAAATCCTTAATAACTGAAGATTTCCTATAATTTATGTAACGCAATCATTACTCTCTCTCTCTCTTTTTTTTTTTTTTTTTTTTTTAATAGACCCTCGACCTCAGCTACAAATTTGGGACTGCCAAATATTGTTAGCAAATATTCAAAATAAGCTATTATATTTAGATCTGTCTGCACGTTGACGGTCCAGCAGAGTGGCTGCATATGCAGTCACCCTACCTGTGTGATTGCTCATTTCGTGGCCATTCCAAGGTGTCAAGTGTGATTCTTGTAACTCAAAGGAGAGCAGTCACCACAAAAGGGATTCAGTCATACTCTACACAGGTTTCATCCAATAAATCTTGACTCAACATCAGAATTGCTACTCTCTGAGAACAGTAAACCAATGGTTTAAAAAGAGCCTCTAATATCTTACAGTTATGTTGTGTAACACTCAGACGTACCTCACCGATAATATAAAATTGCCATTTAGGCAATTGGGGAAAAAAAAACAAACAACACAACTTCATGAAAGAACTATATACCTGATAAGAGTTTACATTTGTCCTTTTAATAGATGTACTCAAAGGTGTAAATAAATCAAAGCCCGGCTGTATTACTTTTTGCCCAGTGCCCGCTGATGTTAGAATCTGAAGAAAGACTGTAAAGGATAGGAGTGACCAAGAAATCTCACTCAGTTTTTGCCATGTTTGTGATAATCTTTACAAAAGCAGGTCACAGGATATCATTACCAGTGAAAAGAAGAAAGGCCCTGTGTGAATTCGCCTGTAGGGAAAATGGAAATTTGGGGAAATAAGAAGCTATATGACTTCCTTTAGATGCCTTAATAGATTGAATTCTATTAAATCACTTCTGTGACTTTTTTTTTTTAAACTGTAAATATATTATTATGGACATTGATTTTGAAGTATACCTTAACATACAAATATCTTAATCAAATCTATGCTGAGAATTCCACTGATGTTCTCAGCAGTTACGCAGTTATTAGCAAAAGTGCAGTTACAAATAAAATAAAATTTACTTACTACATAAGTAAATTAAGATATGTCCTTGAATACATCAACAGTAATTTTTCCAAGTTTGTGGTTCACCAGCTTCTACAAACTTTGTGAAGTACATATTCCATTAACTGCTCTGGTAGAAAGTGTGTTTGCTCTGCACTCAGGCTCAGATAGAGAGAAACAATATTCCTAGATCAGTCATCTTCTCTTTTAAAAAACGGGAGCACCTACATATATATCACACTGTTCGGCAGTCCAAAAAATGTAACAGTTCTGAAGCTATGACTTTTTGCTCACACAAGCAGTTTGTTTTATAATGCATTTAAAATATTTGTGATGAGGAATAAAGTGCTAAAAGGTCACACTATAGTTTTAAAAGCCTTGTGTTTATTACACAGACTGTACCCAGGTAGCTCTTCTGTTTCACTTTTTATAATTACAATTCCAAAAAATCAATGATTTTCCCATGTTAACCATAGAATGATTCAAAACAACTGAATTGCTGAAGCATTCATTTGCAAACAGATTGACAGCTCTATACACTGGCTGAAAGTTACTAGGGCACAATTTATTTTTAGAATAGCTTCAGCCTTCCTTGTTGGAATTCCATTTATTACAGTCAAAAGAATACAGTTCTGATCACTGTAACTAATTAGCAGCTTAAAGTAAACAGAAAAAGAAAGGCTGAAAGGCAGTGCTTGTTAATTTTATTAGCGTAGCTAAGGGAGGAAAGAATTATCTAATGCTTCATCCATCTTTCCATTAAGGACTAATTAAAGGCATTGACTCATAAATACATTACAGGAGAACAATTTACAAGTAGGAATGCATCTTCAAATGATCTGAAAATAAGCCAGTTCCAACAACCAATGACTAGCAACACAAAGGATGTGTAATTCCCTAGTTTGTCACCACCTACCCTTGCAATTCATACCCTTGCAGGGAGATGGTACAAATACATTCCATATGACACTGCATATACTATATCTTATTTGTTTACAGAGTTGTTTTCCTTTGAATAAGAACAATAGAAACAAAACAAAACCTCATGGATGGATGAAGGAAAGAAGGGAAATTTCAGCAGATATAATGCTAAGTGAAATCACCAAGCCCCAGTCAGAACTCTGGAAGTACATTGAGGATAGCTCTCACCTGTTCAACCAGCTTTCACATCTCAGCTTTTCTAAATCAACAGGAATCAGTTTGGGAAGGACAGCGTTGTGGGAGGGACACACGTGGAGCTGGAGCTGAGAGTGGTGTGGAGGAATGCCACAGCTTAAGCATTGTCGACTGACCACAGCCCCCATTCACCATTCCCCTGTGCTGCTCGAGGGTAGAGTGGATGGGAAGAAAAGTGTTTTTAGTTTGCTTTTAGTTCACACTGCTCTGGTGTGTTGGAAGAAGACAATACATTACATTAACCTCCTGTATGCTGAGTCTGTTTTGCCTGTGATAATAGCTGGTGAGATATGTCCTTGTCCTTATCTCAACCTATGAGATTCATGTTTTCTCCCCTTTTCCTGTTGAGGAGGAGGAGTGGGAGTGAGCTGCTACCCATTGGTGTGAAACCACTACAAGGTCAAAGCATGAGTACTAACAGCTTAAGTGTTTACCAAGCAGAACTGTCTACTTTCATTTTTTCACTAGGAAAAACAAAATCCATATTCTGGCATACAGCCAGACACTTGGCAACTTGAAATTGGTCACTCTGACTCCAGAGAAGCCTGGAATCCATTGCACAATCACTTCACATTAGAAGAATATTAAAATATTACCTCCAGACCAGATTGAATGTCAATAATCCCTAATCAGAAGGCATAGCGATAGCGTAGTGATGTCCACCACTGAAATGTTATTATTTAACAAGCCCGCACATTGATTTTTTTTCAGCTATTACAAAAGCTATGTGTATTTTCCATAAGTCAACCATCAGAATGTTAACTCTTGCTCAGGCACCTGTAATATTTTGTTGGACAGCAGATGGGCTCTTAAACTTCTCATAAATTCCCAATTCATTTAAACATCTTAATTTGAGCAGATCTTAAACCTTCTTCTTAGGTTATGAGATCATAAAGAACTGTATACAAAACTGACAAATACTCAGGGACTTACCCCTGCCCTACTTAAGTGAAGCCATAACTTTAAATTATTTCAATTTAAAACCATACAGATAGGAAATTTCAAGTGCCTCAAAAGTTAGAAAGCACATACGTGTCCTACCTGTGTAGCCAAAAGGAATGATGTTAATAATCTCGTATTTAACGTTACACCTCTTTACTGGAAGGCTTCCATCATGCTTTACAAACTATATTGAAAATGTATCAAGTAACCCTCCAGAGACTCAGCAAAAACAGGTTGCATAATGGAGGTTACTTTCTAATAAAGTTGGAGAGGACTTGAACTCTGCTGTTCACCTGGGGACTCTTGAGAATATTCTCCTTGGAAAAGGAGGAATTTGAATAAGGTTGTACATATTTCAACACATACAATAGCTGTATTTTGGCTATGTCTATGTATAGGTAGATATATACATTTAATCTGCATATGTAGCCCTGTATAGTTTAATATGCTTACACCTCATGGATTTGTATACATGTAACATTCTTTCAAACACTTCTTGTTTTAATCTCTCATGCTGTTTCCCAGCCTTTTCTTTTTAAAAGGGCGAAAAAAGCATGTAGTGTCTTACTGTCAAAATGATTTGATGTAGAAATAAACTTCCTGAAGATGAAGAGGGTAGAAGATGGTTCTTTCAATAGTCCTAGGAAATGGACTCATTGGTGTGCAACTGTATTTGTGCACTCTTTGACAAAGTCTAATGTTTCTTTATATTCTTCCTCTTTTAAAACACAGATAAATACCAGCTTCTCTTTGCCTCCAGTTTCTTCCTAATTTTGCCAAGGGACTCAAAAGTAGACACACATTTTCCAGTGACATTATCCTACAGCAAAATTATCACTGCTTAGCAAGACCTAGCAACCAGTCTACTTAGCCAACTTTCTTGCCCTAATTTTGTACTCTTACCACCTTCATTTGGTGTAATCAGTGCAATCAATACCACCTAGCTTCATCACTACGACCAATCTCACCCTGCAGGTCTTTTTGTTTGTTTGTTTGTTTGTTTGTTTGTTTGTTTGTTTGTTTGTTTGTTTTTACATTCCCTTTTGCCAGCAGTTCTTACCTCTGCATCTCCAGCTGCTACTACTCTCATCTTTAGACTAAAGCTTGCTGGCGCCAAAGCACACATACAGCTTTCAGTGCCATTTTCCATTCCCTTGCACATACTCTCTGATCTAGTCAGCTGCTAGTAGCTGCCAGTCCTTGGTGACAAGCCCTCACCCCTCCCTTAAGCCATTTCCAGACACTCCATCCTCCAGCTTCCATATTTTGCCATCCCCATCCCATGAGGCACTGCCACAACATTTACACCTTCCAGTCATTTGCCAGCATTTACTAAATTTTTTGAAATGTCCTGGGAGCATTAGCCACCTCATAATAGACTGAGAAAGGCACATGTTGTTTAGGTACTTGACTTTGAGCTCTTGCCATATAGAATCCGTGACCCTATGCCCTCAAAAGTCTGACCCTCCACTTATTTCTTAGCAATTAAAGAGACTGTGTTCCTAACATATATATAGGAAAGTGTTACCTCTCCAGTGACAAAATTGAACTGGGACAAAGAACATATGTAATCTCCAAAAATTAGAAATAATGGAGTTGCCTTTGTCCTCGCCATATATTGCTTATGGTCCCCAGGTACTCACCTCAAGTTCTTACTGCGTTCCATTATAACTGTGAGGTTTGCCTTTTTACTGAAGTGCTGTTCTCACTACTTTTTAACCAATTTATAAGGTTTTACAAAATAGTTCTGGCAAATGCACTCACATGTTCCATGATACTCCTACACGCCCAAGCTGGCAAAGCATGGGAGTTTATCGGGAGGTGGGAGCAGGAGGAGGCAGGTCTGATGCAAAATTCTCTGATGGCTACTCTCATTTATTTTAATGGATTTATGTTCAGGATTATTTGGCTTGTTATAACAAGTGAGAATCTGCCACAGTATCCCTAATCTTTGTTAGCAGATGTCTGCCTTTGGACCATATGCTGGGTATAATCACTTTCAGCTGCCATTTCTCCTGCATGGTGAGTAATTTGGCAACTACCTCCTCTTGTCTCAGAGGCATCTGGCACAGACAAAAGCAAGCCCTACAGATTTTTTCTAGCAGAGAAAGATATTGAAAATGAATTATGAATATCAAAAGACTGTATCTGGAACATGCTGATAGCTCTTCAACAGCTATTTGTGCATTTGTCATCTTCAACTATTTAGTTTCCTATATGTACAGTTGTTAAAGGAAGCTCAAAACACACATCTCAATGATTCTGTACAACTGTGTGAACAAGAAATTTAACAGATCAGTGTTTTTGTCAAAGTAACAACAGCAGCGTTCTGAGGTTCTTGACTCCCCCAACTGTTGCACTCTAGTCACAAGCTTTATGCCGCAGATCTGCTCTTCACTGTCACCAGAATTCATCCAGTATCTTTTGGTCAGAAGCAAAAAAGGAGTAGAAAAAGGACACTTAGCGGAAAATGGATATTCAGCATTATGTCATTTTAAGTAAACGTGAAGTGTTAAATGTTAGTGCTGAAATACATCAGGACCGTGAAAGCAATCTCAAGTATTCTTCAGTCTCTTTCGCCATTTTTCAAATAATTTACAGAATTTACAATCAAACTTCTTTTAGTTTTGACTAACTTTCTGACAGATGGATGTAAACTCAAATCAACGTTCTTCACGCTTCTTCCTTCTATTTCATGATCCATGCCAGGTGTTATCATTGTTATCACATTATAAGACCCCAGATATGCTATCTACTTCATGCTGCAATTTTTAGTTTTAATGTCTTCCATAAGGCTTGTTTTATTGCAAAGTGTTTTATCACTATAGGAATTCCTTTCAGACAATATACAAACATTTTTACACACTAAAGGCTGAGCTTGAATTTGTAGCAGTACAAATAAGTCTTCCCTTTCTCTCACATAATAATAATAATAATAAAATTATCACTGTGTTGATGTCATTGCTGCGATTCCATTAGGAGCTTCTACCAAATCAGCTGTACCACTGACACAACTTCCTTCTGCACATCTTTTACCAACATAATAATTATTCTGAAAGAACTGTGGTCCATGGGCACAATATCTGGTTAAGTTTCATTTCCTTACTGACACTCAAACACCAATTTCCTAGCACAACAACAGAAATCCAGTATAATAACAAACACCAGGATAATTCCAAGTCACATTGCTAGAGAGGAAAGACACATGGTAGGCTGCACACAGAAATGAGAACAGCATCTGAACTACTAATGAGACAGCACCACAAAGTTTTACTTGTTCAAAAATTCAAACTCACAGGCAGACTCTACTCAGCATGAGTAAAGGTGGCAGACATACGACAATGTTTAAAACAAACACAATCACAGATGTTTTAATCAAGTGGCGGTGGAAATTTAATTGAAATAAGCTTAAGAATTCTCAGCTTCATTAATTGTTCGGCTCTGCATATAGTGCATGAATGGGAGAAAAGAGACACAGGCTGACGAAGGGCATATTTGAGAAAGCGTCCCAGGAGCTTGTTTCCTTAGCAATTTACAAAGCAAATGAAGGTAATCTGAAACTTCAAACCCTACAATATCTGCTTTATTAGACTTTAGTTTCTTGTTACTCTTTTCTCATTAGAAAACTCTTTCAAACACTAAAACCTCTATACAGCTCATTCACCTCTCTCAAATCCCTTTCTCTAAACTCTTAGTTACATTTTAGACTTAAAGCTTGGTACATGAATTAGTTCCTTGTGATACTGTCCCACAGCGGGTATTTTACTGATCTAATAAAACCACAATGAAATTACTGTATACAACTTAATATTGAAGACCAATTATTGATTTTTAGGGCTTCATTTCCAACCCAAAAGTGGCAGTGTGTCTGAAATCCATGCAACTAGATCTATCTCTGGCAAAGAACCAACCAGCCATAGCGACGCACTGTTAGAACATTACATTTTCCTTCCCTGCTAAAAGAGCCAGGAAATGATGTGTGCACGTAGGTACATATAGTATAGATGTCACTCAATCATCCTCCACCTCTCTAATTATTTTTATTGAACTGTTTCTTTTCAAACACAGGGATGCCAAGACTGTAATAAGAGTGATGGCATTTTGGGGGGGACATGAAAATAAAGCATCTTAGTACTCTAATTTGACATCAGTTCTAAAGCATCATTTCTCCAGGTTGATGGCCTTGGAGGAAGCTCAGGTATCTGATACAACTGATACTACAACCTAAGTAGCCTTACCTTCGCTACAGTATTAATTTCTACATTACCCTTGCTTCAATATAAAGAAATGTTTGAGAGTCATCGTGTGAATATTTCATTGGGGAGTTCACACTGCAGTCACTGCACTCAGGAATGATCCAAAAAAAATCCTTTAATTTTAATAAACTTGGAGTGGGAGTGCAATAGTTCATTCATACAATTAATTCATGGAAAGTTTTGTAATATATTATTAGAGAAAGATTTCAGTGCTCACATAAAATGAAAAGCCCACAGAAAAAAAACAAAGTAGTAAAAGTAAAAACAATGCACAGAAAAAAAAAACCCTAAGAACTCAGAACCCATCCTGAAACATCTTCCCAAAGGGACAGCTTAAATTCTCTATGAAATGGAAGTACTTATTTCTCTCTTTATTTCAACCTTTAAAAACAATGGGAGGAGAAAGCACAAGAAAGTGCGTAACAGGAAGTAAAAGGAAGGAAGTGAATTTAAAAATTAAAAAAATTACTGAAGTTTTGTGGAACTGGGAGCTCTAGTTTAATTTTGTTAATTTAATTTTATTCTTCACCTAAACCTTATTTCCAGTAAAACTCCTCAGATGATTTGATACTTTTCCAACTAGCCTTTTACTCATTACAGCATAGCAATGTCTCTAAAGAGGCATTGTTTCCACGTGAAAACAATTTTTGATCAACAGAGAACTTTTCAATTCATACAAAAATTACTTTGTTTATCAAACAAAATCTGTACCGCCTACTTGCTACCTAGAGACAGATTGTTCAGTTAGTTCTCAATCTTAAGAAAGAAGTTGAACCACCTATTCAATATTGAAAATAATGAAGAAATAAAATATAGAAAATAAGTATATAAAAGAGAATTTCACAGATGCTCCTGGGATTAGGAACAAACAAACTAGCAGAAGAGAATGTTTTGCAAGAGAGCCTTTAGAAGCCATTATGAAAACAAACTATCCAATAATTAGGATGTACAGCCTGAAAGACATGCATTCAGGATATCTAACTAATTATTGTGAGAGTTCAGAACATATATGAAGTTGTGAACATCACATGGTTCTTCTGTTTAGAGAAGAATCTACCCCCACAGAAAATTAAAGCACAAAAACACATTTTGTTCTGATAGACAGGAGATGTAATGACACAAGGGAAGAAAGCGGTAAGGTATACAATTATCTCTAACCAAATGAGTCTCAATGTACATTCAGTGCATTGTTTTCACCTTAAGGCACTACTTGTGTGTGTTTTTTATTTTATTTTATTTTATTTTATATAAGTGCCATCTGCAAATCTTTGAAAACAATTTTCATAATGGGCCTCACACTATCTAACATCACACTATGTTGTACAACCTTATGTATTTTTCCCCTTCTATCATTGCAGAGACTTTCTATTTTAGTCCGATGGTTACATTTCCATATCTGAGGAAAAGGTTAAAGAATACTGGACTCCTGTCTTGAATACCTATTCTCTATACTTCATTCATAATACTATTTACAAATCATAGAAAAGTGGATTCTGAATCCATCCCATGTAATTCTTTGATTAAGACAGAGAGTTAGATATCCTGAAATTGTCACTGTTTCAAAGCTCCCTTTATTTTATAATGCTTAAAACATTTCTTCATTACTTATTAGGAAATCCTCTGAACAGCAGATTTCTAAAACTGGAAACTATAATCTGTTTTTGATGGAAAACCAGAGACTACTAAGCTGTCTTCCATATGCAATAGTAATCCTAGTCCATCCATTCTGAAGATTTATACCAGTGAGATTTGGGCAACATTCTAGCTGTAGAAATTGTCTCTTGAGTTCACATAATCAGAATCTGAATTAAATATCAGGTTCCGTGTTGAGTAAGCAAAAATATGCTAACAAATATGCAGCCTGTCCATTCCAATGAGCCACAACTGCAGAAAGCTGACAGCATATAGTCTCTCATTCAGCTAGGAAAATTAGAGATTGTAGCATGAAAGATTACACATTGTTAAGCAGTGTCAAACCACATTGGCAGTTTTCACATGTCTAATGTGTAATTACATAAGGATCATTGCTCAAAAAGCACAAGATCTGGATGATGTGAGCTGAGTGCCAACTCAGCCACGCATCTGAAAACATTTAGTGTACGTATGCACTATGGAGTAAAAGTAAATTGTTTCTGTGAATGTGATTTTCCTTTTGTTGGTTTTCATAAACGTGTCTCTGGTGCTATCACTGAAGCTATGCCGCAGTCTCTAATGGGCGCTATTCCAACCTGAAAGCATCATCTTGTGCACGTCCACAGTTGAAGGCAGGCACATATACACACTATGAGTGATTTTGACATGCCACTCCAGCACCTGTACACTATCAAGAAACAAGACAGTTCCTGCTTGAAATTTCCTGTCATTCTCAGTATTAAGCAGGGTTTGAGTTCTATTTAAAATTGGACACTTTTTTTTTTTTTGGAAGACTGAGTTTCAGTGGTACAGTGAATGCATGCTACCTGCATTCAGCTGTCACCAGTAGGAGAAAAACAGGGTGAGGAAATGGAAATAAGGCAGCAGAAAAATATGCTCATGGTGGTCTGCACAGCTTTGAAACAACAGGCATATATCTAGCACTGAGACTAGCTGTGAGTGTAGTCTGTGAGCCAGTTGGTGACTTCAGGCTGATTTAAAAGTTAGTTACTATAAGCAGTTTCCATTAAGTTTCTGTTCAATTAATTCAATTCAAGATTAACCCAAGAAATTTGTTGCAAGTGCATAGAATTACAGATGCTGATTTTATAGTGCAAAAAGAAGGTTGCTCCTTGTAGAAAGAAGAACAGTATTACATTAGCCAAAAGCTACCACAAACCAAGCAGAACCCAAATCTCCAGAGATTTTACCATGAGAGAAAAAACAAACAAACAAAAAACAACAACAAAACAAAACACAGATTTAGAGTTCTAAACAGCTACAAATGAGCCAAAATGAAAATACTTGGTCTAGAAACTTCTAATTACAAAATTAACACCACACAGAATCAAAGAATGGCCTGGGTTGGAAGGCACCTCAAGGATCACAAATCTCCAATCCTCCTGCTGCATGCAGGGCCGCCAAAATCCACATTTAATACCAGACCAGGCTGCCCAGGGCCCCATCCAGTCTGGCCTTGAACACCTCCAGAGACGGGGCATCCACAGCCTCTCTGGGCAGCCTGTTCCAGCACCTCACCACTCTCAGTGTAAAGAACATCTGGCAGCACATTTGAATTTTGATGAAGAAATCCACACTATTGCAAAAAAAATGTTAAGCCATTTCCCTGTAAGGCTATTATTTTTAGTCCAATTAACAATAATTAATTCCTGGGCAAGAAAACAATAATCCTGTGCATCCCAGCTTCTAAAAGAGCACAGACCATGCCACAAGGAAACTACAAAGAGAATCAGGAAAATTAACCAAAAATGAAATACATGCTGCTGACCTTCTCCTAGTGTTTCACGTGAAACAGTGCTGACAGAATTTTTTTCTCTTGTTCCTTCAGTAGCTGATCTATCTGACCACAGCTACATATGATGGAAGTACTGAGTTATTTCAAACAGCAGTTGCCAGCTAGCTCAAAACAAGAATGGAGAGATCTTTTTGCACCATGATTGTTTTGGGAAAAAGAAAAAGGAAAACAACAAAAAACCACACTTGCTACTTTAGCATACCTGTAATTTGCTTCAGCCTGTACATCAGGAAGCCTTTTTACACATTGCTGACTTCAGTAGAAACTCCAAGACCAACAGGGTTTATAAGTGTTATGCTCATCTAAAGGCAGTAGTACTTTCCTTCCCTATCATGTGGTTCCCATGTCTCTGGACAGTTGCTAACTGGAACCAAAATTAACAGTGTAAGAATCACTGATGATGGCAAAAAGCAATCATATGTTCTTAAACACAAACCAAGTTTTGCACTGTTCAGAGGAATTCAGCTCTGGAACCATGTGTTACAGCATAAGAGGCAACAATTCACAACAGTTGAGAATCACATACATAGCTTAACTGTAGTGCACCTTGGGAAAACATCTATTTAGTATGTTCAGGGTTTAAAGATAATATTCTACTTTGAGACAATGCTGCCAGCAGTTAACTTTGTCATTCACTTTTGTTGTGCTTCACCACATTCACTTTTATGTTAAAAGAGTCATCCACACTTACTCAAGATAGCTCTCAAGTGATATACTAATGTTTAATAAATTTGTCCTTAAGAAGTGAAATATGTCATTGTATAGGAGTTAGGCTAAATGCTAAGGCTTTAGCAGATAGTCTGCTGAGACTTGCTAATTAGAAGAAAATAAAATGGTGGATCATTTTACGAAGAACACAGGGCCTACGGTTGATCTGAATACTGGCAGCAGGCTAAAGCGGCTGAGAAGTTGGGATCTGCTATAAAGTAAGGTCCTCAAAAAGAGTCCACTTGCAGTCTGCAAGGTTTCCTGGATGGTAAAATACTAGGCTGTTCAAGTAACAGTGTTTAAGAACGTATTATATGGAATCATAAGGGACATGTTGCACTTTCAGGATAAGCCTTTTTTCTTGCCTCAGAGTGACTACATGCAGCACTAGGGATAACATCACAGCCATGAGGCTGAAGTTTAGACAGTATAAAAGCATGAACTCTGTAGTCAGGTTCCTAAAAATACTAAAAAAATAGTTCCTATTTTTAATGTAACATTTTATTTTATCCCCTTCAGTATCCTTAAGCTGTCCCAAAAGCAGGTATCAGTCTGCTGCTTTTGCAAAGGTTTTTTTTCATTCCCACAAGTTACCACCTTCAGTCATTATGTCTTCTGAAATACTGGTGCTACCACATAAAGCTGGCACTTTTCTAACATCTAGGTCCTTCTAAAATTATGTATCGTGTATCTTTCATACCAAGCCACAGACAGAAGAAAATCTGACTTAATCAGCTGAAGTCATGCTTAAGGACAAAGGTTGTTTCCACTGCCTGTTTAAAGAGGAAACAAGAAACCAGATCCATTTATTCAACTGCTAGCATCTGAGCTGCAAGCGACAGTTATAACTAGGTGTTTTGATATTTGAATAAGGCACTCATTTAGTACCACAGGAACAAAACAATTTAGGACAGTGATTCTTCCGAAAGGAAAGATTCTGGAAGACTTAAGCAATTTGTTACGCTTCCTTCAGACAGATACTTTCAGTCTTTTCTTTTTTTTTTCAGAGAAAATTAGATCTTTGTAGCCTGGCAAAGTAATTTGTATGTCTCAGGATTAGCCCAAAGGAACTGAGAAACAATATGATTTTAGAAAATTAAATTGAAGATTATTCAGAAACAGAGTATAAGAAAATAGTTCCCTCCTTGAAAATAATAATAATTTTCTTTTCATTTGAATCAAATCCAGAAACAAACAAACAAACAAACAAATTCAAGTACATCACGAATCAGGCTTTTACACAATTTTTCACATCAGGAACAGTGAAATATGACATTTTGGAAGGAACTTAAACTGCACAGCTGCTCTGTGAAATTCACTTTCTGGTTAAATCTGAAAATGACTGAATTATCTGACTTCTCTGGGCAGCCTCTGAGGATGCCAGAATTTGCAGATACCTGGCAGTAAGGCCAGGCAACAGTGGGACTATTCCAGCTTCCTGAAATCAATTTCAGCTTACTCAAGATCCCAGTTGCAAGTCTAGGATGGGGGACCTCAAAAACTCCTCCACGCCCAGTCAAGATTTCCAGGGCTTCCAGATGGGGTTGGAAGATGAACCATCAAGGCTCATAGACTTTCCTCTGGAAGCTGGTATTTTTGATGTGCTTTCTGGGGACCTTCCAGTGGCTGGTCCATCACACCAGGACATCTCACCAAGAACAGTGAACAGACAATAAAGAGCAGTTGGCAACTCCAAAGTAGGCATACTGTGTGGACTTTCCATGGCTGTTCCAAGTAATGCAAAAGCATCAGTTATCTATCCAAAGCCAGCTTGCTAGGAAGGCAGGTTACAGTCATCCTGAAATACCAAGATGCTGTGTATTCTGTGTATTCATTATTTTGCATTTTACTAATGAGCACTTACAGCATGCTTTCTGATCAGCACTACTTGGCAGGCAGTGGTCAGAATGAAGATTGCAAAGAGCTTGATTCAGTTATTCCCAAAGTATCAACTGTCATTTTTGATGGAGTATACACAAAGATATCCCAGCTTTCAACTGTTATCCCAAAGGATCCAGGTCTCCCACATATCCCATATAACATCTGTTAACCGTACAAAGACCTGGACACATTCGGATGCCCCACAGGACATCAAACTCCCATATGTAGGCAATTTAATTATGCTTGAGTTGATGACTTGTATTCAACATTACAATGTAATCTCAGCAAATTAGTTTGTTTTCCAAAAATCACTGAGCTGAATTTACCCCAGTACTTACCGATTTGTCTTCATCAGGAAAGCTCACGTAGTGACAAATATAGCTCATTTCATTGGTTGATTTTTTTTGTTTGTTAAAATCAGTAGCAACCTCCACAATATCTTATCTGTACTGACAGAACAGCTATGGGCAACATTTTCTCAGATATTTATTACAATGAGAACTTCCAGGCAGCCACAACTGAATTTTCAGTCTCCTATATTCTAACAGTCTTTGTGTTTATCTGTTTTGTTTTGTTTTGTTTTTTTGGTTGTTTGTTTAATATTTTTTTCTCTTATTAACTTGCTAAAAATAAAATAAACAGCGTGCCTTAAATTCATGCCAGTCCTGTGGTAAAAATACCCCTATTCTCATAGAATTACAAAATCATTCAGATTGTAAACTCTGTCAGGTCATGCAGCCCAAACCCTTGTGCAAAGCACATTAAACCTGACCAGCTTGTTCAGTGCTTTGTTAGTCAAGTTTTGAATATCCCACAAATAGAGATATTTCACTGACTCTCTGGGCACTCTACTCCGATATCTAAACACTCTCAAGATGGGGGGAAAAAAAAAAAAACACAAACATATCTTCATTATCATTATTTCCCTTCTTCCAGCTCACATTGGTTGCCTCTTATTTCACTGAAACAACTGGCAGAAATTCTTGCAAGGAACTGCAAAATCAAATCCTACCCTGAAGCAAGCAGCATTTACAAGTATATTCTCTTGAGAAAGCAGTAATTTTCATGAAGTTATCAAGCTATATGTTAACAAGTACCACCAGATTCATTTTCCCATATTACAGAGAAGAGAGTGCTGTTTGATAACACTTTCAGTTAATCAAAAACAAGAGATGGCTCCTTCATCAAATTTCACAAAGGAACACTGGTAAAGACTTCTTACAGTAACTGCTTCTTTTTGTTTTGTGTAGCTTTGCATTCACAAAGATGTGTCCAACATACTCAACTGACGTGCAGAAACTGAGGGAGGGAGCACCACCATCCCGATGGAGCAGGAATACAAGGACAAAACACAAGACCAGTGCTGCATATTCTCACATGTTGTTGTCCCTTTTCACCTTCTTTAGCTAATCCCCCATTGGACACAAAGAACCACAGTAGCCACGTGGAGGCATCACACTAAACCAGTGAGATCACATCATGAAGCAAGGGACATGTATGGTGCATGAAGTCATTTCAACAGGAGCACAGGAGTCCTACTACCAGTCATCAGAATCATCAGACTTGGTGTCTGAATTTCTGACACTTTTACATCCCTGCTTAGAAATTCTAAAGATGTTATGAATGTCAGTATTTGATGTGATTTTCTGTGGAGATAGTAATTGGTCATACTCAATACCTTAATATTAAAATCCTTACGTGAAAATAGTTAATAAAACAAATAACACTGTCAAATCTCCATGATGCTTGTCAAATAAATGTTCTGCTCAGCCTTCTTCTTTGCCACATCCCCGTCTTTCTCCGCCGCTCCGAGAACTCCTTCTAGCAGGGATTTCTTTACACTGTAATTATAGCCTATAAAAAAGGGCTATTGTTACTTTGCACGTGATAAAAGTACTTTAAGATTGGCAATTACATACAGTTTTATAAGTATCCTCAACAGCTGCTGTGATTTGATAGAGCAAATAATTGTCCCCTATTTCTAGCCCAAGCTTGTCTGTCTTTTGCAAACAGCAACCCTCATTACTTCATGATTCTACAAGTTTCTATAAGACCTTGAGACCTTTTTTTTTGTAGTAAAGACCTTTTCCAAAATAACACTCATTTTAAAAGCTTTAAAGTTGACTAACTTCAAGAAGTCGAGAATGAACATAATAAATATAGCAAAATGCAAGCCGTAGGCTGTAATAAAGAATTACACAATTACAAGTGCTGGCTCCCATAAGATTATTGCAGGTCTTCACATATGTATTTTTCAGATTTTCAACATTGGCCACAAAGGGCCATTAATACATTATATACCTCTATTTGTTTTCCAAATTTTCAGCATACTGCCAACAAGCTGGATTAACAGGTAAAAGACTTGAAGCACTTTAAAATTAACTGCTTACTTTGTTGTCTTCAGATTTTCCATAGAATTTGGGGATGATGTTTCAGCCTGACCATCCCAGTTTATAAACTAAGAAATTTTCTTGACTGTCCAGATGTCGCAGTGCACCACTGTTATAAGAATATGAGGGGAAACAGTATTGTTATAGTACTGCCTTGTTCTTCTTGAAAAAAGCAAAAGATGTTTTGTACAACATCCAACACCACTTAATAGTTGCGGACATACAATATTAAAAGATCATTTAATGTGAATTTCATTCTGATATCTGTTTATTTCTTTGGCTACTTGTGTGTGCTTTGTGTAGTAACACAGCTCATTACTTAGTGTTAATGAATAAAAACAAATATTCATATGTGACAAATATTGGGGGAAGCGGGACCCAGTGAGACAGAAGAACTTGAGGACAGTAATTCATCTCACTTGCATAAAACATCTACGTTCAGGACAGGATGTTCAGCAGTTTGAAGATGCTTAATTTTTCCCTGTAACCTACAAAGGGTATTTAATACTTCAGACCAAATTTATTGACAAAAAGTGTAAATGGTAAGGCTCTCCAGATAATGAATATTCCTGCTTCCATTTGTCCCCCCACACTCCCATCACAGCGCTTACTGTTTCTTTCCACAGATTTGTTAGCAATCCCTCCACAGACGGTATGTTTGTCAGATTACACTTTCCCTATCTTTTTAGTACATAGCCTTCCTCACAGTTGGTTTTTTGTTTGTTTGTTTGTTTTTTAATCTGTTCAAGTACACTGATACCAATTAATTAGTTCCTTTCTTTCTTGTGTATTCCCAGAACAACACAAGAAACGTGGAATTACGGCTCTATGAAATCAAAATTATTCTAATAAATGAAGCGTATTCTCATTAGCAAAAACTATTCATGCATATGATAAAATCTCCAACAGGGTTAGCAGCTGCTTATTAATGGCTGTTTCCTTCTTGATACAGCCATTTATGTTTAAACATGAGCCAATACATTGCTGTAACATATACATCTACTCCCGTGTTTTCCATTTCATCCATGCATAACAAATCATATTCTTGTTTCTTTCCAATTTGTACCACTGTAAACTGGGAGCTACCCTATTAAACTTAATAATTAACACCACAAGAACACTAGATAGAAATGAAAAAAGAAACTAAGCCCATATTTTTCATGTACATACATTAGCAACGCATTATGGCTATTTTATGCTTTTTCTTTTCATTTTCTAGGTCTTTTCATTTTCTGAGATCTGATAGACATATTGATGAATTATTCAACAACTCTCTTAACTGTGATTTATCTGAAAGCAGAAAGAATTCATCACCAGCAGAGCTAAAATAAACAAGCTCTTATGACTGTAAGATTAAATTACTGACATAAACAAAATATGAAATTCCTTCATGCAGTGTTCTACATGAACATCAGCAGAGAAAGAACTGGGATACTTTCTTACAGGGGCTGTAGGAGTTCAAAGACAGTTTCTCAGTTTAGGTCATATCTCAATTCAGAAGGATACTAAAAGAACTACATATTAAAAATATCCCATCAGTTGTATTTCTGACAACGAATGACGGTATAAATTGGAATTTACAGGCACTGCTAAATGTTTCACAAAAGCATGTAACAAAAAGTCAGTCTACTGAAGTTCCGTTGATGCCAGCTTCCAGCAATAAGTAAAATCAGCAGCACGCAGGAGTTATATATATATTTAATTGAACTTTACCTGGCATGCTTTTAATTGGCCCCTGAGGAACAAGTTACCAAGCAGTGCATCCAGTCATCCCCTGGGTCCTGTAACCAGGGGTACATAGCTGGGTTTTAGTTCTATGCTTCATAATTAAGCATCCACTATGAATACACACACAAGATTAAAACACTGGATCCCTTTGTGCTTTCACTTATTTGCAAACATGAAAAGTTTATTTTTAAGCTCAGCATTGTATAGAGGGTCCTTTCTTTCCCTCCTACCCCATGAAATACCAAAGAGGGATGATTATTATAGAAGACCTTTATTGTACCCACAGACAGCGTGAAAATTACATCCAAGACCAAAGATGTCAGGATTTGCAACACAAGAAAAGATTAAAAAAAAAACAAAAACCAGACAAAATCCTTTACTGCAGAAGACTCACAAATAAAACCATTTAATTCTGTTGGGTTACTTCATACCTATGATGGCATAAGGAAACACAGAATTAGAGGATACACTATGCACTTCTAATCTGGTGCATTTAATTGCATATTTTTATACAGTTTCCTGCATGTTTCAAACAAAAAATCCTTACAGTTATAATTGCTATATATAGACCCAGCTTTCAAGTATTCTTGATAATTGGATGCAGCCTGAACTAAATCAAATATCTAGCAAATAGTGAGAGGTTACTACCATAAACTAGATTTCTTTTTCTTTTCTTCTTAAAACAGACAATTTTTCTGTTATCTTTTCAGTGTTTTCACTGTACTTGTCAAAATGTTATTTAGCAAACCTCAGCTACTGGTGGAAAAACAATTTAAAGAACATTATTCATATTTGGAAAAGTCTGATTTTTTAAAGCAACTCTCAAAGACATCATATTTGGTTACAAGTACATATTTTCACAAAATTATGTTTTAAGTCCTTTTTTTAATTTAAAAAGTTTTTATGTGAACAACTTCTGATACGTTCCTCAGCTATTTGCCAGAATAACCTCCTCTGTATGACTTAGTTTCTCTTTTCATCTTCTCAAGCTCCTTCATCCTGTAAAGTTGCCTGTAGTATGACAGCAGTACTTTGAATAGAGATATTATTTTAGATACATTTAAGACACTCATCATTACAGCAGTAACTGTAAGCCTTGTAACTGCTTTAATTAATGGGAGAAAAAGTACCTCTCAATTCACAAGTAAAAACCAGAACTATAATATGCACATCAATGTTGTCAAGTATCTTTTCATAGTTGCCTACATATTTCAAATCCTTTAAAAAACATCAGAAAATTATAATTTGAAATGGTCAAAGGAGGGCCTCTGAAATGGAACAGAATTTTTTTTTTTTTAAATCTTTTTCTGAAGTTCAAATTTTTACATTTATTAGAAAAAAAAAAAGCCAATTGCTAAATCCAAATTCAATTTTTCTTATTTTGCACGGAGATAAAAAGAAAGAGGAAAAAAAAAAAAGCAATAACCATAAAATCAACAACAATAAGAAAAAAAACTTTGTGTCTTTTTAAACTACAGTTTCTGAAAGATGCTGAAGTCTTAACTGGGCCATATGTCAACTTCTGGTTGGGACCTATTCTAGAGCTTTGCTGAAGGAGTTCATTGTTCTGAATGAAGTATTAAATAAGGAAAGAAAGAATCTAAGTTCCAATGCCTCTGCTGTTTCCAACTACTAGATCAGGCACCAGGCTGCCCAAGGGCTGGTTCAATCTGGCCTTGAATGCTGCCAGAGATGGGGCACCCACAGCTCCTTTGAGCATCCTGTGCCTCTGAGTAAAGAATTTCTTACTAATAGCTAATCAAAATCTCTCCTCTTTTGGTTTAAATCCATTCCCCCTTTCCTATAATTATCCAAGTTGATTTCCCTTCTGTTCATAATCTCCCTTTAAATTCTGAGAGGCCACAATGAGGTTTCCCTGGAATCTTATCTTCTTCGTGCTGAACAAGCCCAGTTCCCTCAGCCTGTCTCCATAAGAGAGGTGCTCCAGCCCTCTGATCACCTTCGTGGCTTTCCTCTAGACTCCCCCTAACAGCTCCATGTCCTTCTGGTGCTGGGGGCTCCAGGTCTGGACACAGTACTCAAGGTGGAGGCCTCACAGAGTAGAGAAGAGGGGAACAATCTCCTCCCTTGCCCTGCTCTCACCCCTCTTCTGTGACAGCCAAGGACACTGTTGGCAAGTCATCGTGTCACCTACACTTCCTTGAATCAAATTAATGTCAACTTCCCCTAAGTTCACTGGATTTATTTATTTCAGAGTAAAGCCAAAAAACCAAGCCTTGCAGTTTACAGTCTTCTATTTATGTATATCTATTATATAGATAGATATATATATAGATATATATTATGTATATCTATTATATATATATATGTATATATATGTATATCTATCTATTAAGCAGCAGTCACACACAATGACATCATTTTAAGCACTTCTCTTTCTGAACTCCACTGTGCAGACATTTATCAGCTGTGGACGTAACCAGAATTTAGAACCCTGAAGTGTTGTATTTCATGATGAAAAACTGAAAAACTTGTAAGTACTTTTAATTTAGGAGCCTCGGAGCAAGGATTCAATTTGAATATGAAGCTGTCATAGATCTTATATTGCCTTTGCCAAAATCATCTGCTCTAAAGTCACTGTTCAACAGCTGTGATAAGGATTCACAGTGGCAAAATGGTTATTTAAGTGAAATAGGAATCTCACTGTATGCCATACATGAATCTCATACATGCCACACATTAGAAAGAAAAGCATGAAATACCAGTTTATAAAAACCTCAGTTCTTACTGTAACAGCAGTAAATCATAACTCAAGATTATATGTAACATCTGTGATGCATTTAATGCACTTTTCTATCCTGTTAAAACCCATTTTGAAATAACATGCAGGAGTAGGTTATTGTTACTGTTTGTTTGCTTTGAGATAACATACAATTGGTTTTGACTGAAAAATACCTCCTTTGCAGAATGGTATCAAGGAAAATATTAGAAGTGTCATCTTCCTCTCTTAAACAAAGTAAACCGTGCCACTTCAAAGGCATAATTTTTTTATTACTATTTTATTATTCCTGGAGGTTATTTCCAATAGCATTTAGTGAACAGGAACTACATTTTCAACACTACTGCAATTTCAGAAGCTTGATAGTCTCAATTAACACAAGCTGGATGAAAACTTTGTGTGAAAGAACGTAGAAGAATGGTATTTTTACCCTGTCTTGGTTTAAGTCACTGCTGACTTAGCAGAGAGCTTTCTTTCTTTCTTGCATTCTTTAGCTAGCATTTGTGAAAGCAAATATGAATAATGGAGGAGCACCATTACTGCATGTTAGGAACATAGCTGAAAGAAGCCAAAAGCACTACAAAAGGACGTAGTGTGGATCAGGTTTCTGAAAGAGTTATTTTTCTAACTACAGCTGGAGAGTTAACATTGAAAGCAAATGCTAAGAGCTTTGAACAATTGTGTATCTTTACCTGGATTAGTTTATACCATTGTAACAGGAAAATTAGTCAAACAAACTAATACTGTGTACCTAATCATCGCTTGAAACAGAAATAAAAGAAACAAAGATGCACTTATTTTTTAAATAACATATTTACATTTAAGGCATTGTTTGCAGTATTTTTGAAGTAGTTCTGCTGGAACTTTGTTAAGAGTGGTTTTTTAGTGGAGGTATTTGCCACTCATCACTGAAAAATGTAGTATCAGTTTATTTGGGCCTGCCCTACACCATGGAAGCAGAGTTGCAAATGGAGTGAGCTTGAAAGGTCAACAGTAACCAGCAGTTATCAGGATGCTATGGAGGGGCTTCAGGAGAAACCATAACCTTGTAAGCTGCCTTTCATGTCTTCTGGTTATGTGCTGCAGGCTCCTAATCTTTCATTGATTTCATCTCTAGTGATGAACCGAAAGTCCAAAGCTGGAATCTCAGTTAGCCTCCAAGACATACAAGGGTACTGGGTGCCTCAGAGGCTGAGCCAGGAAGTAGTCTTATAAGGCATAAATTTTAGCATATACAATGCACAGTGGCCAAGATCTTTCTGAATTACAGACACGGCATTTCAGGAGCAGGAGAGCCATGCAAGCAGAGTGCTATAACAACCTTCCCCTGCCTCCAAGAAATACTCCTAAGTAAGAACTGACTGCTCTACCTACCGTCAGTTTATTTGGCCACAGAGGCAAGGCTGGCTTTCTCTACCTGGTTACATCACTTTCTGCATAGTCCCCCAGCCATATTACACTGGAGAAAAGGTCTAGAGGAAGGATACCTTCCTAACAAGGGCAGGACTCCAGAGCACAAGTCACCCATTTCCCAGGTGCACATAGTTTGACCACCACCTGAAATACACATTCCCAGCACTCCCAGCCAATCATTCAAATGAGGGCTACAACTGCATTTTTTTGTGTGGTGCTCCACCCATGTGGCAGTGGCAGGCAATGCTTCCAAAACACCTGACAGATCTCAGCTACCACACAGCTTAGTCTCTAGATCTTAAACAGGATTAGGCATAAGACATTTAATTGAGTTGCTCAAGGGAAAATAGCAAGAGAAAAGGTGTATAATTCTGGGTGGGGATTCTTTGCAGAATATCAGCTTTCAATGACCACCAAGACTCAGCTGAAGCTTGTCTTGACAAGTAAGAACAAGAAGATGCTGCATTATTAGTTCACTAGGACTGCTTTGGTAAAGTACTCCATTAGGAGTTTCCATGCAGATTATTATATACTGTCTGAAAGATACCCAGTGAGTAGCATGAAAAGTAGAGGTCTCAAGTATTACATCCAGATCAGAGTGATATTGTGAGATCAGGACTTCAGAGTATAGATTTTTAGCTCTAAATTAGTCAGAAGAATGCACGAAGGATATGTTGAGATAATATCTCTTAATATCTTGACTTTTCGTGTCCTATGCCATGCAGACTTAATTAACTCTACATAAAACTCTCATCTTTTAATTCCAAGTGACTTATAAATTTGACAAAAATTCCTTTAGAAATAAACTATATCATTACAAAATTCACAGAGGTCAAATGGAGGTCTTCCACTGGCTTCAGATCAGCCAGGATTTCACCTATTGAGAAGCTCCACAGTAAAAAACTGTCATCAACAGTAAAAAGCTACAGATTTTTCCATGGAAGTAGCAAAAAAGACTGCTACATATGAGAGCTCTGAAAGTAATGACTCCTATTTTATTCTTGGCCCACAATGTCAGAGGCAGATGTTGGTGGTATGACAGTAGAGGCTGAACCTTCCCACCAATATCCCATTACATGGTGGAACAGATGGCAGCAGTGGGGCAAAATGTCACAATGGCATCTGACATGGAAGTGAAGATAAAGCAAAAGGGTGGAATTGAATTCATCTATGCAGAAAAAAATGGCACTAACTGACATTCATTGCCTCTTGCTAAATGTTGCTGGAGATCAAAGTGGATACGAGCACATCAGGCAGTGGATGGTGCACAGATTGTTACAAACATGGAATGCAGACTCTTGTTCATCGCTGGTGAAAGTGAATGGAATGAAACAAACAGATGTGCCAGGCAGTATAATCCAGTGATGTTCATCAACAATGTCACATCAAAAGATGCGTATATATGGGATAAATACTTGATCTGATAGGTGAGGTCCCAGGATCTGTCTGACTGGGGAACTTGAAAATGTTTCCCTCCTTTGCACTTGGCTCCATGCCCCATCCAATTTCACATCATGACAAAATCTGAACATACAGTATCATTCCCTAATTTTCACAGAAAGAAAAACCAAGAACATAGGACAAGAGCTTTACCCATGCAGGCACCCAAACCCCAGGGCACACTCTTTATGCCCCAGCAGAAAAGTCTAGACACAGCTTTAAGAGATTAGTCAGAGACTGACTGAAAAGAACTTTTTTTTTTCAGTTTGTAATGTCTAAAGCATCTGTCAAAAGCCAGTTTCCTCGATATCAGCTTCTCAGGGCAATCAGTCTCTCAGAATGAGGCTCAACAGTGAGAAGTCTCACATAAGCAAAGATTTGGTTATCTAAATTTGAAAAATTCTTCAAAGTCAACATGACAGGCTACTACAAAGTAAGCTGAAAATCCTAGAACACCAGCATCATCATAGGTACATCCCTAATTTTAGTGAGTAAAGCTGATTTACATTTATCCCTTCTTTAACGTATCAAGCAAAGGAATCTCTTAATCAGTGAAATGCAATATTAAAGAAAAATAGAAGCTCTTATAATAATGCTATACAGCATATAAGACAACTTCACAAACCACAATTCTGAGTCCCCAGGATTTCCGGATTCAAAACCACATGGGTTTCAACTTTCAAATCATAATATTGTTTCATTACGCTGAAATATTTAGGATGCTGCTGCACTTTTTTCAGTTTCTAAAATAGCAAAGGAGAAAAGAGAAACTGCTGTAGAGACTGGAGCAAAACATAATTCTGCACAACAAACAATAAAATCATCATTTAAGATCAGCAACTTTGTATAGATGTCAAATGAGATGATGTCAGTAGGTTTAGAAATACGAGCATCTGTTGGTACTCGTTTCATTTTTGCTCTTTATTTCTAGTTACATACTTTGTCATTGTAACCCTATTTGATCTCACATTATAGGGCTACTACCAACTTCAAACAGAGTTGAAGGCTCCTCAAGGCTCTTTTCTTTTTTTTGACAGGCCTCTGAAAGTGTTCTTAATTCCTCCCTGCTCTATATGTGCATTATTCATTAATATGCATTATTCAGTACCTCATTTGGACCAAGAGAATTTTTGTGGATCAGATTTATAGCTGCTCATAAAAGAGAGCAAGAGAAATAACTTTCTCAGACACACTGCTAACAACCTCATCGAAAAAAGTTATTTTCACTGAACAGTGCCTGAAGACCTCAAAGATATCCATTCAAAGTACTTGTGATTGTATTTTCTGTATCAGGGCAAAAGTGACAGGAATCAAGGGAAAGTTTCCTTAGAAATCTAAGGCAGACTTAGATTTAGTCCAATCAATATTACTGGCAACACCAGACCCTTTGTTTAGCACGTTGTCAGAGTGCAAAGTTCTACTGGAAAATGTTGAGCAACATTGCCTCTTATTTGCTGATCTAAAACAGGTAAGCGGAAATTCTTTCAATTCATATATATAAGATATATATACAAGATATATATAAGACTATAAGATGGCTGCCTTTGAAATTTGATTTCCTTCTTGTTTAATTCAGTAGAGTTGGTATGAAATTTGAACAAAGCCATGAAAGACTTCCAGGAAAATCTGTAATGCCTCATCAGGTGCCACTTTCAAGCGGGTAAGCAACTACTTTAAACTTCTTTTTTTTTCCTTCTGTTAGCATACTGTTGACAAAAACACAGGAGGATATTTCTGTCTCTTAAAATCCCAAAGGAATCTCAGCTATTTGCTCAGGACACGCAGCAGCACATAGTTAGCAACTGCCCTGTGTTGGGCATGGTTACTTCCCCTCCCTTGCAAACATAGCAATATACTTCAGGTCTGTGTACATCTATACCCTGCTATACAGGTATTTGATAACATGACAAAGTGCATAAGACATGATGAGACAGATGGCCAATGTAGTGCATACCTCAGTGACCCTTTGTAACTGACATACATGGCTTTCCAATCTTTTTATACATATATTAGGCAGCGATTTTATAGAAAATGTAAGATGCCAGAGCATCAGCTACACTGGTTCAGTCATGATGCTTGAGTTCACTTCTGCCCTGGCACTTGCAATGAACTTTAGCCTGGACATGCAGAGCTACGCCTTTAAACTCAGCTCTGATACTTTAAGCCCAGATTCAGTGCAGTGACTAAGCATTGTGTTTCTCTAGTTACTCTGAAAGAGTTGTTAAGCAATGTCACTGCACAATGGGCAATGAGTTATGGTACACAATCCCCTACTCCAGTACCAACCAAGTTTATTCCAAAATTGAAGACAGCATACTTACCTCACCATAGTGAATTCAGCTGCTTTACTCCCAGCACAGTGCCTGGCCTCTTCCTATGGCACCCTACAGTCCTCTGCCTGAATTTTCTGAAAACTACTGCATATCAAACATTTTACCTGTAACTTCAGAAACAAGTCTCCCTTCTACTGGTTTCCCCTCTTGGTTTAAGCCATAGTTGTCCAACCTTTTGGCTTGCCTGGGCCACACTGAGTGAAGAGGAATTGTCTTGGGCCACATACAAAATATCTAATATAGTTAATGCATACAAGTAATAAAACTGCTTTTATTTTTTAATTAAAATATTTAAAGAAGAACAACAAAAAAATAAAACTAGCAGTTACGCAGAAGCCATAAGGCAGACTCCTGCCTCTTTCCTGGGTGCTGGAAGGCAGCAGTTTGGCACTGGTTCCTTGAAACGCAATAGCCCTCTGAGAAGAAAGGGCAGTGAGCCAGAAGCTATGGGCTTGGGTGAGAAATGGGTCTCTGCAACAGGATGATGAACAGCACTGCATGGAAAGCCCAGACTCAGTAATGAGCAGCACTATATAAAGCCACAAACCATGGATGGATCACCTGCACTCACATGAGGCAAAATGACTGATCAGTAGCTTCGGCTTCTGAAGTCTGGATTTCAGTTGGGCCGGTGTTCCAAAGCGGAAATGTGACAACTTACTTAAAAATAGCTGGCAAAAGGACAAGCTGGAAGCTTGGAGGGTTATTCAGACTTGTGAATGGTATTGCCAGAGTCTAGAGGATTACAGAGCTAACTCTCTTATGGCATTCCTCTTAAGGCAAAACAGTAAAAATTAAGTTTCCTGAGATAGGAAATTAAAGCATCAAATTGGAACATAATCACCTCAGCAGTTTGAGAAAAGAGCTTAGTATCTCAGCTTTCATTTTACAATTTGAACTTGATGAAAGGGAAAATGAATTACACATCTGTGTGACAAGAATTGACTCAGACAGTATAGGAAAGGAAGTCAGTCAGTTTTGTGGGGTATTTAATCTAAAATTTTTCTTTCTCTGTTTGCAGAGACATACCTTTTACAATATAAAAGCAAGAACTGACATGCTTAGCTTTAGTAGCATAATGAAGAAGTTTCCTCAGTTCACCTATGAACTCTTATACAGCACCGCGATTTGTAGAAGAGACTGAAGGACTTCAGTTTACACGGCTGCCTGAAATGCATCTCATAAACAACCAGCTCTCTGCTACACACTAGAACAAATTATGTGAAAGCTCCTTGCCTTCTCCTAGAACTTACAATGTCCAAAGTAAACCACAGATTGCCAGCAGCTCTCCTCATCCAAAGTATCCAGTGCTTGCTTTCTTCTGTCTTATTCACACATACAAACTTACAGATAAAACATCAGGTCCCAGTCTTGAACTAGTCAGCAATCTACTGATAACCCATCCTGTGCCCAAATGCAGCATTAGCTCTTCTCTATCCTGCAACAGTTGAAGCTCCTCTGTGCTTCCACAGCCCATCCAACAAGCATCTACAAGATTTGCACTGAGATAATAGTACAATATTCTCATTCCTGTCCTTTTGCAAAACTTCAGGAGCAACTGCTGAAGTTGTGGAAAAAAAAACAAGCATCTTTCAGAAAGCCTGAAAGCCTCTGACTTAATATATTGCTATGAAATATGGACTGCCATCCATCAGTACACATTTGGTACAAAGTTCTTACAGTAAGAAAATAGATGTGAATAGCAACAAATTGAAACTTGTGTTTAATTTTCTAACAGGGAGAGCTTACAAACCTGATTCTTACAATTACTGTCTACACATACAGTTCCCTGTCCTGAGACCCATCCAATACAAACACTGGTTTTACAAGAAGAGAGAAACCTGTGCTATCTGCCACAGCATGAAGGCCAAGCACAGATGAAGAATGCATGCCACATGGATGTTGCACCATGCAGAAGAAAACATTGCTTTCTCTCTCATAAGAAACATGGATAACCTTAGCATATGTTTTCCAATCTAGGTCAAAATTGGGGAAAGAGTGTTGCATATAAACAATGATATATTTATTTTCTAACTTACATACTGTATCCATGAAAAGACTACACAGCTCCTAGCAAAACAGATCATAAAGAAATGGATGAAAACTACCAGTTGATTAATATTTGTCCACTTCATTGCCAAAAAGTTTTTCATTCCTTCTCATCTGCTGTCCTTCCTTCATCTTTCTCTTGTGCTCTTACTGCTCTACTCCTTCCCATCACACTTTTCTACTTTTCCTCTCTGTATTCCATTTAAAATCAGAAGCAAAACTAAAAATATTTATTTTTGGGAATAGTTTATCATTCCCCAGTTTAAAATGTTTATGCAAAGTAAATTTTCCTCATACAAAATCAACTTACTACTTACTAATCACTGATTATAACATATATCTTTTAAAAGGTCTTAAAACAGAATTTTTTTTTCTTACATTTATTTGTCATCAGCATTATCCTAATACAATCCTAATACATATCCTATAACAATAAGCAAAGTAACTATAAATATACCAGTCAATATCTTAAAAGGGAACACTATTATAGCCAGCTATCGAGTCCCTGGACTTTTACTCCTGAGGCAATACAGCTGTAAATCCCTTATCAAAGGTGGTGTTTTCACATGATGTTTTAATTGATCTTCATGAAAATCTGATGATTCATGGCTTGTATTTTTAAAACTTTATTCATTTGTTTGTAAGTAACTAAAAAAAACACCTCCCTTACAGCTATCATCATCTGGTTATCAAAAAGGAAGTTCATCAAATATTCTCCTGCAGAGACATCCAGCATCAGTCAATCAGAGACAGGGCCTAGGTGCAAGAGACCAGATATTAAATCTCAAGGACTGAGTTTGTTGCCGTTCGCTATCGCCTACTACAACACGAGTTCTACCTATTTCTTGTTATAGCTTTGGGCAAATGATTTTGCTCTTTACATGTATCATCTGTAACTGCTTTGCACCAGGGTTTGTCTAGTACAGTGTGAAATAACTATATAATGTTTGCTGTAACTAAGTTCATTCTAACAGGATGTTCCAGCCTGAGATTTCAAACACTATCATAATGCAGACTAGGGTTGAAGTGAAAATACATATGCCCTTTCTAGCTGTGGAAAAAAATGCATTTTTATTATATCCAGGACAACACTCCATGGCATCACATGCTAGAAGTCTAGCTCTTTAACACTATGATTTATTTAGAACAGAAGCAAATATTTGGGATAAGCAACCTACTCTTCATAAATATTAATAGTATTAACTATCAGGAAAGATAAATCCATCGTGCTGTAAGTGAACCATACTTTAAGGTCAAAGCCATCCCTCTGGCTATTGCTTGCAAAATGTACAATACAGAAGAGTTATGCACTTTTTTTCTACGCTATTTCTCTGTCTTTTTAAATGACTTAACCCCACTCTAGTCTCTAAGCATGCACTTGTGGATGAGTTCAATTTCTAGGCGCTTTCTCTCAGCTTTTCTAATAGAAGGAATTCTCCCTTTGAAGCATATAGAAGCCATCACTTAAATCTAAAGAAAAACACGGGCTAAGCGATGTCAGTTTTATGATACTGTTTATTACCACTATATTATCACGGTTTGAGGCAAGGATTACTCTGCATTTTCAAGTAATCCATTCAGATCACTGCTGCACCAAATGAGGACACAGCAAGTTGTACTAATTTAACCATTTTATTTCCAACTGACTTTTCACAGAAGAAAACTACAGAGACATTCACTTATAGTTTTAGTAATCAAATAACTTCTTTTTACCTCTTACATTGGGAGCCCTGAGGTTAAAGACTGGGAATACAAATTACCTATCTCATTTAGATGTTTAAAGCAACCAGGAGCACTGAGCATCCATTGAGTTTCTCCAAACTCTTCAGAATTACAATGATTTCATGTCTGCCCTCAGCAGTTCAATTCAGTAGCATTAAAAGTGAATATGAATGGACATGAAGAAGTAATGTTACACACTGAGATCTGTTCACCCACATCAAGTGCATTTCTACAAGCCTCTTCTTAAATGTGATAGAAATGGTAACTTCATTTTTTTCAACAGTGCTGATCTTGCAATCTGAGGAATCACACAGATTACAGGGATAATGGACAGAGGACAGTGGGATACAAATACCCGGAGCAATTTTTAGGAGCTTCCAGGCATGTATCTTTCTAAACAGATTACATACAGCTCCTATGGCCCCCTGGCTGGTGTCTCTGAGCACACCTGCATAGTTCATGGATTTAATCACAGAAGAGAGCTACAAACTGAGCAACTAATTCCTGCAAGATCTGCAATATACAAATCATCGTGAGATTGAATTTTGCCTGGAAGTGACCAAGAAAAAAAGCTTTAGCATGTACAGAATACAACGTGCTGACAAAAGTAAAGAGCAACCTCCAAGTGGGGCTGGGGAGCCAGACATGCAGTGGTAATTACACCTCCCTCCTCGTCATCTTCATGGAAAAATGCAACGCTTAAGCAAGTTATCCATCTCTCTACAACATTTCTTCCACAAAAGGTCTATTATCTTTAATAACTGGGATAAAAACACTATTCATGAGGTCTCTGGAATGCTTTCCCAGCACTAACTCAGCTGTGCAAGCAAACCTATTGCACTGAATAGTTTTTTGGGGGCTTATTTGGAGGAGGGAGATGGGAGGATAAAGAAAACTAATAGCTCTATCAGTCCCCTTCAATCATCTAAAAAGGATCAAAGTGCAGCTGCCCTGAAAAACCCAGGCCAGGTCTAACCTGAATTCTTCACATTTGCAGAATTCCAGACACAATTAAGAGAGCAGAAACAACATGGGAAAACATTGACGCTGTGCAGAACAAACAGAAATTATCAAAATCATTGCCAAGTTTACATCCCATGGATGCACTCTTTCTTAAGAGAAACGTGAAAGATAAGTGAAGCCACCTAAGGAAAGCAAGGCAAGGCAAAGGGTCTTTTGGTAAGGCATATTATCTCCCTTCAGCTGCCAAGAAGTGCAGGAGATTCCACAAGGCTGAAGTCATCTGAGCTGAGAGAAGATTGTCAGCATGGGAATTACACCTTTGTTATCACCACTTGCCAGCCCCAGAGGAAGCAATCGCACCAGTTAAAGTTATCTACACCTTCTCCTAGGCTTTTCTCCTTTTCTAACACTCCTTCCCTAAAGCATGTTATCAAAGAGAAAACAAACAAAAGCCAATTTAGACTGAACGAATCTTCTTTTAAAAAAAAAAAAAAAAAGCAAAAATTTTAACACTTTATGGTTGCTGTTGAGAACACAAAGAGAACATCTCACAGTATACAGTGAACATAATTTTTTAATTTAAAACATATAGCAACTTCATGAAAAAAAGATTACATCTAGTGTAGACTACAATTGTTATAGAATTGTGTAGAACCAGTACCAGTCACACACATACTGACGTGCAGAAGGCAAGATACAATCATCTAGAAGTTTCACTTGCAAATGACTGGGGCCATAGTCTTATATTAATGCATTTGGAGTTTATTCACTGAATCTATTCAGCTAACCAAATAACAGACTTTTTTTAACTGACCTAAGTATGAGGAGATCCACAATAATATATTCAGATGCTGGATACATTCCACATTTTGCATCTTTACAGGGCCATTGAAAGAATTGTGAAAGGAACAAAAAAGATGTGTCTGAAGTATAGAAAACATCTCCAGGAGGCAGACTTTGAGAGTTGGCTTATGAAAGAGAAGAATGACAGGTGACATGGTCATAGCATGGATAACTTAATAGGGAAAAGTAGCAGGCTCATTAATGATATGGCATAATCCTCAGTGGTCAGAAGCTGATGCCAGCTAATACTAAATTAAAAGTAATCATTTGCTTGGATTTTGTCAATCATCAGAAAAGCTATCAAAGCAAACTTTGCCTAATTTCAGATCAAAACAGGATGCCTTTTGGAAGGCATGTTTAAGTTAAACAGGAAGCTCTGCATTCAACATGGATAATGGGATGAAGCGTAGCAGCTTGTGAAATACAGACAGCAGACCCCATTATCAGCTTCCAGCGTTAAGCTCTACAAATCCCAGTATTTTGTTCTGGACATCGGTCACACGCTGCCACCAACAGTTCTTAGGGCTTCACAGGTCTCCCTGGGCCTCTGTTCAGATGCCACCCTGCCCTGGGCACCTCTTGCACAGACCTTTCCTCAGCCTATGTCAGAGACAACTTGTTAGTTCACCAAAAATCTATTTGAACACTTTTAGTAAAGAAACAAAGACAAATAAATTGGCTGTGAACCTTGTGGCTCAGAATCTAATTTTCAAAATATGCATAAGTTGGTGACATGAAAATCAATTTCCTCTGGAATGTGCTTCTCCTCAGTAAGGGCAGTTTCAGTGCCAATGTGTTCTCTCACATCATTGGTTTTGGCTGTGATACTATTAAATGGAAGTGGTAAGACTTTTTTTTTCCCCATGATGGATAAAAACCTTCATTTTCTGAAGCCACTGAGTAGGTTTTAAGGTCTGGTTTTTCTTTAATAGCATTAATATGTGTATTTTGGAAGAGGCAAGACCTGGCATTTTCAGTGTAAAAAACAGGGAATATTAGGTTACAGCAACTGAGAGAAGCAGTTAGGAGAAGATACAGTTAGAGACCTGAAAACTCAACGGCCTTAAATCTAAAGTTTTATGTGCAATTCTGAAAACCAGTGAGCCAGCCCAACACAAACACAACACAACCGACTGACAGAAGAGTTGCAAGGAACAGGGTGGAGAGGAAGAAAACCTTGCCCTGTGTTGGGCCCCTGCTCTCTGAGGGAGAGGGCTCCACTGTGTAAAATAACCATCCCCTGGGGCAGAGAGAGGAGGAATAGCTGTGAAAGAGTGCCGCCCTTCAGGCCTGGTCACAACACAAGAGAATGGCAAAATAGAATCTAATTGGAAAGGAAAAGGAAAAAAAGGAAAAGGAAAGGGAAAAGGGAAATGTGACAGAAAGGAGTATTTGACAAGAAATCTTTCCTCTTTTCCAGGAGCCCACAGATGCTCAGGACCACCCTGGATACAAGTGAAAACATGCCAAAAAGCAAAGAGAAAATGCTTTTCACAGAGCAGTCACTTTTCACCTCTTGATTTCAGAAATGCCAGCCTGCCATTTTTAGAACTCATATAGGAACATAGATTTTTACTCCCAATTTCCATTAGCTACAAATCATTTTCTGTGACCAATCTGTTTTTAAAAATATTTCAGAAAAACAAGCTCTCAGAAAACAGCATCAGTCATATCCATTCCCAGCGGCAAACTTGTTTCATCCCATTCTAAATCCTGGTTAATAAACAAATCCATAAATCCATTCTGACAATGTCATCAGAATAAACATTGGCAACCTTTTTTTTTTTTTTTGGTCAGTGTAAAAAGCAACTTTTAGAGGAGGAATGACAGAAGCTTAGCTATGAAGAAAAACAAAGCAAAACTCAAGGGAGAATAAATATGAATTGTTCAGAGATAAACAAACAACCCATGCCGATCTCACTTCTCTATCATCAGCAATATTTGGCCTGGGCCTATTTCCACCAGCAGAAAAGGTTCTGCCATATAATGTATGAGAAGGGAAAAAAAAGTTCCTCTCTGATTAAGCAGTGTTGGTGGATTTTTTTGTTATTACCTTTTGGTGCCAAAATCCCATACAGAAAGGCAAATATCATCCTTCATTTATCTGAGGAGAAACATCCTAAGCATACTAGTTTCATTTGGTTGAGGGTAAGGAGCAATCCAAGATTACACAGAATTGACCTTTTTTATGACATGAAATTTTGTGTAGGCTTAGGTAGACTAGAAATTTCACAAGTTTGCATTTGGTCTTACATGCTTTTCTAGGGAAACTCCAGGTCAAGGACTACAATCTGGGCTATGACTACAGCAACAAAAGGCACAAGGAGACACTCTCAGGTTCTGTACCTTGGCTGTGTCATATCATCCAGTTCTGGTATGGATTTGACCTACATCGCAGTTACATTTCACCTCTTGATTTCAGAAATGCCAGCCTGCCATTTTTAGAACTTATATAAGAACATAGATTTTTACTCCAAGTTTCCATTAGCTACAACACTCAGACCCTTTCCAGTCACAATTTGGAAGCTAACAAGGATCCACTGCTAATAGAAGGTCTACAGGACTGTTTTAGAGAGTAAAGGTGTAATAGCATGGCTTTGAGTGCCCTGCACACATTGGCCTCAGGGGCTGGTATTGATCTGGCTACTGTCTTTAATGGTCTGGACTAAGTGCTGGACCAGCACTCACTGCAGCAAAGCACACTGTGAGTAACACTGCTAGAGCTGCTCTTTACTTAACCAGATGGAGAGTATCCACGCTGAACTATGTTCAGCTCTTCCCCTGGTCTCTCACAGAGTCCCCATGGCTCTCACATCTCCTCAGATTGTAAGGCATAGTATGGAAGATGAAGGAGGAGAAAGCTCAATCCCCTAATCTATACCCACAGACCCCACACGTAGCCCAAGCCACCCTTGGCTCATTCTCCCGCTCCCCTTACTTGGAACAGCAGAAATCACAACAGGAATTACTCACTCATGACTTACATAAAAATTGTTATGAAGGCTAGGGGGATGATTACAGTCAGACAGCATACCTTTTCTTTTTACTTTTAATACTACTGTTGAAAATCATGCACCAACTCTCTTTATTGGATTTCTGTTATTTTGGTTGAGATTTCTATGCAAATATTATACATCTGCATCTTTGATATAAGTTTCCTCCTAAAACAGTTTGTCTTTCCCTCTTAATTCCTCACTGACAAATAAATGTATTTGCAGCTGTATCTGTGGGAAACAAATAGTGTCAAGCAGTGACCAGCTAGGAAACACACACCTGTCATAAACTAAAGGGCATCTCAGGGGATATATTGTATTCCATTCCCAACTTACTGAGAACGGATACAATGGAAAAATGGATCAGTGTCAACTACCAGATGTTTTCAAGCCTCTCTAATTAGGTAAAAATTAAACAACTGCTATGTTCTGTATTACAGATATTTTGCAGATGTGTAACTCACATAAACATACAGAGTCTGATTTTCATTTACATAGAGGCCTCTTTACACTACTTTGGCATCACAACATCCCCTAATATCGGTGTAAGTTATTTACATGCCTTTAAAGTTTCTTTTATACTAAGAGGCTATTGTAATCAATTTCTAGCAACTATAGGAGGATTGGGATTATCATATGTTGTGGAAGACTGTAGCAAGGAGTCTTGAGTGGCAAGGGAAAGAAAAAGAACCCTCCTTCAATATTTACATTCTGTGTAGAACAACTCCGCTGAGAATAAATCAGGTCCAATGCATCTGAACTGTGCATCTTTGCAAATGTCACTGCATATTTAATTGTATATGTGATTAATTTGCTCGTGAGAAACACAAAATGTTGGGCTATGTTTTCTTTGCCTGCTTAGCCCTTTTCCTCAGGCTCTGCACAAACCCACTTGACAACCCCAAGCTGCAAACATTTCCAGAAAAAGAAATACAAGTAAATCCTGTGTGTACCCCAAACAACAGCAGTTTCTCATCATCTAGATCAAAACAAGAGGAAAATTACCACTAGGCAAGGTAAAGGGAAAAAAAAAACATTAGCAAAGTATCTAAGACTGATGATGTAACAGTAAGTAAACTACTTTATTCTGCTCCGAAAAAAAAATGAAGTAGAAAAAAGTAAAATAAATTCCTTTATAATAAGAAAGCTGTTCTAGCGCTTCACAGATATGCCCTTAACTATCTCACAAGGATCCAGAAGATGATGGATGCTTTGGGAAGTAGATTTACTTCAGCCTACAGAAAATGAACAAATAAAGTACCTTCACTCCAAGTAATAACTATTAAGACTCTGTACATTTAAATACACATTTCTAGCCTAAATAACCCACCATTTTTAAAAGGAAGAACATTTGTTATACAGTGAAATAAAAACAGCAATGATGATTGACAGCATGTATCAGCATCTGTCTCCAATTGTTTCAGTTAAGCTTTTCTCACACTGCTCAGTCTTGGGCGTCTGCATCAGCCCTGTGACAGCAACACAGTTAAAAAGCCTGATGTACCATATGCTTAAAAGAAAGAGTGTCTGGACTGAAAACTATTATTATTACAGAAGATTAGACAAACACATATTCACAGCATATCATTTTGCATTTGGAGGAGACTGAGGGATGGTTAGTAATGGATTTGATTTCTTTCTCAGCATTTCTGAATCATTATTTATCTTTTGGCCATCTCTTTTAATTGCTATTTCATTTTTTGAGATGGGCAGACATATCATGTGCTTATAGTAACCATCGTTTTTGGTAAGGACTTTTTTATTAGTACAGGCACTATCTGTCTAAATGACATTGTACTAGTTGAAAGAATTTGTCCAAAAACCTAACAAGAAAGCTATTAATAATCCTGATTAATATGTTGCATTTGGTTTGCTATGTTACAAATCGCTCTTATAAATGGAATTGAAAAGTGAGTGCTCATCCAACTGTGTGTTCAGCTATATTTGGGAGCTTTGTGAGCTGCAGAGAAGTCTGGTCTGGATTTCTTGCTTCATTTCATGTTCCCTTTGTGAATAAATTCAAAACTACAAGAAATGAATAGCTTTTAACCCACTTCACTCTGCATGGAGCACAAGGATGAAGGCTGCCACCTGTTCATTAACAGCATGTGCAGATGTAACAGCAAATATGAGCTGACAGGCCAAAGAGAGCCCAGGAGACATTAACAGTTGGGCTACAAACTCTGTACGAGTAATCCAAGATACTGAGTAACGTACATGTTAGGCTAGACATCATTTATATCTCCTTTTCTGCTTTAAGTAGTCCAAGCTGCAAGGCCTGCAAACACAACTAAACACAACTCTTTCCACCTTTTCTGCATTTGTCTCCATGTCCACCTGTTTTCTCAGTGCTTTAGTTTTGTAACTTCATGCCTTTTTTCTTTGCTTGCCAGTTCTCCATACCTCTATTCTTATTCAACATTTTCTTTAAGATATTGTTCTACCAGCTATTAATCCTCTTCATTCTTCAGATCACCTTCCTTCCTTGCTGATACAGGGATGTTTCCACTGCACAATGCAATGATACCCAGATGCACTCTGAACTGGCCAGCCTGCCTCTGGATGCATTAGCAGATATTGTTTTACCATCTAGATACACCCCCAGTGAACTGTTTATGTGGCTCAGCTGCTCTTAGTGCCTATGCCATGATGTTTCATGCTAGTTTCATGATGCATCAGTCTGCTTGAGCTGAACAGGCCTACCCCAGATCAAAGATCACCTGCATATTTTAACATTATCCCTCCCAGATTACTCAGGCTTAAAAAACTGCAAGAATATAATGCAGGCAGAGACACAGGTCACAGGATTAATACAAAATACACGAGTGTCCTTCCTTGTACATCTCGCTCTCTACATCAACACAAACACTTCAGTGCCACTAATGAGCGGGTTACATCCATCACAGGAACTTTTTACTCCTCACCTCACAGTAGAGTCCAGCAGCTAGATAGGATGTGTTGTTGAGATGTGGTCAAGGAGTCATGGGAAAGTTGGAAAGGGCTGCTGTGCCCCTATCCACAGCAGGAAACCCACCAAGCTCTACTATCCCTCAAGACCCATAGGGTTGTGCAGGGTGGGAGCCAAGGCAATGGGTTTTCAGGAAAAGAAAATGAAGTTAGTAAACAATGCCGAATAGTGGTGACAGAGACGTCTGCCTCTCTCTCCTGTCTGGAAGCCCATCTATCCAACAAAAAAACTTCCTTTTACTACAGCCATGTAAGGGAGGAGCAAGTAAGAGCCTGCAGGTGGGACCTGCAGCTCCTGCTGCCCTAACAAAGACAGGTAGGTACCAGAGCACTCCTCCAGCAGCACTGGATGCCCTTCAGTCCTCCCTCTGCAGCATCACCAGGCATTCAGGGAGCAGCTACTCCTCCAATAGTCACTCTTCAGCAAGTAGAGCACAAGCAGCCACCGTTTCCCATTCCCCATCATCTCTGTGTAGCCCACTTCTTTAGGAAGCACATCACTCTAAATCATCTAAATAGTCTTACATCTACCAACTCCTCTCCCAGCATCTCACTGAGTCCCTGACCATTCATTCATGTTTCCCAGAGCCTCCTCAGCAGGGCCAAAACTGTTGCGTGGGGAACTTAGCCTCTAAGACACAGCACAACAACAATAAAAAAGCCATTATCAAAGGGGCTTAAATTCATCTGGTCCTTTAATGAGGCCATCCAACACAGCTGAGGGGAGAGTGGTAAGTAGGAACCAAAGAATTCCTTTGCCTAATGTGAGCATCAAACAATATATCACCAAACCTCAATTGTCTTAGTGGCTTCCCTTCCCAAACACACTGGGCCTCATAAAACAAAAAGACCATGGGCCTAAACTTAAGGAAATTTACTACTGGTCTGTAATCTCTTGGGGTGTTTTATCTCCGAGGAAAAAGCAGTGGCATGTCTGGAGAAACCCCTATCTAAGCCATCCACACAGCCCTGTTTGCTTTCCCCTGCCTTGTGCCTCCTGAAGAGTTAAACTGTAAACAAGCCAGCTCCAGCTTTCAGTAAAATTCAAAGAAAGCTTTTGTCAGTCTGCACTGGCAGTCTAAAGTCAGAGTCAGAGCAAAAACAAGCCCTTAGAATGGAGCATTAAGTGGGTCTCTCTCCTTTTTTTTTTTTTTTTCTTTCTTTCTTTCTTTTTTTTTTTAAATAAAAGAGTAATCTGGCTACAGCAATAGTTTAATTCTGAATATTATCATCCCTACCAGAAAGGAAGAACAGGTGGAATTTTGCTCATGACTGTAAAGCAATTCAGCACACTCATACTGACTGGGTCAACACTGAATCCCTGAGCCTAAATGCTATCAGTAAGTTAGGCTTTTTCAGAAACCTTCTCTTCAAAACCACAGTATTTCAGGATGTGTGTGAAGCTGAATGTTTGAAACAAAGCGTGAAAGTGCAAAGAAGATAGGGATTTGGGAATTTGGTTTCTGATTATGAGCGCCTTTCTGTTGAATTGGTCAATTATCACACAGCGCCTTTCAAGCAAAAGAGATTACTATTCTCTTAGCATAAACATTTATCTGCATTCTAGTAATATTAAACCCAATAAGAATGATAGGAAAAAAAAAACAACAAACAAAATAAAAAACTCCTGAAACAAGATTTAACAAAGATTGTCTTACTTAAGCTTGTTCAAACTGACAAAAGCAGTGGATATATAGTTAGCACAACTAGTATATCACATTTATAATCAATCTACACTATAAAAGAGGTTCTTTGCAAAAAGCTGTTGAAATCTCTCAAAAAACAAGCTCAACGTGAATGGAACAAGAAGCACATGGGTTTAAATTGAAACAAATGAGATTCAGGTTAGATATACTAGGTACTATGAAGTACTTACAATAGACTGCCTAAGGAAGATCAGAGACCCCACATCACTGTAATTCCCAAGAGAAGGTTAGAAGAATTTGGCAAAACATATATAGTATATTCATTCAGACATCATTGGCTTGGGAAGGAACAAATATTTTGTTCAGTTCAGATCACTGTTGTGTTATCACAGCTGTACATTAATTTTCAATCATACTCTATTTTCTACCTAGCACTTAAGAAATGCATAGTATCTATTTGTATTTATACTGCTTTTCTTCATTTGTCACCTCAGAGTAATAAAATATTAATAATAATAATAAAAACAGAGAAGTTGTCTCATTTAACAAATACATGGTAAAGCCAAAGATCCAGGAATTTCAGCTCCTGTTCCAAAATCAGTAATGGGATGTAATAGTTCCTCATGATTGGTTAAACAGGTTAGGTTCTAGAGGCATTAACTCAACATTTCCTTCTGATGGTTGGTTTGTTTCAAACAGAAAAAGAAACAAAACATTTACAATAAGCTTTGTTGTTTTGTATGGCAGCTGACCTTGCACAGACATTCCCCCTGTCATCATCTTGACATCATAAAAGAAGTATCAAGAGACTTCTACTGACACCTTCATGAGGTGACTGTGATGATACTAATGTCTCATGAAATGAAGTATGGAAATGGAGAGTTCAGATTTTACAAGAAAACCTACTTGCAGAAAAAAAAGAATTAAAAAAAGGGAATATTTTTTTTAGGGAACCATACAACTTTAACATCTCAACTGATTCAAAATACGTTTTTCAGTTTTCACCAAAGGCACTAATTAAATTGCTGAACTTATTAAGTAAAATGTTCCTTTCTTTTTTCATCATGTAATTCCAGTTAGATTTTCTTTGAAAAAAAAAACCACAAAAAACACCCAAATTATATAAGCAATATGTGGCATGCTTTGATTATCACGTAGAATTGCACTAGAAGTCCACATGCAGTGTTTTTCAGAAAACAAACAAAACTCCACTTTCACTGCATGAACTTCACCTTGGAAAGGTCTTAGCATTTCAAGAATCATATCTGATAAAGAAATTATGAAGTGTACTAGAAACAAAGCACAGAAAGGTAATGATGGGTGAGGGACAGGTAGTACACTTGCAGACAAAAAGCTTTGAAAGTGAAAATTAATATAGTGAGAATTGAATAGCTATTAATAGTACATATGGAAAGTTCTGAGATAAGATAAAATTAACCTTATTAAGGTTAAATTAAATTAAATTAATTAAAATTAACCTAAATTAAGAAGGTAAATAGATGTGTGAACCAAAGACATGGAAACAACCTTCATTCTGTTCAACAATGCCAGTTCAGAGTCCATTGTACATTTGAGATTTAAAAAAAAAAAAAAAAAGTTTTGTCTCTACTTAAGTTGTACTTAATCTAAGAATGAGAATGACAATAAAGGATGGGGTCCTGAGCAGTGTGATCTAGTGGGTGGCAACCCTGCCCATGACATGGTGGGTTAGAACTAGATGACCTTTAAAGTCCCTTCCAATTCAAACCCTTCTACAATTCTTTGATTCCTAGAAGTATAGGAATGGTCTACGTAAAAGTTGAGGTCTATATCTGTGCAAAATCCATCTTGGCCCTTAATATACCTGTAGTTTTAGCTCTTCAGTTATACCTGCCAATGCTGACTTAGGTACTTAATAGCCTAAAAGGAAAGGGGAAAAAAATGATGCTCAGAAAAACATTCATACTGCCAACATACACAGATGTCTGTTTATCTGAAATCCCATGCACACATGAGACCACTGTTTGAAATTCCAGCAGGTGCTGCGCTCTTCCAGAACATGCCTTTGGGCATGGAAGTTGGGATTTACCCTTTAAAAATATTATTGTTATTGTAACCAAGACAGCGGTAGCAGTGCCTATCCCTTTTTAATGTAGAACATTTCTCCATTTGAACTGTTTAAAGCCAACACTCAAATTTTGCTACACACTCATAACCAGACATTCCTCAGCTGGAGGAGGGAGAAAGACTGGCCAATCTACCAACCACTTTTTATCTCTGATGTGGACAAGAATAAAAGGCCAATATATGCCTTTATGGAAAGAAGACACCAAAGAAAAAAGAGCCCAGCGTCACTCTTCAGCTCAGAAGCAGAGGGATTAACCACTGATGGGGAGGAGTCTTGAATTCCAAACCCACTTCCACAAACTCTTTATGTAAGTTAATCTAATAATTTGATCATTCAAAACACACAAGCAGCCCCAAAGTGCAGAGAAAAATGATTAAATGAGGTGAATAGTGTGTACTAGAGCCCATGAACTACAATAATTGCCTGTAATTGTTCCCTTTGACAGTTCATTCTGGAATGTTTGCATATACACATTAGCTGACGACATACGGGTGCTGGCTTGAATAGACAGCAGTGAGACGATTTTAACATATCATAAATACACAGGGACACTTTTCAGGCAATGATCCTTAAAAGGATCCTTCCTATAAGTCACTGAGACAGTAAGTTAGGAACAGAACACACACAAAAAAACAAGAACAGGCACAGAACAGTAGCACAAGACATTCATTTTTCATGTTTTCCTTCTTTCTCATGTCATCACTAATAGATAAACAGCTACCATAAACGTAATCAAAGGCTGCATATTTTTAGAGAAAAAAAGATCAATAAAGCCAAAAATATGTATTTAATGAAATTCAGGCCTTCTAATGAATGAAAACAAAGGGAAAATATTTTTATAAGAATATTTTCAAAAATAGATCCTCATAACAATAAGATCATGACATGAAATAGAGATAGTTGGGGGACAGTAGAAATAAACTAATTGTTTATCTCGTTACAGAGACAGAAGAAGAAAGATAGCTAGTATGTTCCTTTTCACTTCGTTCCTTTATGACTAAGCTACATCTACAGTAGTCTCTTCTACCATCACCAATGGCAATAACATCAATATTAAAGACTGGAGAGCTCTGCTCCCATCATGGGAATGGCAGCTTGCAAGCAATCAGCTGAAGGACAGAACAAAGGGTGTGATAAATTCCAGCACCAGACTGTAGCATAAGGCATCTCCTTCGGCTCTGACAGGAAAGTAAGAACAAGTAATAAGCATATCAGTTTGTCGGCACAGCCTAATGAGGTTTACTGCATCTGATCTATACCAGTGCTTTGACCTAGCATCATCCCTTCTATCAGAAAGTCCTAATAGACCATGAAGGGAAAACCAAGGGAGGATACTTGACATCCAAGATGAAACAAAGCAAATCATTTTCCATAAATGATGGTGAAAGAACCTAAGAGGAAAGGCACCTGAGTGGCAGCAGAGAGCTGTTCCAGCAGCAGCAGGACAGAGACACTGAACTGATGTATTTAAGAAAGAAAAATAGAAGATAAAGAGCCATCAGCCATTACCTGAATAACTCTGATGCCTTTCTACTATCTATACTCCCAGCACTTCGGCTGCAGCCAAGTCCTCAAACTTACAATTGGCAGCACTGAAACAGCTAAGGTAGTTGCTGACCTTATTCCAAGCCATGTGGGTAGAGTATTTGCATCAAATTTTCCAGCAATCCCAGTTTCCTCAGCAGTGAGGACCATTGCTATTTCAACTTGCACACAAAACTGGATCAGGTACACTGTGACGTTCAACACACGAATAAGCAAATATTCACGTCAAAAAGGGTGAGAAAAGTAGTTCCATGTGTTCTGTTTAAAGTAGCATAGCAATTCCGCATGTAAATTTATGCTGATTCTTAATTATGAAATTAAGAGGATTTTCTCACGGAGTTGGACATTTCATAGAATCATACTCCTGTGCCTTCTTGGCCTCAAGGGCACAATGCTGACTCTTGGCCACCCTGCTGTCCACCAATACCCCCAGGTCCCTTTCCCCTTCACTGCTCTCCAACAGGTCAGCCTACAACCCCTACTGGTACCTGGGTTTGCTCTTGCCCAGACACTAGTCTCCATACTTGCTCGTTATATTTCATTTCTCCCTGCCCAACTCTCCAGCCTGTCTAGGTCTCACTGGGTGGCAGCACAGCTTTCTGGCATGTCAGCCACTCCTCCCAGTTCGCAGTATCATCAGCAAGCAAGCTAACAGTGTGCTCTACACCCTCACCCAAGTCAGTGATGAATATATTGAATAGTACTGGCTCCAGTACCAACCCTTGAGGGACTCCACTAGACAAAGGCCTCCAACTAGACTCACTCTGTCCCACTGACCACCACTCCCTGGCTTGTTTCCTTCAGCTGGTTCACAGTCCACCTCACTACTCGATTGGTCCAGATCACGCTTCCTCAGTTTAGCTGCAAGGATGCTGTGGAAGACGGTCTCAAATGCTCTACTAAAATCGAGATAGACCACATCTGCTGCTTTACCATCATCTATCCATCTGGTTGCGTCTTCATAAAAAGCTACTGATGTGCAGAATCAAACTCTATAACCACAAGGTAGTTATAAAGCAAGTATGGTTTATTCAGTGCTGCACACCGGGTGCAAGGGGGATAGATTCACCTAAATTGCACACCATCTGGAAAAACTGTGCTATAGATATAGGCCAAACAAAAACATAATCAGTAGTTTTCCCAGAATTCAGATACAGATTCATTACACCCCGGAGAGTTCATTAGCATGCAGACCCTCCCCTCTTGCACATGCATAGTGGTCGTGGGATGAAGATTTGTTGTTTTCTTCATGAAGGCTTCTGACCTTTCTTGCTGTAAACTTCCGAGCTTTCAGGGGTGCATCCCCCCAAACTGGTTTCTTCTTGCCCTGTGGACATCTAATCACCTCCCTGCCAAATGTCCTCGGGCTGTTCTCAGACTCTTATCTTTATGGCCTTCATCCCCCTCATTATCCCAGTGTCTGCCATCTCTTATTTTCTAGCAAGCTCTATATTCTTGCTTCTATAAACTATCTCTAACTATTCCCCTTCTCCTCCCTTATCCTCAGTCACTGTGAAGCCTTCTTGCTTTTTTATTTTCACTTATGGGGCCCTTCTCACCTTTCACTATTGGGTTGGTCAAGCATGACTTCCCCTTGGTGAAGTCATGCTGACTGCCACCTAATGGCCCTCTTATCCTTCATATGCCTAGAGGCAGCACCAAGGATAAGCTTTTCCACTGCATTTCCAGGTGAGGCTGATCAGTCTACAGTTACCCGGGTCCTCCTTCTTGCCCATTCTGAAGACTGGAGTGACATTTTCTTCCAGTCCTCAGGCACCTCTCTTTTTCCCCACAGCTTACCAAAGATAATGGAGAGCAGCCTAGCAATGACTTCCGCCAGCTTCCTCAGCACACACAGGTGCATCCCATCAGGATCCGTGGATTTATGGATGTTCAGATTCTTTAATTGTTCCTTAACAACTGAGGCAAACTCCTCTTTGATCCTGACTTCCTCTGGGGCCTTAGGTGTACAGGGCTCCACAGGACAGCCTCCAGAAGTAGAGGCAGAGACAGAGAAGGTACTCAATAACACCACCTTCTCCATATCTTCTGTCAGTAGGGCAGCTGTGTGTGCGTGTGTCTGCACACCTGTGCATGTGCACACCTGTTTGTGTGAGTGCATGCGGCCAGTAGCAGCAAGGCTCAGACTTGCTTCCAGCTGCCTGGGGCCATGCAGCCCCTTAATGCCAGCATCTATACCATCCAGGTACAGACTTTTGGAAAGAAATCCCGCTTCAACTCACTTTGAAAACAGTTTCACACAGTAGACCTGTAATACCTCTTGAAACTTCTTCACGATGTCAGCTACAAAACTGTCACCACCATGAGCTATGCCTTTTCACCAGCGATGAAGAAGAGCCTGCATGCCGTGCTTGTAACAATCTACACCAGCAGAGCTGACCTACTGTTGCTGCTGCAGCTGCCCACTGCCCCACTATGCTCACATCCACTGCTTGGTCTTCTTCAGCGATCCTGTGCGTCGATGAATGTCAGCAGGTGACATTTTTATCCTGTGAAGGAGTTCAGTGACACATGCCTACTCCATGTGCACTTCCACGTCAGGCCCATTGTGTCAGACTGCCCATCTGCTGCCATCTGTCGCACGGCAATAACACATCATGGAATATTGGTGGGAAGCTTCATTCCCTACTGCCACACCACCAACATCCGCCTCTGATGTCATGGGCCAACACTATACAATGAGAGGCATTACTTTCAGAGCAGCCCTCAGAAAATGCATCATGTAATACAGTAAGTAGCAAAACATTTTAATTTTTTACTTTTTATTGTTTAAGAAAGAGATCAGACTTTAGATTACAGCTCTACATGTTCCACTTGAAAATTGACCAGTAATGTATTTATGTCAGTGGAGAACGGAGACACAAGGAAACAAAAATGTGGACGAATTTTAGGCAGTCTTGAAACCTATTCTATAATTCCTGTATGAAAACAGAAAACACAGCTGCGTATTTGTTGTGCTAGGGGCTGACCTGCAGGAAAGGAGCTCTATGGAGAAGGACCTGGGTGTCCCAGTGGACAGCAGGCTAGCAGTGTGCCCTTGCAGTCAAGTAGGCCAATTTTATCCTGGGGAGCTTTAAAAGGAGTGTGGCCAGCAGCTCTAGGGGGGTGATTCAGGACACTTTTCTGCTCAACCTCCTGTAAGGAACTGCTTTTAGCAGGGGGGTTGGAGAAAGGAAGGTCTCAGCAGCAGTAGTAGGCAGACACCACTGTCATACCAGGAGAGAGGCCAGTGAGCCACACTCGCTGCCTGTGGGTGCTGGAGGCCAGCCCTACAGCTTTTGTCATGATCCAAACAGAACTGCATGGTAATGCCATAAGGGAACAGCAGCAGGTGAGAATTCCACCACGATACGGAAACCTTGCCAGTGTTCTGCAGCACAGAACTTTCCTGATCAAGTCTATTTCAGAGCTGCGCCAGGACGCTGCCTGAAGCTGAGCAAGGGCCGTGGCACTCTGCGGCTGCTGGAGAGAAAGACTGCCTCTGAGCACAGGAACAGCCCACTCTGTCAGAAGTGGCCCTCGGTGCCAGAGGGACACAACTTGTAAACCAGAAGGAGGGAGATGTTACAGCCGGCCGCCAGTTACCAGCTTTCATTTCAGTTGGTGGTCTGAAGTGCACTTGGGGAATGTGGGTGAATGCAGGTGAAAGGAAATGGGGAAATCACAGAAACATAGGGGCTGGAAAAGACCTAAAGAGATCATTGAGTCTAACCCCTCTGCTAAAGCAGGAACCCTATGACAGGTTGCACAGCTAACCATCCAGATGAGTCTTGAATATCTCCATAGGAGGGAACTCTACAACCTCTCCAGGCAACCAGTTCCAGTGCTCCATCCCCCTTACCATAAAGAAGTTCTCCTGCACATTAGTACAGGACTTTCTATGTACAAGTTTTAGGCCATTATTCCTCATCCTATTGCTACACACCATCAAGAAGAGCCTGGCCTCATCTGTTTGCCTCCCACCTCCCTCAAGATCATAGAATCATAGAATGGCCCGTGTTGAAAAGGACCTCAAAGATCATCTAGTTTCAATCCCCTAGCCACAGGTAGGGTCGATAACCACTAGAATAGGCTGCCCAGAGCCACATTCAGCCTGGCCTTGAATACCTCCAGGAATGGGGCATCCACAACCTCTCTGGGTGGCTTGTTCCAGTGTACCACCACCCTCTGAGTGAAATACTTCCTCCTAACATCTAACCTAAATCTCCTTTGTCTTATCACTATCAACCCATATAAACAGTCATTCCTGTTTATACACTCCTTTCAAGTACTGGAAGGCCACAGTGAGGTCTCCCCCGAACCTTAGGAAGTGTCTAGTACCAGAAGCAACTTTAGACCTGGGCTGCCTAGGACCGTACCTGGTAGCCCATGCCCTAAAGAGAGATTTTATGTGCTACATGTAATGAAAACAATTTCAGTGCACATATATCTAAGGCTGCCTACTCATGCACGCAAAGTAGGTTCTATCAGATTTTCTGAGCACACAGGGGTTAATAGCACAGAGCTTATCTCACCGAGCACACCACAGAGGTGCAAGTAGGGGTTGATTGTGGCTTTGAAACTCTTAAGACCAGAACTGTTAAAGGGCTGTTTCCTACTAATGCCCTCGCAACAGTACTCCATCGTTTCCCTTCAGGTTGTCCCTGACTGCAGTCCAAAACAGTCACAGAAACAAATAATGAGCAAACTTCCATGGAGGGGAATGTATGTTACATAAGTGCTTCCATAGATCTGACTACTGTTTCCTGAGAAAGGAAACTCCATTCATCAAGTCTGTAATAAACTGACATCTCATCAGCAGGGGAAACAAGAGGAAGGCACTCGCGAAGGCAGAAATCTGTCCCTGTACATATATGAACTGTTTTCCTTTGCATGCCTAATCTGTGAGGTGACTAAAGTTTTACCCACTAGTGCTATAATACTCACATGGGAAACATTAAGTTAAATATCACAAAATTAAAGTGTAAGAGTTATTGGAAACCAGAGCTGAGCAAAATATTAGAATTTTCATCCTGGGGGAAATTCTAATACTTCAACATTTGTTTTCTTCCAAAATTAGGCTGGAAATGTTAAAATACCTCTTTTTTCATAGAATGAACATGTTCTCAGCCACTCTGACATTAAACTGAATTTGACAAAGGTGTTACAACATCTCCTGGGAATTGTTGTTAAGGTACCTTGTACTTAGAATCATGTTAACAAGGGATATTTTAGTTGGGTTATTGAAACAAAACCTTGAAGAAATGCCTGGGGTCAGGCAGAACATTCATGTAATCCTTTTCTTCTTTAGGTTATTTAACCCTTTTATTCACTTCAGTTAAAAAAAGAAGAAAAAAAAAGGAAGAAAAAGATTTGCTTTATTCTGAAAGGATAACAAGTTTCAAAACAGAAAAGTCACACAATTCCATTTTTAAGACATTCAGCAAATATTTGTGGATTTTGTGTCCAGTACTCAAAATAGGGCCCCTTTTGGTTAAAATTCAAAATGAGAAAAATGGCTCATATTGTTGCCAAAATTAATTGTAAGTATAAATTAGCTCAGTAAATAGTTTCAACTCAATTCTATCAAGCAAGCAAGGAAACATCACAGAAAAGATCACAGATTCACAGAACTGTCTATGCTTGGTTTTATAGTCTTTGTTCTTCACAAGCTTTCTGGCTTGACTGTACACCCCCACTGCTGATATTCAGTCTAGAAAGCTGAAATGATATCCTGGCCTCTTTCAACACTCTGGTATCCTAACAAACAGAATCCTGGGAGCTTACTATTTTTCTCTCTTCAAGGTGACTATTTCTTTTGTCCTTACTTTCTGTTGCTGCATGCTGTGTAGATCACTGCTGTCCTAAGAGTATTGCTGGTATGTTTGCTACAGTCAGTTGACTTCCTGAGTGGAGGAAGTAAAAGCAGAATGGAAAAATCTCAGAAAAAAAATGTCTTAGTGGAGGTGAAAAGGTATCTTGCTGCAATTAAATGTACACTAAGGCATTCGAGAAGCAAAAAGAGGGATCCTTTGTGTAGATTTCATCAGAACAGAATTTTTCCACTTACAGATCATCCATTGATCTTCTGATGTTAGTTTAGTTGGCTGGTATTTTCCAGCCATTTGAGGTCTCAGACCCTATTTATTAAAAAAAAAAAAAAAAAAGGCCTGAGACCTCAGATGTCTACACACACACATTTTTTAAAAATCCCTGTTCATGTTTTTGCTGTTCTCATACAAAGGCTAAAGGTTACAGTTCTAGTTTAAACATAATATTTTCATGGTTCATAAGAAAATCTGTATTAGTTTACATTTTTGGCAACTTTCATTATACCCCAGTGATTCCTAGAAGTCCTTGTACTTTCCTGCTGGTGAGAGATACTTTCCATAAAATAACACAGTATAAAAATAGTAATTATTAACTCACTGTGATGTATTTTGTTAAGGTGCAGAGAGCATATTCAAAGGAATAAATTTATTCAGTGTCCAGTTTTGTGGTCTTATTTTCCAGTTTAAAATTATTAAGTTACAAAATGTACATTTTAACCAGTGTTAGAAGTTTGACTAATGACAAAGACAGGAGCAAATCCTACAAAGTTAGTCTGTAATGTTCCCATAACCCTCATGTCTGACAACTGCAGTTTAGCTGACAATGGATTTTAGAGGTTTTGTGCACTGCAGAAGGGTCATATTTTGCAAACAGCTCTGAAACGGTAAAAAGTTAGCCACTAACATGGTGAAGTTAAACAGATCAGTCAGTTTTCACCCAGCTTCCCCAAGTAGATATTGCAGATAAAGTGCAATAAAGCCCAAATTAAGGACATCATTCCTGAAAGCTAATGTTCGGTCCTGAATCCCTTTGCTGACTATTGGTGCAATGCAGAAGGCATTTGTTAGCAACGGGTTCCTAACTTTATATCCTTGAATCACACTGTGAAGGAGCTGCTGCTGCAAGTCTTGCTAGGCTAGGGGTGGGCCTCCAAAAAATATTCCCATGTCTTATTGTATTTAAGCTGGTGTTTTTGCAGGATTATAAATGCCCTCATTGTGTGTGAATATTACTGTGCAATAAAGTCAAATACTAATGCAGATTAAACTGCAAACAGTGAAGATTATGAAAGAAAGATCTACATTCAACTGTGCAAGGGAACATAGCAAGAGATAAGCGTTAATTCAAGTTCTGAATATAAGCAAGATAACATCATTGAGAAGCCAAGGGAGATGCTGTGAATTAATGCAGTGCGTTTAACAAGAGCTCTGAAAGGCTGTACTTAGAGTTTTGACCAGTGAGTGAAATGACAACTCCATGCTAGACAGAAAATTATCTGTTGTTTTCCTACCAAAAAGATCTTCAAATCTTTCCCTAGCAATAGTAGTAGCACATGTTCATCATGGACTACTCAATTTTCCAGAGCTAAAGCCCAGAAAACATGAATAGCCTCACCACAGTGAAAAAGAATAAACGTTGACAGGTCAGATGGGTACTCTAGAATCTCTACTCTCATACCCTATAAATGAAAACAGAGACTTGCCACAGATTCTGAGAGAAATAAAAGCAGACCTGAATCATCTTAATTGGAACAATAAAAAGAACCAATATTGTTCTCTCTCTTCTTGTTATATTCACATGTTCAGCTTCACTTCTCACACTCCAGGTTCCTGTCCCTTTACCTGAAATATTTGCACTGTCCTAACTTTTCTTAGTTTCTTTCCTTCATAACTACATTGTCTGGACATGCTGAACAAGCTGTTCTTATCTCTTGACTTCAGTCTATTAGGCAAACTCTGAACTTGCCAAAGCAATGCATGTAGATTGAGTTAGATAACATGTCTGGTATAATATTTTGAAATATACTTAGATTACATATCTAATCACACACATACTATGATTTAATTTTTGAGATATATTCACTTTAATACAGTTTCCAAACTAAAATATTTTCCCCCTAAAAGCACGTGCAATCTAATCTAGTGATCTTTATGTCAAGAAACTTTGAGGATAAAATGAGTACTGTATATATTCTATATCAGAACCAACCAGCTTGAAAATTTCTCCTAGGAGAAATGAGGAAAAAAATCTCCTGAAATAATATAGTTCCACAGGCATTGTATGATACTTAATGAAGAATCTTTCACAATGATCTCATAACCTAGTTCATGTTATTTCTGAAATGATAAGCCTATACGCCAAGCTTTACAAGCAGTAAAAATCTAAGCCAAAAGTACTAAGTAGTCATCTCCAAAAGTTGAAATCCTGAATGAATCATTACAGTAAAACTCCACAAGCAAGGCTGAGGGATGAATCTGGAATGAGTTTTGGTTTTAATACATAGATCTTAGATAGCAAAAGTTCTACTGGAGGTCAATAGAATGGTCAATTCATGCTTCTTTTTACACATAGAATTTCTATGTAATTATGAATGACTTCTTCAACCCCCCCCCCCAATTCATTTACTTCTTTATTTCTGTAAAATGCAGTGCCTTTCTAAATCGTAACATTTGGAAAAGCAGAACTACCAATACTGGCTTTTAGCTATTTGCTGCCTGAATGATGCAGTGTAGCTACTGCACCCTGTTCCACCAAAGGCAAAGCAATTCAAGAAGCAAAAGTCCTTGGCAACACCCAGCACACACAGACAGAGAAAGCAACTTGAGCTCCCTAGACACAAATTCAGCTTGGAAAAAAAAACCACCAATAAGGCATTTAGGAAAAGGAGATAAATGTTTTGACTCTGAAATCCAGTTTCTAATTTATAGGTCCCCTCAAACTGCTGATTATTCCTCATTAGTGAACTGGAAAGTAATTCAGCTTCAACCAAAATCCAGTTCCTCTGCTTTTCTCTATAAATACATCTTCTGATTTGAAATTCAGAGTCTTTGAAGTCTTCTAGAGTTCTCTGTGAGTACTGCTTGGGCTAAGTTTCTTCTTACTACTAGCCTTCCTCCCATCCTCCTCCCCCATTATTTTCATGTACCTACAGGGAAGACTGAAAAGGTAGGGCTTTGTTAAGCTTTTATTAGGCTTTAATACTGTTGAGATTCTGAAATATTTCTGCAAGGCTACACCTTCCAGCAAGGCATTCACGCAGCTTGATAGCTTGTCCTTAACAATACCCGTTATTAGGAGCTACGCTGCAACTGCTTATTTTCATTTAACAATCTGTCTAAGCTCCAGTAAAACTGTTAAGTTATAAATCACTTCACTCTCTTATTATAAAAAAGTGGTAGCATACAATTAGCAATATAATTATAGAATTATTGCACTCCACAAATTATACAGCCAGGCCCCCAACATACATCGCTGCAGGGCCTGAGTGCAGCCAGGAGATTTTTTTTTTCCAAAGCAACAGATGTGTCAGGACAGATTAGAAAGCTCTTTCCAAATGCACAACCTTAGGCTTTTCTCTCTCTTTCTTTTATTTCTTTCGCTGCCAAATCTTCCAAAATATCTTCTCTAATAAAACACATAAATCAACTGTGATTAAGAGGTAGCTGAAGGCAGTGAGGTTCAGGTTAGGACTTCAACACTTAACAAGACTCACTGCAGTTTGAAGTTCAGATGCTTGTATGCTATTAGGCTGAAAAACAAGATGCTAGCACACACGATAAAATGATCACAGCCCATCCTTAAAGAGGGAAGCTGAAAGCCAGCTTGCTTCTTTTCTCCAAAGAAATCTCTCCGAACACAAACTACATACAACCAGCTCTGAAGAGGAGTGGAGTGACTAATCCGTGCCACCCTTGCACCTGAAGTTACTCCTTTCTCCAGACCAAAGTTACCAAGCCTGTCTGCCACAGCAGAGACTGCCATAAAACAACAGAATGCATCACTTTGCCCAAAAACATGAGTTAAGCCCCTTTAGCTGTTGGCTATTTTGTATACATACATAGTTAAAACGAGCAGTAGCATGACTGCTATTTACAGGCACACAAGTTAAGCCCCAGACCTTGAAAGAAAAGTCAGAAATTGGTTACCTTTCACAAAAAGCAGCGCCTTCAGGAAGCTATCAAGATTACCCGAGTAATCAATTAACCTAAAATGGTTTGTCACACAACCATGGCCCTAATTACAATTTTAACAAAGCAGCAAACATTTCCAAAACCGGATCCAGTCTTTCTGCTTATAGTAGGGAATGAGGAAGAACATTTTAATCCTTTTCTTTTTATTTTTGCCCGTACACAGTTGGATAGCAGCTGAAATCTGGGCTCTAATAATAAAGGAGTGTGAGTCACCAGGCTTGCTTTTCATTCTCGAAGAGCAAAAACCAAAAGCAGCAGCTGCTACACTCCCAAGCACCACTGGTACCTCTCTTTTTGAGACAGTGACAGCTCAGGAGGACATGAGGAAGAAGAGACAGAGAAAAAGGAAGCTGTGTAAAAGAAACAGAACTGCAAACATATCTAGGGAGGCAGCAGCTTACAATGCAGACAGATTTCCAAGCTGTGGCAGGCTGCGGATCTGCTTCTGTCTGAAGGCATCCAGTCTCACTGTCTGGCTTCAGTTTGCTACATAGCTTTCTGCTATAATTAGTCTGATAGCTGTGCAGTTATTTCAGCAAGCAACAAAGCAACTGCTGGAGTTGCTTATAGCTGAACTGGTGTGTCAACCTATAAATTACAGTTCTATTGCTTACACTTCTGAGTTATAAGTCCTAAAGAGCTTTTTCTGTAATTTGCTAACTATTACAATTTTGATTACTTTACATGACCACCTTTTTACCAAACAAAAAATATACTGAAGAGTTTTATGAGCTTAAAGTCGCTCAGTGGTTAAAAAGAAAAGCACTTGGCACTTTGCAGCCTGTTTTCAGAGTGCTGAGTGAGTCAGCAAGCACTCAGCTGGTAATGTAGGGTACTGCTCTACAGAGAAATTACACTTGTATAGATATGCATACACCAAGGAAGAGAGAATTTCACTGACAGGAAATGAATTCTCAAAGTGCTACCCCTCTTTCAGATGACAATTTTCCCCCTCACTTTTGGCAGTGCTCCTTCTGATGGCTACCCCAGCAGCCCCTGCAGTAGGGTGGAACAGGGAGTGATGGGATCTGGAATTCCTTCTTCTCAAACCCAAAATGACCTTCACCTGCTTGCGTCCTCAGCAACTGGCGCATCACTCCAGCAACAGCCTCATGCACATTTGGTGCATCGTCAGTATGAGCCAGCCCTGGAGCAAGGTCTGAGAGAGGCTAGCTGTGGACATCCATTTAAAAAAGCAAATCCTACCATGCCCCAGATACCTGTAGTGTGACTCCTTACTTACAGTTTATCGGCGCTACCAGCACCCAAAATAGAAGACAGCAGGCCTTACTAACACTAACACCTTAGCACCCTGTGGTGTTGAGCTTCACTGCGGCATCAGAACTGAATTTTTCAGTAAGTAAATGTAAACTCTAGACAGTCTGCCTGCACAGCTACCACAGATAGCCAAGCACCTGTTCTTCTCCAGCTCTCAGGTCCCTGAGTATTTATCAAATTAAACATCAGCAGCATTCTCTGGGACACAGTGCTCTGTCTCCAGAATAAAGAAAGGAAAACACCTCATTGAGCATGTACATCCAGAGCTAACAAGGGCTAATTCCCTCTTAATTAACATCTCACCACTCTCTCCTCCCATCAGAAAACCATCAAGGAACTGACATCCTGCTCTTGCCAATTCTTATTAAATTATCTGGAAGCCCGTACCAGATTATCACAGTAGCTCCATCTGGCCACATAAATTGCTCTCTCCAAGTCCTTGCCCTTTGGATAACATATCTCTTTTTACTGTAAGAACAGAGGTAGCCAATTTTAATGGTCATGGTACAGTGCCTGTGAGCAGAGGCATACCCACAAGTGCTGCTTTAATAAACACTGACAGTCCCTATGCCCTGGCACTAGGGTTGGCTGTCCGACCCCGGGAGATTTGTTCTATGCCTTTCTGGTTCTACACTACATCAGATTGTCTAGCCTTTTCCTTTAAAGCAGTGAGGTTTAAAGTTGCACCCCAAATTACATAATAGTTATACCAAGAAACTCCAGAAATTTCTTGCACCTTTTTAAAAATAGTTAATAACAATTTTCTCAGAATATTTAAGCAGGAACAGTAAAAAACTCGTTTAGAATAGCATTGTGTCGCTTACTTTTCACATTTCAATGCAATAAACTCATTGCCAAGACCAGTAATAACCAAAACAGGCTCTTTGGTTGTATGCTAAAAAATTATTTTTTTTAATTGCCACTACCTGCAAAAGGTTTTGTAACTTTCTTATGTGCACCCCTCTTCACACAGCCTGAGCCACTCTGTGCCTGACTCTGTATAAGCCTTGAGACAGCAAGGAAAATCCTCATGATGGAGACTGCACAGAAATGCTCCATATGACCCGAAAGTGGGTTAAAAAAAAAATCTCAAGGTGAACTGTGATTTCTGTTTTCACCACACATTATAATGTTTCTGTTTCTGGCCATAAAAATTACTGTTTTTCAGTAATGATCTCCCAATGTGTTACTTTGAGATTTTATTTCTAAATGATGAAGCTGAGGAACAGTAGCATTGATTTACTTCATGGAAAATTGGAAAATGTAGCCAATATATTAAAAAGGAGAAAATGCCAAAACAACATTCACCTTTTTAAAAGGTAGCAGGAGAAGTAGTTACAACACTGTGAAAAAAGCTGGATACTTAAACTCTCTCTTCATAGTTTTGCCTTCAGAGTGCAACATCAGATATGGAAAAAGACCAACAAGAAAAACAATTCCTCTTCACACATCCCTCATCTTTCACTGTTATTCACTAGAATCAGGTACAAGCAAAACCATACCAAATGTAGATTTTCTTGAAAGGATCTGGAAGTTAAAATTGATATATAACATTCAAGTCCACTTAAAAATCTGCCAGAATCTCTGCAGACCGAGCCAAGCCAGGAGACAGAAATGAATTAAGTTTCCGAGGAACTGGATTTAAGTTACATTCTATGATCTCTCATTCCTATCTTTGCTGGACAGGGGCCCAGGTAAGTTCCTACAGCAGGAACAAGCCCAAATTACCACCCTGGGCCTTCCTCCCAGCTCCTCAGAAAGTCTCAGAGCCCCAGCCTTTGGAAATTATTTTTACTTTTTACTATTTTACTTTTAGACCTGAACTATGAACTCACATTTTGCATCAGTCATCTACCAGATTAGCATTGGACTAAGGCAAAAGGATGGTATGAATGAGGATTTCAGCCAAACTAGTTAACTTCAGCAACTGGATATATTGATTTATGAAATGGAGATTGACAAGTGCTGCTGCTGAAGGTTAACATCAAATCATCAGCCATTTTCCGTCATTAAATCTTAGCCATCGTTAAATGTCTTTTCTCAAAACCCACAGAGAAAATAAAGTCAGAAGTCTTGAAGGCATAAATATAAGCCACTTTTAAGCAAGAAAGAGAAAAACAGATGAAAATGCCTTATGAATGAGATTATTTTTAAAATTGTCAGCAATTTGTAAAGAGTTTGACAATTCCTCTCCAGATTTTTCACCTTCTTCCTCTCCCTATTCTAAGGAAATATCAGAAAGGAATTTTAGAAATTTCTACAAAGCTAATTTTCAAATCAAGTCTGAAGGGGGATGATGCTTCATGTAGCGCGGGGTGTTTTTTTTTTTTTAACTACTTTCTTTCTATAAAAAAAAAGATACCAAACATTAATACCAGTTCCTGGTATTTGAAGTTCATCTGCGAGTTGGTGTCTAGCAGTGCATGAAAGGAAATATTTTGCCCAGAAGAAGTTCAACTGAAGCATACAAAAACAGAATAATTTAAAGCTATGAGATGAATATTCTGTAAGTTATATGTTTTGATATGAAAGTGAGACCTTAATGTCTGGAAATATGAAAAATGTATTTGTTTGCTCTGTCACAGCCCTTCCAATTTATCAAAGTTAATTTGTAAAACCATCTTCTGTGTGGCCAAATTAATTTATTCCAATTACATTAGAATAGCACAAGAGTGAGGGCTCCTCTGACATAACACATTCCATTAACATGACAAACACAATTGCCTGACTTAAACTCTCTACTCTCAAAAAAAAAGAAAAAAGAAAAAAGAAAAGAAAATAGGGAATTATACTTGCAGCAATGGCTAGTAAAGATGAACAAGTTCTGGTTCTGAAAAATAAAGGAGTGCTTCATTTTCTAAAGAGAAACTAAGAGCAAGTTGCTTTGATGTTGATGGGAAATTACTGCATCCTTTGAAAAACTGGGACCTAATAGACTGCTGTTCGATTGGAATCATAAAGGCTTAAATGAGAGGAGAGAGGTGCATAAGAGAAGAGGGGACAGGAGAAGAGATAAATTGATTGTATGTGATAAATTGATTGGTGTTGTCCCTAGTGACCTAAAGTGGAAATGGACAATGAAAGTTCTAACCAACCACTCACTGGATTTTACGGCTATTGTTTGAAACACTTTGTAAAGGTTATTTATTTGGTGTTAATTAAAAAAATTCAGCTCATGAGGGAAAAAAAAAACAGAACCAAAGTTAATGTTTCTTTAGAGATGGAAGCAGTCCATTTAGAATTTCAAAGGCAGGAAATTCATGAAAACTATCATACAGTGAAACTGTCAAGCATTTGGTAATATTAGCCACTTAAGGAAAATGCTCAAATGCCTCAGAGGCAGAGTCTACCACTGACTGCTACTCACTTTAATGCTAACTTACTCAACAATTCATGCCCACACACTCATCTGAACTACCCAATATGTGACTCACTATTATTGAAAATGCTCCCTTTATTACTGCAATACATTATTGAGTACAATTACTAAGTACTCTGCAGTGTGTGCATTATATACTCAAAAGACAATGTAGTTATCAAGCTTAATATCTATGTGGTTTTGTTTCTTTTCTTTTCTTTTTTTATTTTTAACAGTTGTTTGTTGCAGGATGAAACTGTATTTTAGTTTTGCTATTTTTTTCCTAGATAAATGACTGTATTCCCCTTGTTGCCATTTTCTCTGACCATTTCACTTCATTTTAGAATATTTATCTTGCCTTCAGTTAACGGCATAATTCTGCCCCCTGTTATATACAAGGATTGGTCAAGAACAAAGTGATTTGCCCCATCTTTGTGTTGTATCTCAAGGCCCAACATGATCCAGAATATATATGAGAAGTGCTGACAGACATAGGATGATAGTGATATCTTTTCTCCTCAGTTGAAGACTCATTCTGAGAAGGTCTTAGAGTCCCTCCATTACTTCCTTTTTTGAAAGGAGGAAGGTGCATCTCTCAGAACTAAGCTGATATTTTGCTGATGCAGTGGAACTAGACTATAATGCTTGAAATTCTTTTAAAAATCCTTTACATTGCCTATACACATATTTACTACCAGTTCTATGGGGACAATGTAGCCTAAGCTCATCAGCATCACCTCTACTTCAACTCAGGTTCAGCGATAAATGCATAGGTATTTTTGGCAAGACTGTTCACTTTGCTAGATTTAAAGACAGGATTTCAGATATGAAGACACAAAGAAGAGATAAATCAATAAATCACATCTCAGAGAAAATCCTCGGTTACTTCAGAAGCTTCGTGATTGTTTCAGGTCTGCTCCCTGATAACTCCTACCTTGCTTCTCCTTGCTGTGGAACCTGGAATCTTAAATTCAGGGATGTTCCCACATTCCCAACCACCTCCTCTCTTCTGGAGTCAAATTTTCCTGCTGATTCAAGTGCCCCTCAACAATTTGTCTAGCTCAGGTTTTCTGACTACTCAGCAGGAATTTTCCAGTCCCAGTTAGTACAAAACCATTCAGGAAAATGTGATCTAAATATGAGTGCTGATGGGGCTTGTTAACTTATTAAGACTTCTCTTCTGCTCTCCTTAGACAGCCATGCTGGCTGACTGCCTCCACACAGGCCAGATTCCTCCTTTTGTCCACTGGAGATTAGTAAAAAAAATCTCATATTAAGTGTCATACAATGCATACATTTTGTCAAGTTTGTGATCTGGGTCTTTTGCCAACTTTCTGTGGAGACCACACAAAGCTTTCAAAAATATGAGACACACAGTAAGACATTGAAGAGTCCAGTTCTGCAAGACCACACCGAAAACCCGCTTAGTTCAGTAAACTGTTTCAAAGTAGGGAATATTTGGGAAAAGATCAAGAGACCAGGGCAAGCAGACAGCTATTTTCCTAGTATATTCTATCAGTTCCTGTTACTGCACAATCTAGGAACTCCATAAGCCAAGGTTTCATCAGCATCCTAGTGTTTAATAGGCTTGGGTGGAGTTTTCTTCCATAAACTTATCACACTACTATGGCTGGAACTGCCAGAAAGGCAAGTTCCCCCCATGTCATTTGCTTTTACTGGGATTTCCACAACACAGAAGGCAGCAAAACCCATAAGATGTTTCAGCACTTCAGAAGATAAGTACCTGGAAGACAGACAGCTGGCTCAGCTTCAGACTGGATGAGAGCTCAGTAGTGCTGCTAGATGGAAGAAAGCATTTCAAGGGTAAGCCACAAGCCTGGAATTACATTTTAACTAAATGCATCTGCCACTCCATGTTTACAAATGACTGTACATTCAAGGCATCTTTCTCAGCAGCGCAGCAGAAACCCAAACAAGAACAGCACCCAAAACCTTTTCCTAATGAGATGTATCATTCTAGAGCACAAAGAAGAACAGCCAATCTCACCATTCATCACACCACAGCTAAGCTCAACTGGGGACCAGTCGTTAGTTTCAGCCTTCCTAACAAGAAAGGTTAAGAATGTTGGGTTAAACAGTCTAATAATAATGAGACTGTAATCTACATGAATATTTACCAATTGCAGAATTTCTTCAAGTATGAACTCGTCTGTAAAGATTTAGGCACTGAAGACAGTGACCCAAATCTGACATTCTGCAGACCTCAAGGCAAAATGTGCTGACGGTTGGTTTGCTCTGTGAGAAAGGAGTTAAGAGTCTTTGCATCTGTAAAGAAAGATTCAGATTTGCAAGCAAATACACAGCACAGACATTAAATGAGACAGCCCAAAAGGAAAGTAGCATACAAACATCCATGAAGAAGTGAAGTATGTAAGACCACTGGAAGTATTCATCTTCCCCTCTGTGTAGCTGCAAAAATATTTGTGGACAAACCTGTAAATGAACATATCAGGTCAGGAAAATGCATTGTATTTCTGATGAAAGATTTTCTTGTTTGGAAAGCATACGCCATTTGGAAACCGTGGTACCACCTAGGCTACAAATACATGCATTGTTCAAATTATCCTGTGAGCATAGAATCCTTAAGGAGCTTGCCCTAGTCAAGAAAAAATGAAGGAAGAATCAGAGGCACTGAAGGACTTACCTGGAGTCACAAAGGGTCAGAATAAAGGAGTAGAAAAGTAACTCTGCTTTGCCTGAATTCCAGGTTCCCAATATACTCAGACCCAAATTCTGCACAAAATTCACACCATATGAAGACCAAAGAATGGGTATTAAACTAATTGAAGAGTCTAATGATGATAAACCATGAACAATACTGTAAAGACTAAAGTAAAGCAGATGTACACGGCATAAATACAACAGGGTCAAGAAAATCACAGAGAATAATTTATATTAGCACAGTTATTTAAGTTAATATATATATTTGTATGACATTTCTCCAAGAACAATTCCTTGAGCATATCCCATAACACAAACCAAATGCATAGGGCATTTAATTTTTAGACAAAAGCCTGTAGAAAAAAAATAATGCATATGTTTATAGAGAAATAAACATATATACAGGTACCTCCTGAATATTATAAAATCACAGAATGGCTTGGGTTGGAAGGAACATCAAAGCCCACCCAGCCCCAACCCCTGCCATGGGCAGGGCTGCCCCCCACCAGCTCAGGCTGCCCAGGGCCGCATCCAGCCTGGCCTTGAGCACCTCCAGGGATGGGGCACCACAGCTTCTCTGGGCAGCTGTGCCAGCACCTCACTACCCTCTGAGAAAAGAATTTCTGCATAACATCTAACCTGATTTTTTTTTTTTTTTTAGTTTAAGACATTTCCACCTTGTCCTATGTTTATGAGACTGCACAAAAGGTCAGCCTCTGTCTTGTCTAAAAACTTCCTTTGAGGCCACAAGGAGGCCTCCAAGGGGCCTATTCTTCTCCAAGCTGAAAAAGCCTAGCTCTCCTAGCCTGTCTCAAAAGGAGAGGCACTCCATCCCCCTGATCATTTTCATGGTCTACTCTGACCCATTCCAACAGCTCCATATCCTCCTGGTGCTGGGGCCCCAGGCCCAGAGACAGTACTCCAGCTGAAACCTCACAAAGGCAGAGCAGAGAAGGACAATCCCTTCCCTCTCCCTGCTGCCACCCCTCTTTAGATGCAACCCAGGATACTGTTGATCTTCTGTACTGCAAGTGCACACAGCTGGCTCATACATAGCTCATACCTACCAGAACCCCCTAGTCCTTCTCTGCAGGTCTGCTCTGAAGTTCTTCTCCAAGGAGTTGGAAGGGATCTCTGGAGATTATTAAGTCCAAGCTCACTGCTAAAGCAAGTTCCCTACAGTAGGCTGCACAGTTTGTACTTGCACCTGGGATTGCCCCAACATTAACCTAATGTCCAAGTGCAGCACCTTGCACTTGGACATTAGGTTAATGTGGGCTCACTTCTCAAACTTGTCCAAGCCAAACAGATTTTAACTCCTCTTTCCAGGCTGAGTTGCTTTGTTCTATGCTATAGAAAGCAAACAACAAAAGTAACACACCCTCAACATTAGATTGCACAGCTAGTTGTAATTTTACTCTTAGTCTTTCTCCTTTCATGCTCATGCTACATGGGTGCGTTGTCCCTAGCATTTATTCAGAAACAAAATTGCCTAAAGCATAATTTCACTGCATATCAGAAACAGAGTGGAGTGCTCACCACATCTTTCAGCTCAGCTTTCAAATATTTGCAGAAGGAACTACTTGTTTGTATGTATGGAAACTAAAATCCTAACAAATAGTAGGAGACCGTACAGTATGTTCAGGAATAGAGAATCAGTCTTTGTAGTAAGATCCAAGCAATTGCAGAAGCCAGCTCACTTCTCAGAGCACCAACTGAAAATTATGATGACTGTGGGTTGCTGTTGTTTTCACCTGATTGTCTTAGTTGTGCCATTTTTTTGAAGGTTTGCTATTGGTTCTGTTGAAAGAAGGAGGACGTTCTGGTGGTTTATCAACAGATAATGCCATTATCTTTTCTAATATACATCATAATGAGATGCTGCTGATCTACAATAAATCTGTTTAGGATTACACTGGGAACATCTACCTTCCATCCTAAGGAAAAAACTGCTGATTATGTTTGTTCACAAAAGGCTGTTCCTGCACTCTTCACACAGCCCGAGCTCACCCTCATATCAGTGGGCTCCAGCCAGGCACACTGAAAGAATGGATCCCAAGTGTAACCAATTATTTCCTAGTGATGGAAAATGTAAGCATAATCCAAAAAAGGCACAGAGACCGATACACTGGTTTGGAACAAATTCCTGTACTCCATCACTCCCTTACATATGAATGATTGCAGTGCCCTCATGGATATTTTTAATACTCTTGTTATATAAAACTGTATAAATTCAGGAAAAAATTGGAGGAAGATCATCTTTTTAAGAAAACATGCTGATTCCCAGAAGACTGGAAATGTACTTCAAGAGTAATTTGTCTTTATGTAAATCTAAACCATGGCTATTTTTGATGCAGTGACTGAACTCATAACTCACAGGATCAAATTGAAACATTTGTCAAGAGCTGCAAACCAATTGTTGAAAGGCATGCATTTGCCATGGGATGTTAAATATAAGTTTACACAAGTGCAGAAGATTTTGCTGTGATGAGCCCACTGCAGAAATAGTTAATTATTGTTAGATTCAAGCCTCATTCATAGCAATTAACAAAGCTCATCTTCATAAAGTGTCTTTAGCAGCCAATATTTGTCATCTGGAAAATGGAACAAATCACATAAAAACAGTTATGAATATGGGAGTAATTTAGAGTTCATTAATAATACAAAGAACAAACCTGTTTTCTGTCTCTTCAAGGAATCACTGTAATTTGCAGACTGCAGTGCAAAATGAGATGGAGCACAATGATTAATCTGTGAGCTATGGAATAACTACTATACATATAACAGATGTCTGCTGTGACAAGGGGCACATTACCTCCATGTTTATATAAAGAAAGAAGAGGGATTCAACTGTTTTATATGGGAGAGTTGTGGGAAAGATCTCAGAAAGCCCCCTATGAGAAGGTAGGGAATTATAAATATTTGCAAGTGTTTATTCAGGTGCCAAGTACAGTACACTGGTGAAACATGGCCTGAATGCAAAGGGGAGTAAGGGAAAAAACATCTGATGTAAATGTAACTGGTTTCATTTCACTGGTACAGATATTAATTCAGTTCATCTCTCTTGGTTGACACTAGTGCTCAGCCAAAACTTGCATGTTCGTTAATGTCAGATGAACAGATGACAATTTTTTTTTTTTTCCAAGATAAGATCTTGCTGGAGAAAGGAATTCCTTCTGAGTAATTAGAAACACACAGAGTAGCTTATTTTCTCAAAGGTGGGTAAGCTCTTTAGAGACATGGCATCAGCTATACTTCTGCTTTCCCCATGCTAAGTTTTGGTAGTAGTTGACACTGCTGGTGGTGGGTCTTCTCCCGCCACCACAGGTTTGCACCACTAGCCCAAGCTCTTTAGGGAACATGGGAAGTCCATATTCCTTTGCCAGAATGGTAAGAGAAAGGTAGACAGTACCTGCTGCTGGAGGATTTAGTTCAAGCCCCAGCTGTGTTGTTGGGGTCCTCTTTGACTTCTGAAGCTGGGGTTGGGGTTGCTCAACCTGGAAAACAGAAGGATTCTGGGAGACCTTATAGAGGCTTTTCAGTACTTAAAGGGGCCTACAGGGAAGATGAGGAGAGATCCTTTGCCAGAGAGTTCAGTGACAGGACAAGGGGTAATTGTTTTAAACTAAAAGGAGGTAGATTTAGATTAGATAGTAGGAAGAAAGTCTTTACAATAAAAATGGTGAGTCGCTGGAACAGCTTGGCCTTGGAGGTATTCAAGGCCAGGCTGGATGGGACCCTGGGCAGCCTGATCTAGTGGGAGGCAGCCCTGCTCACGGCAGGGGGTTGGGCTTTAAGGTCCCTTCCAACCCAAACCATTCTATGATTCTAATGTAAGTACTGCTTCCCTCAGTGAAAAATCCCAGTGAAGCAGACAACAAATGTAAACTTTAGGATTCAGTTCAAGTCAGCTACATACAAGCTACATGGTTCAGGCCCATGATGCTCAGGTCACCTTTAACAGCTCTCTGATCTCCACAGATCACATTTTTGTTCACACGGCAACAAGCACAAGTAGACATTTAAATATAGGTGCATAATTCACAAACTAAATCCATCTAAATTTTGTCCTTACAAAAAAGAGACAGCGAAAACCACATCAGAATGCTGCTGTTCACTGAGATGGGCACTTTCTTCTCAGCATTCAGACAGACTGAAGCACTGGGAATTCTGCCAGCGCTTATATTCAGTGATTGCATCGTAAGGAACACATACCCATTCTATTCTCTGCAGACTGATCCAAACATAAAAAACAGAGAATCTCAGTTGACTGTTTCTCTCCTGCTAAACAGACCTGAGAAGCCCAAATAACATGCAATTCATTCAAAAATCTTGCAGTTTAAGTTTGCCCCCTAATGGAAATAACCTGAGTGCCCACCAAATCAGCTCCCCTTCTTCTCATCCATTGCTGTGCTGAAGGGGGCTGGGAAGGATATGATTTCAGAGCACACCAAGCTCCATCTGCCCCCAGGGAGACTGTTAGGAAATGATCCCAATTAATTAATATGGCCTTAGGTACTGACAGAGTAAAACCATGGGACTTTCATCAGCTGATGGTTTATTCCCACACTGCTGTAGAGGGTTACTAAGAACTACGTGGCTAAACGATGGTAAACAGGGAATAAAAGAAAAGAAGGGAAAGAAAACAGAAGTTATGCTGATACACCTGATACACCCTGAGGCTCTCAAAGGCTTAGCAAAAGGGCAGGACAGTAGCTGGGTATAGATGGAGCCGATTAGATCTTATCTTACCACTCACGACACAGACTTCCAATTTCATTTTAAACCACACCCAGAAGAACACGGGGGGAAATCCATTTATGTTACGACATCAGAAAACTGGAATAGATAATGCCTAACCAGGGAAAGACTTTTTTTTTTTATAAAGTCTGCTGCTTAGTTGAGCAGAGTAACTCAGATAGACTTACAAGCTAAGCTTGTGTATTTGGGCATAAGAGATGTGCTTGTGAAACTCCGACTGACTTCAAAAGTAACAGAAGTAGGTCTTCCAGAAAGCAAGCTACCAAATATACACTCATTGACACCCACGGAAATAAATGTAACTGTATTCATTTCACAGTGGTTACTGCAGTATCACCAGGCAGCAAAACAATGTTTGGCTTAAACTCTATTGAGGAAAACTGAGAGACATTGTACATGTAAAATTTGTAGTATCTGATGCTGCCAGTTCTCTCCACACTTCTAAAATACCATTTTCCATTGAGATCTGGCAAACTTCTGTACACGGCAACAATCCCAAATTATAAACAGTGCAAAGTGTGCCAGAATCAGAAAACAAACTATTACTGAGAATGGCTTTTTCTTACAGAATAGAAGCTAGTTTTTAGGGATTTCCTTTAAACAGAAGCTGAAGGTTTAAATATAAACACTGAATCCAGTCTCATCTTTAATGAGAAGCCATCACTACAATGACACTCACAGACCAGTAATTAAAATTCTCTTTATTAGAAATTACCATCAAATGAGTCAGGAGACTAATGACATAAAACATATGACAGGTGACTACTGCTCAAAGTCTGAACATCCCACATGCATCACAAGTTAGATCACAAAGCAAAGTGACAAAATACAACCTCATATAGGAGATGCAAAATAGTACCAGGGTAGTTTTCTTTGGACACAAAGCAAGCATCTCAGACCAGCTTCCTTATGCAGGGAAAGTGAGCCACACTACTGCTGAGTGTGCAGGAGTCCTGAAAGGTGAGCTGAGCGTCTGGGGAATGCACAGGATTTCAGGACTGCCTGTATTTGCCTTCTACATTCAATTTCATATGATATGATTAACTGAATGACTTGCAGCAAAAACAAGATGGTATTTGCTATAAGGAACACTTCATGTAGTTAAAATAACAGACTGGTCAGAGTACAATAATCCCACTTATTTCCTGATTCATCTGCTCTGCCTGAGAGTGTGGAGAGGTGGGAGGAAAGAGGGCAAGACTTCCAGTTTGCAAAGCAGAATATAAGTAAGAGACGGAGCACAATCTCCTTCACAGAGTCTGCAGACACAAAGGTGTACACTTACTTACCTTCCAAAACCCAAAATAAGCAGAACGGATAAACAAATAAAGAAAAGCAAGATGAAAAATAGATTTAGAATAATTTGTGATTAAGAAACATTAAGAAAAAAAAACAACAAAACAATACTCTTCTGCAGGAATAGCTGCCTGATTAACTTCAGTCTTAATTCCTTTTTATTTTTTTTCCAGGGAGAACTAGCAGGCTGAAAAATAGTGAGAGAAGGAAGTAAATTCAGGTACCATCTTGCAACTGCACTTTCTGGAGCAGTTAGTAACACCAAGGCTAAAAGGCATAAGGAACTTTCTGGTTAGAAAAGCAGCTGCCTGTGTATCAGTGTAAGAAGCTAGAAAAGTTGCAAAGCTATTGCAGAGTAAATTCTGATTGTGCGTGTTCATTTGGAAAAGGGCATCTAATCATCTACAAAGCAAAGTTACGGAGTAGCCTTTCAAAGACCAAAACGTTTGTCAAGATGGACAGGTTTAGGTTCAGATGATGTGGCTCTCAAGGTTATCCACAGAATGGACACGGTGATTTTGGAGGTCTTTTCCATGCCATACCTGTATGTCTCCATGTAATGAATATACAGTGAAAGCTGGCAACTGACACAAAGGCCATACATCATCACCTCTCCTATTTTTCTGTTGAGATGATCTGTTCACTTCCATATAAGTAAATAAAATAGATCCAGAAGGAGATACACTAAGACAGTTCCTGCAAACCTGCAGAAAGAGGTTGGTAGGGAACTGAAACATCAGAACTTTGATCAGAAGGAGTTAAGTGGTTAACAAAGTTGGATTTTCAGATATCCAGATGCCAAAATTAAGACCCAGTATGAAAATTTATCTTTGGAAGTTCTTACCAAACCACAAACACATTCCTATGAGCAATAGCTTCTGGGTGCCCAGCACTCTAAATCTGAGTTAGAAGCCTGAGTATGAAATTAGGCATTCAGTGTGAAAGTCCTTCAAATCTTGGTGCTATGTTAGAAAGGTTTGCATCAGTCCAGCCACCTTAGCTGGTGGGTGGCACAATAGCCTTCCTACAGACACATTCTTCCCTCTGACAGATTTGATGGTGAAGTTGGGGGGTAATTTTTTGAATGATCTGATCCATCTGGAAGCTATCTAGTTCTTATCAACAGTATTAAAGAAAACTCCCATTTTCCCCTCCAAGCCCCAAAGTAAGCCCAACCCGCCGAGATGAACCCAGCACTAATGAACTCAGATATATTTTATATAGCTGCTCTCCGTGCTCAGACAAAAATGGAAAAAACAACTGCTGTCTTCCAGCATATTAAAAAGATTTGAAATAACTCAATCCCAATCATCACATTCGAAAGTACATTCACCACACTTGCAAAAATTTGAGACCACCTTTTATTTAATTATTTCCAGGAAATAATGGAAGATTTCTATTAAAACTTAAATCCCAGGGCCACTGTTAGCAGAATGCACAATGTATGAGATCCTGTTTTAATAACAGCTTTCAGGAGTCAGATTTTCACTGTGCTTCAAGATGTAGTTTGAAATAAATGTTTGGTTATTAGTTGAGCCCATTACTATAAAAGCAAGCAATACTGTAGCAACAAAGTATGTGAACAGCTGAAAGAAATACAGACTCATGAATCCTACACAAATAAAAACCTTTCATAAAGGAAACATTCCAAAATATATTTCCAAACAATGGTTGACTGCAACCAAGTAATTCACACCCCATTGTGAAACAAACATCAGTAATTTCTTTCAGGCACCAGGACTCAGAAGCAAACAGTGATCCACCCTTCTCTCTCACTCGACTTCCAAGCTGTTTTACTAGAAATATGAATAAAAGCAGTATACATTAAACCAAAGAACTGAAGTCGCTTGCGGCTCTAAGGGGAGTAGCTCTATGGAGGTATTTCTTCCTCCAGTTCTAGGTCTAGTAGAATGCTCTTCAAAAAAAATAATAATCAACCTACAGGCTTCAAAGCCTACTTTGCACTTAGAAAAAAAATCACTTTCTATCAAAAGAATTGTTGGGCAGAGCTTTGTCTATTGTTTTTAGCACTCCTCCTTCCAAAAGCTGGTATGCTGTTACAGAACAGCTACAAGCAGAGACCTCACGTAGGTGACAGTCTGTACATTCTGATTTTGTAGGCTTGCACTTTTTATTGGGGCGCTGCGTATCAAGCAGCTCAAGTTTGCTGAGTGAGGACAATGCTCACATATGCTATGTGTTAAAACAGCAATTACTTCTACCCAACATGGCTTTCTATTTCAGGGCAATCAGTATTTTCCTATGGAGACTAGAGAAAATCTTATTCTTAGTTGGCCAATGAGTGCTTTACATTGTTTAAAGTACTTTAACCACACTAAGAGTACAAATCAAACTTAGAATGCTGGAAGTCAAGGGATTTTACTGACGCTGGCGATGACAATTTCTGGTGCATTCCCAGCCTGGAAGGTATGAGGAGCACCAATTAATTTAAAGCTCCTCAGGGCACAGCTCTGCTGAGGCCCCACGTTTCCCTCTGACATCTCCAGTTTGTGCAAGTGGGTCACTCACTTTTACCCAGGATATCTATCCTAAAAGGACTAAGCAAGAAAAAAAGACTAACCCATTTCCCTCTGGCACTCAGTTCAGCAAATGGCAAAGGGGAAGAAACACACTCATGAGTAACCTCAAACAGTTCAGAAGTTATATAGAACTAGCTAATCCTTAAAAATCACAAACCACAGGAGTTGGAAGGGACCTCTGCAAATCATCAAGTCCACCTCCCTGACAAAGCAGGCTCCCTACACTAAGTTGCACATTGACAATTATTTAAGAAATGTGTAATCTGCATCTGGAATAACAACCAGCCAGATTATGTGGCCTAAAAATTTAACAGGAGACTCCCCTGAGAATTTTAGCTTCCTTAATGTCAGAGAAGAACTAAAGTGCAGACGTTTTATCACTTTTAATCATTAACGTTGACTGGTTGATGTTTCACCTTATTATAAAACCTGAGGCAGCTTTCATTTCACCTAACCCATTCATCTGTGTCCGCAGTACAAACATTGGCATTTCAGAGGTCTGAGTGCCATACAAATACTGCAAGTATTTTGAATAACATTTGCTCTATTGTTACCTGTGTGTACATCCAAGCAGAAAATACACCCATTCTGATGAGTTTAGTTAAAGCCAAATTTGTCTGTTCGAGAACAAAAGTGCTTTCTGAAGGCTGATGAGACTGACTTGGCTTCATAGAAATCTGAAGAATTTGTTACAGCCCCACAATAAAAGCATAACAGATAACCAGGTAATAAAAGCACCTTAGCAACAAGATTTTGTATTGTGAACCATTCCAAAATGCCACTTGACAAATTTGTCATTGTAAAAAGTTCTCTGAATGTTTTTGCCCTAAATAAAACAAAGTCATGAGAGTACAGAAGTGCGGACATTGTTGCTGTTGCAAATGGACTGTATCACACCACGTCTTAGCTGGATTAGTCATTCTAAGCATTGCTCAAATTCTGAGGTTGAGGCTGTTGTAGAAAAATAGCGATTCTCTGAAGGAATTGGCCTCAGGAATTTGTTTTGGTTTCACTTAAAAGCTGGCAGTACAACTACTAGAATGCTAAAAAGATGTCGCTTGGTCTCTTTGTCCTGCTTGGGGAATAGAGTTGTGAGCTGTTAGGGGTTCTGATCAGCACAACACAGTCCCTCTGCCACAAGGGGTAACACCCCAAAACACAGAAGCACATAAAGCACAGTCAGGCCAGGCTGCAGATTTTTAGGACCTGTCACATTAGGGCAACACACCCCTCACTCTTACCTAAGTCCCCGACAGTCACCATCCCCAGGCCTTGCCTCTCTTTGACACCTCAAGCAGGCAGAATGAAATGATAAAAAAGATTTTACTGAAATGTCATTCTGTTTTCTGCCTCTGTGCGACTCCCAGATTTTTCAGTCCAGCTTCAAAGCAGGAATGAAGCAGCAGCAGCTCATACCTGCGTGTGCTCCCAAGGTGCCTTCCAACCTGGAATGTGATTCTATGAATGAGGCACAAACAAGAAAATTCATTCAAATACACAAAGCACCAAATAGTTTACACTGGTCTGGTGCATGTATCATGACAGAAAATATAAACTAGTTACTCACAGTACTGAGAGAGCCAAACCCCACCTGGACAAAAGAAGCACAGCCCTACTCCAACACACTGTGATCTCAAACGAGCGTTCCTGTTCCTGAGATACCTCCACGGCGCCATTCTCCTCCTACAGACCTTGTACTCTCTGCTTAGTCTTCCCTAGCTTCTTCAGTCTGGCTAACTGAATCCTGAAGACATGAAACAAAGATGCTAAGAGGGTTTTGTGTGACATACGGTATATGGAAGTGCAAGGATGAAACCAAAACTTCATTTTCTGCTCCTGTTGCAGGACACAGAAGAACAAACATGCTCTGCCTAGATTACTCAAGGAGGTGGAAATAGATGCAAGGGAGAAATGGCATCACATACAAAGATCACATATCACAGAATAAAAATACAGAAAAAATATACATCCTCTTGAAGCCTCGTTTGAGTGCTGTTCCCATCCCTTCATTCCCCATAAATCCTAAGCATGTAAATGAAGCTCACACAGACCACTGATATCATGACTTCATGGCATCTGTAAGTTCAGCTTGATTGATCGCCCAAGAGCATATTTCTGAGATGAAAGAATTAGCACAATCACCACTTGAGAACAGTCTATGAAAGAGAGAGAGAAATAAAATACATTTCAGACCCACGTTTAGTGAATAAAACACTAAAGTTCCCTCACATGTGGATACCAAAGGTAAGTTTGGCTTCTGCGGCTCTTTGTGTGTATAGAAACATAAAACCATGCCGGGTTATGAAGCAGAAGCTATGCTGTGTTTGCTGAACAAATGCAGTATAGATACTTCAATGAAAATTAAACAGTCAAGTCTTTGTTATTGTAGTAGAGCCAAACCAGTGTAAAAATCCATAGAATAAATAATCTATATAATCCTCTGGATAAAGTAATTCCACAGAAGAGCTCAAGTCAACTCCAAGAATTTGCTTATGCCTGTCTGCATGGCTAGGCTTCCATCTTTAATTTAAACTGCAAATAGAATACGCAGTTATCTTCTGCAGGGCTTCGCAATTGCTCTTCTCTAAATTGCTCGTAGGATTTGGATGGGGTAAGTCATGCAGAGCCCTGTTAGCAATTTCAGCTTGGGTTTTTGTAATCAGTTTCTTAATAGGATTATGCTTGGGGTTCATTCAATTATCTCAGCACAGAGCCTGAAGTTTTCCTCAGCACCATAGGTTATAGCAACGCTCCTACTCTTGAGGTGACGTATAATAACATAGTTCTCTCCCTCTGTATTTGTTGTTATTGGCTTGCAGGCCAAATGATTTTAAAAAAAAAATCAAAACAAAACAAACAAACCACAGAAGAGGGAAGAAAAAGGTAGAAATACTTTCCAAGCCAAATGCGCAGCACGAAGGGGAGTCGCTCTGCTTAGGAAGAAAACCAATTCGAACCCCTCAAAAGCAAGGAGCGCTAACGATCACACTAAAGGGAAGGGCTGCCATCATTTTTTATGGAAATTCAAGCAAAAGCCCCACCAAAAACGCCCGCAGCGGCAGTTGCCACGAGGCCCCCGGGGTGCTGCCTGAGCGGCGGCTGCCGCCTGTCGTCTGCCCGGGAGCCCCGCGGGGGAGAGAGGGAGGAAGAACAAAGCTTACATGCATCGAAGGCATCTTAAAATTTCCTCTGCCCAGCAGCGGGATAACGCACGAAAAGTCTGGGAGCGCCAACTTAAGGCTTCATCCTTCTAATATTATACCCCCACCTGGCACCAGTCCTCAGAGCAGGGAGCTTTCTGCAGGGCTCAGGCACCCCTCGGGCCAGGCATCTCTGCACCGCAGGGTGCAGACTGGAAGGGATCAGGCAGCCAAAGGCTGGGAAGAGGAGGTAGCATGCTTTATATACAAGTACTGAGGGCAGCAGTTACCCACAACTGCTGGGGGTATCCAAGAGGTTAGTCCTGGGGAACCTGTACTAAGCACTTGCTGAGCAAAATTCGTCCCACTTTGCCAAAACTCCCATTACAGAAGAGAAGGAGGGTAAACTGATCCTTCACTAGACATGTACCCTGAAGTTCAAAGTGCTTTCCTAGTTCATTCATTTGATAGGACATTTCCAGTCTCTAAAGTTTAGAGCTCCTGGCAATTACTGAAGAGAGGGAAATTGGACTATTCCTGTATTTATCCTCCAGCAAAGAAAACACAGGATATCCTTGGCTTTTTAAGAGAGAAAAAAAAACATGCAGCATTTCAGAGGGTTTTTAAGCTCATTGAGAGAAAGGACCTAATGCTAACTGTGACAGTATTCTGACAATATTCTAAGAAAATATGATCCATCTCTTTAAATTCATTCAATACTTTATGCAAAGTATGCATTTATTTGCTAGAAAGTGTAAGTAGACCATAAACCAAGATAGGTCATGGGAAATGCATTGTAAAATAGACATTAGCTGGTTAGGACTTGTGTATCTCATAAACGAAAGCCAGTGTTCAGCCCAACTAGCTGTACCATCAGCACGACCTTTGGAAGAAGGAGGAAAAAGGCTCTCCCAGTGCAGTGGAAAGTGCTCAGAGGAGGGAGATTATAGCTTCTGGTTGACAGATGCCATTCTTTACTGCTTTCTGCAGGTGCAAGGATCCTGAGCAAAGTGGGCAACCCACCCTTGGAGCAGCTTTCACTCCTTTCACTGGGTGAAACAGTTGAAAATTATTTTCTTAAGTGCAAAGTTGTTCTTTTTCCCTGACAAGCGTGCATGTGTGCAGACAGGTTTCACACTAGCACACCCTGAATCACTGCTCTTCTGGAGAGAGGCAAGCCGCATGTGCACCATGCTCATGGGGGCAAGGAAAGATAAGTTCTGGCTAATCTACCAAGACAAAACCTGCAGTCTAAAAAGATTTATTTTACAACATTCAGCACCCATTTGGACTGACATTGTTAATTTAAACTCACTGCTGGTCCTTGATTTCACAGGGGATGTTCAGCAGACCTTCCCGAAATGCACACGCCTGCTTCCAATGGCTCTAAAATCAATGAAGTAGTGATTAAATCAGCTACAACAGCTCCAAGGTACGATAAGATCTCCTGAAGTGAAAGACCAGACACTTTGACAACTCTGTCCTTCCTATGCCAGCTTTTACCTACCTACCTGCATACTTACTCTAGACCACAATTGCATTAATCCCATTTGGAAGTCTTTCTTTTGCCAATGGCAGGTGTTTCCCCTTCTTGGTGGATTTCTTTCTGCTCAAGTTGAAGTATACAAAGCATCTATTTTTAAGGATTGCTAGTAATTTTAATATCAATTCCCTACATATACTGGTGCCCATATATGCTCTCACAGTGGAGTCTGTGGAGTGCAACATTCCTGAGGACAGGTGAGTTCACTTCAAGGACTGAACATATTCTGAGAGTGCCTTGTGTATTTCAGTGAATATAAAGTTCTTAATAATTGCTCTGCTTCTGCAAGGGAAGAAGTTTCTGAGGGACAGATTGTAATGTTACAGCAGAAATACAGGTTACAGACGTACCCGGAAGAAAGTCTCAGTTTTCAGAGCAGATTTACAGGGCCAACTTTGCAAATAAAAGCCCAGTGTTTCACATGGCCTTGATTCAAAAGTCCTAGAGGGAGTTCAGTTGTTTCCACTCCAAAGAAGCAAAACTTTTCATTGTCCTTGGAGATTTCATACATATTATTTATCAACCATCAGATATCAAAATGAGTGCAATCAGCCAAGCATACAAATGATGCATGTTTTGAACTGTTGTTTGCAGCAAGCAGCCATAAGACTGAGCAAGAGGAACACAGGTTCTTCCTGTGCCTACAGTCATGCTTTTCTGCTTTCCTTGAACTCTGTTAGATCATTTAGCAAGAAACAAATTCTGATTCACTAAAATAGACAGCTATGTCTATAGAAACAAACACTACCTCAGTATGGTCCAAAACATCTGAGATGAGGACAAGAAATAGAAGATAGATATTTTTTCTTTACTTGCAAGAACTCATATCTCCAGGAGAGCCAGGATACATTTGGGAAAGCTTGGCAGGGCACCCTGAAGACCTGCACCACTGCTTTTGTCCACCTTGCATCTGGATGAATACTTCCCTCTTAGGCAGCTTTATGTGCTCTGAAATGGAAATTTTCAGTTCAAGAGCTGGACTAAAATAAAGAGCAGATCCCTGGAAGATTTGTTTTTGTTTTCTTGGAAGTAATCCCACAACTTATTTCCAAATCAAACAAACACTTGGCAAGACCTAAGCCAAACAGTTCAGTCAGTACCGGTGCTCCCCCAAACACACTCTCTTTTAGTGGAACTTTGAGGACGTTTACCTGAGGCATGGAAAACTTTGGTTTGATCCCATTCTCTGTGTAAGGGTATTTCATTCTTGCCATCTGTCTTCTACATGCCTTGCTCTCCATGCTACAAGGGTCAGTTGGGCACAGTTCCCTCAGCTCCCTTGTTAACACTGCAGAGCTTTGTGAAAAACTCTTGGCTATTGCCTTCAGGAGGAATTGGATTACATCTCCCACTCCCAGCGTGTCTCGGCTCTCAGTGCGTGTCCTGTCACATACTTTTCCCCAATGAATTTCTGCATGTTAACAATGCATGGCATAACCAAGCCACTCAGAGGAAGATCTGACTGCAAGTACCTTTCGGCCTCGCAGTTTGTGCTCTGTCCTCACAGTGATAGGAGAATACGGAAACAGAGGTGAGAATCCTTCTCAGGAAGATAAAGGCTTCAAAACAGTCTGTGATATTCTTGCTGGAGTGGCTCTTGAGCAAGTTAAAGAAATGTCTAATTCCTCCTTATTCATCTAATATAAAACAACAAAATTCATGCTACCCAGCAAGTTCAGACAAACAGCTTTGGGATGCCAAATCTGCATTTTTCCTTGAAGAAAATAATCCCTCTCCCCCACAATGCTTCCAAAGGGATTAACAAGAATCTGCCAGCCCATCCCTCCAGGCCTGCCTATACAAAAGTAGTGCTCCGTAAGAGCATTTATCTCTTGAGTCAGAATAGTTTCCCAACCAGTAAATAAATATTTCTTAGTCCTAATAAAGAGCAGCAATTCATAGTTAATATCTTTAACACAACCTTTTGTTACATTTCCAAAAAATAAACCTGCAACTAATATACTGAGGTTGAGAGCGTTTCTGATCTTGCCAAGTTAATCTAGTGCATGGCTTTGGAGAGGAAGGAAGATAAAATAGACCTTCAGGCTAGGATTTCTTAGAGTGGACTCTGGGTGAGCAGTTCTAGAAAGAGGCAGAAGGAAACAAAAAGGACAGAAGGAAGACTGCCCTCTCTGGCAAAGCAGCCCCTGACTCATCCTGAGGCAGAAGCAACATTCATATTCCATTCCTGCCCCTTACAGCTCTGACACATAAATGCACTGTAGCTTATCTTCAATAAAACCCTTAGCCTCCATCTCACCATCCTGAATTCACACCATTGAGCATATGATGGTCCCAAAGGACAACTCCACTCCAAGTGGAGTGAAAAAGCTTCTGGGGATCTCATGGCCAAGAAATTTAGAGGTATGAAAAGCATGAAATACACAACAAGACAAATCAGGAAAATAAACACATACAGAATGTACAGAACAGAGAAAAATTATTCAGAAACACTTTTTTTTTTTTAAAGTGGATGGAAATGCTTGATAAATGCTGCAGTAAACGTCCTTGGTACAGTATGATAGGGTTGAAGGGAGAAGGCAATGGCCTGACACTTCAACCTAAGCAGGATGTGTTTCACCTATGAAATATTTTCGGGGCACAATAGGAGCTACATCTTCTTGAGTGAAACTTGGAGACAAATATTTATATATAGACATATATACAGTTTAGTATGTGTATTGCTACTGAGCATCTACAAGCAGAAAGGAGAGAGGTCATGTTTGTGCACATGGATCTAAACAAGCAAAGATTGCTTAAGATGTAGAGTATCTGGGACTTGCACCTACCTTCTTTTCTGCAGAAACCCTTTAGGAGACAGCATTTCTGAATCTATGATATAATGCAGCCCAGGAGTGACTGCACAGCTGTGATTTTGTGGTGTTCCTTAGCATCACAGTGATCTGGGTGCTCCCACACAGCTGGACTCTTCCCAGAGAGCCATAGCTACAGGATGAGAATGGTCACAAGCTGCAGCAAGGGGAATCACAGCAAGGCATTAAGAATAACCTTTCCCATCACAACAGTAATCAACTAGAACAAGTTGTCCACTGAAGTTTTGAGTTCTGTTCCAAAACTTGATGGGACACAAGTTAGCTAGAACCTGAACTGGGTGGCCTCTGGAGATTGCTTAACACCAAACAGTGAGGGGACCCTGTGCCCTCCTCTGTCCTCACCATGTACAGCTGACCCTGGATGATCTACTCAACTCCCTCTTTTTCATCACAGCAGAACCAGCAAGGTCTACCTGCATCTGTCCCCTGACTTTCAGAGCCCTGAGGCTATGGTGTGTGAATAGACTGTAGCCACTTGGGGTGGAGATTTCCACAGATGCACTGATAGTGTGTAAGTAGAAGTTCTGAAATTCCTGCTTGCCCAACTGCTTACATCCAATGCACAGCCAAAACAGCAGAGGTTGTGCCTTGCTTAGCCATGCCTCAAATGTCAACAAAGAAACATTTAGATCTCTTTCTGTGCACAGAAAACGTAAAACTGCCTTGGAATCTCACTTGAAAAAATGCTGGGATTGTAGCTTCTTATAGCAATCTTGTTTTCCTTTACCCCTGCTTAAATCTAGCTGTGAAAAGTATTCACATGTTCTACTGGGTTCTCTCTAAACAGTACCAACAGACTGTTTGGAAGTCTTCAATACTTCACTCCATTTGAGGTGGTTTTACTGGCTGATACAAAATCTGTATGAAGTTACAAACACTGAAAGTCACAACATATCATCCTCTGTAAACTTCAAGGACTTCCTGATGTAGCAATGGGCTGTGCTTTGGAATATTGATCTCAAAACAGGGCAGTACATACCTGGGTAAGACAGAGAGTTACAGGACCACTTTTGCAAGGTTGCTCCTGCACCTTCTGCTTGACTGTGTGTGCTTTCATACCTGCTCTTGCCTTGGGAACCACTGATGAAGAACAGCAAACAAGCCTGCATGTTCAGCCAGAGCCCTCTCAATAGGAATCGTAGACCAGCTCAGGTTGGCAGGGACCCCAAGGATCATCAAGTTCCAACCCTCCCACCACAGCAGGGCCAACCTCCAGATCTGGTACTAGACCAGGTTGCCTAGGAAAGTTCTGTGAAAAGGCATGGATGCATTCCTCATTCCATTGCTCTGGGCAGAGCAGCCTCCCCAGATCAGAAGAGTTTCCAGCAAGTTCCCAGTGTACAGATGACATACTCCAGGTAATATCTGAGGCATCAGGCCTCAGATGTTCAGGAGCTATATAGGAGCTTCCTATGTTCAGGAACACTACCAAAGCTGAAGGTCCTGCTTATAAATGTTTGCCTTATGAGAAAAACAACAACAAAAAAAGGTTATAAACAAGCATTGTGGGTTACTAGTGTAGTGAAATCAGTCAGTAGTAATCCTGATGGGAGAATTTTGTGAATTTCTTTTCTGTGCTGCATGAAACCCTATGGTACAAGTTCCTTCTAAACTACTTCATACACCACAGGCAGTTCATCTGAGTGCACCTCATTCACTCCTTTGAGCATCAGTCATTCACTACTAAGGCAAATGCTGATAAATAGTTTGCTACTGCTCCTGCAGCTGAGAATGGGCATTAACAGAGGACTCACACTGCTTGGAATGAGAGATGAGGTAAAAGAAGGGCTTCGTCTCTGCCTTCTCCCATTCACACCTGAGACCATGCAAAGCTTTGCCTTGCATTAATACATGCAATATTTTTATGTGCCCCCTAAAATCTCCAGAAACTGATGCTTAAAATAAAGGAAAAGTGTTCAGACACCTCCTGAAGAGCACTGAAGGGTCTTAATACTGTTTCTCTCACAGTACACACACTTGCTTTATACATTTCCTTCTGACAGCTACAGTTTCAGGTTTTCAGACTGCAGTTTCTTAAATTTGGATAGATTGGCAATATTACATAAGTCTGACCTGCCTTGCAATATCATACAGTTAACATCAATTTCTAAAGTGACTGATTGACTTCAGCAGCCCCAAAACTTAGTGTTCACTTTAGACTGACACTGGTGTTTGACATGTGACAACAATAAGCAGAAAAACAAGCTTAATGCCCTTACGAAAGGTCCCCCACACAAAGCTAGTTTTATTTCTGTCCTGCTGGATGTACGTGTATCTAATATTCAGAAGACATAAAAGAAAGCTCAGCACCCAGACTCACTGAGAGAGCTGGGTGATGAGCCACTTTCTCTGGTTAATCCCTTTGTGGGAGCACAGCCCAAAAATCTCATACTTTAAAGCAAAAGGTTCACAAGCTCTGACAAGCAACAGGTATTACAGCTTTCAGCTGGCGTAGCTATGTGCCCTGTGTCTTTGTTTACTGAATAAAAAGATACACCCCTCAACAAAGATGCTGCAAGGCATGGCTCATACAAGTACATTCAAGAAAAGCTCTTTTCCCCCTTTCTCCCTGCTCACTGAACATCAGTTTTGGCAAGGGAGAAGTTTGGCAGGGTTTGGGTTCTGGCCATGAGGAACTCAGCCCAGCAGCCTGGTGGCTGTGTAGAAGAATTGAGGCATTCAGCACAGCTCTTGCTGATCCAATTACAAAGGATTTACATTAACGCAATTGTGCAGTGGGCAGAAACTTTCTAAGTGGAACGGTCTGCTTCAGTTGCCATGCGAGTGTGTTTGCTTACTCCTGCCAAATAACCAACATTTCTTGCAGGGCAATTGAAAACAAGTGTAAACGGTCCTGGTTATACACTGCTGATCCTTACGTTATAATCTCATTCCTGCTCTACAATGACCAAATGGGAGAAGCCTGAGCCCATCACACAGCAAAGCAGTAGGGCTGATAGTGGACAACCGCTGCAGGCCCAACCAAGTTCCTGCCTGGAGCTGGGCAGAGGACTGGATGCTCTTGGGGCCTGCAGCCTCCCTGCTTGTGAAGTGCCTGGCCTTTACACAGGTCCTCAGGGGTGAGCTGCAGAGGGGCATCAGAGCTGTGAAGAGGTGAGGATAGCATGGGGTTCCAGCGCCCTGCAGGGTGGTTGGAACTTGCTGCTGCCTCATGTGGCTGCTTGTGGCCTGTACTGACAGCTGCCATCAGAGCAGAGGCTCCTCACAGAAGCAATTTCAGTTGAGAGGTGCTTGCTGCTGGGAAGAGCCATCTCAACAGCTGCTGAGGAGATGATAGCAAATACACCAGACTCTACAGATTTGAAGTGGAAATGGGAGGCAAGTACAAACCTGAAGGTCAGCATGAGTCAGCTTCTGGCCTTAAAGGACAAGTCCACAAGGGAAAACAAGAAACAAAAAGAGAAAAATGGAGGGGAAAAAAAGGACACAAGAAAAGAAAGAAAAAAGGAGGAAGGATACAGAAACCATTAGTAAGTTGTAAATATATAACATGTCCCAAAAACTCTGATCTTATCTAGCTCCTATTGGGTTTGAGCTGTGCCCAGTGCTTCACTGTGCATGTTGTGACATACCTCAGAAGACATGGGAGAAGTTATCTAAATTTTACAATAATGAAATGAGCTTTAGTACAGCAGTGCATGACAAATAGATGTCTGACCACAAAGTTGCTTTAAATTAATAGTGTGGCTTTATTGCCTTTGGTGACCAGGTTTCTTTTGTTAGTCTGTACTGCTTACTGCTCTCAGCTGTGTCCCAATCCACTGTTTAGATTGGTCAGACTTAATACTGGCTCACTTGTTTGAAGGAGAAATGGTCTCTTATTTCTTCCCCCCCCCCGGGATAAAGGATCTTTCTCTCTTCCCAGTGTCTTCTGGTTGCTTTTGTTCTTGTGTTTCTCTCTGTATTCTTGATATTCCTTATCCGTATGCTTCAGCTAATTCCTTCTATCAGAGAAGGCAGCTGCATGTTCTTCTTGCTCACTCCCTAAAACACAGTAGAAAATTGCCTTAGGCTGATGTGAATATTAAACTGCAAAGCTGCTGAACAGTTCTCCTTACAGGGATGAATAAGCTCCTGCTCTCTCTTCCGTACACAAGGCAAATCTAATAGTCCATGTATATATGGAGATTGCTTGGTCTGAGGTGCAGACATAAAAAGATCAATGAAAATGAAGACAGGCTAAGACAATGAATGCAACTTGAAGATGCACTTCAGCCAGAGCTGAATGACAAGGAGATGAAGTCTGCATCACCCCATCCCAGCATGACTTGGAAGTGGCTCTGTTGTTCACTGTTTGCATACAGTAAAGTTGAGATGTCTCCTCAATGGCAGCTGCAGGAATGAGGCATTTACATCTTTTTCCTCGTGGAATCCTTTCCTTTTTTTTTCCCCCCACCTTTTTCCTTCTCACTGTTTTCCTGGCACATTTGCACCATTCCTATAGTAGCAGTCAAGCAGAAACCTCTGCTGTGGATATTCATATTCCATTCCTGACCTTCACAGCACTGACAAATACATGCACTGTAGTTCCTGTCTTCAATAAAACCCTTATCTTCCATCTTACCATCCTTATTCTCCATGACTTCTGCTCTCCCCACCCAACAGTCCCTACCTTCAATCCTTCCTTTTCTTCTGGGTCTCTCCCATTTTCCCAGCCTAAGTGCTTTATTGGTCTGGACGTGGCTATGCTACCTGAGCTGCCAATCTAGACAACACAGCCTCCTGCTGCTTGGTCCCCTCTAGCCACCATTCCTGTGGGTGCTCCCATACTCAAGCTCCTCTTTACCTCACCATAGAAATGTTTCTAACTGCAAATATCAGCTCTTCATAGGCGGAAGGCCTGACAGCTCAGAATATGGGGGGAGGAAGAGGAAAAGCACACATTCTCCACTGCAAACATTCTCTCTCCCTCCTTTTGCTTTTTATCAGAGGCCCTGCTTCTGTTATGGCAGAGTCTGTCAGCTCCAACCACTCATTTGCCATTCAGATCACAGGAAGAACAGCAACAGGTTCTTCTAAAATAATTTTCACCCACAGAAAACTCCCAGTGGGATGAAGCTGCTATTTCAGAGCTCTCCCTTTTTTATTTTTTAAGACTCACTTCTTTCACAGAGTGCTAAATGGCTGAGAACACTACTGTCAGCTGGGGCCAGTTAGGTTTTTGGGAAGATTTCAGAAGATGCTCCTTGCAGCCCTAAGCTCCTCTGGGGCTCCAGCTTTCCATGCTGGAAGAAAGCAGGCCACAGATAACAAAACATCAGTACCACCCTCAGCAATAGCAGATCTGGTAACCTTTAGCTGGCTGTGGGAAGCTACAGAAATAGCCTGTGGGTGTAAGAAAGTGTTTGTTCATCATCTCACCCTTTAAAATCTTTATTTTAAGAGAAAAGCCATATTCTTCTTCCATATTCAACACTCAGTACCCCCAAAGTGATTGTGTGATTCTTGTCCTCAAATGAACAGTGTTTCTACTTCAGTAATCCCCCTTGGCAGGCTACCACACACATTTATTACTTTCTGCATGAGAAGATGCTTTGAGTTCAAGCTTCTTTCCCTCTTTCTTTCTGTGCTTTTAGGTGGAGACTTAGCTTCTCACTTCAGACCAGTTGAAAATAGCAAGCACAGCTCAGGTGATAATAAATTATCTAACAGTTTTTAAACTCTAAAGAAAAACTGATTTTTAGGCAGCTCCTTCTCAAAATCTGCCAATTTTGGAGTTTTGTTAGTCCCCCAAAAAAGGTCATGCCTGTGCTCCCCAGGGCCAGCCTCAGCACCTTGCCTGGTTTCTGCCTGACTACAAGCATGTCTGCCAGTGCTTCTCTCTCCTTGGCACGAATGTGAAGTCCCTGCGAGTTGGACACTCGCTGGGGGGAAAATGGAAAATAAAGATTCCCATCAAAAGAAAAGGGTGATCTGTGGTACCTCCCTTGTTTAACAAAGGTATTGTTAAAAAAAACACGCTGTTTTATTTCAAAGTGTAAATAATAATTAGGAGATGGTCCAGAGGCAAGGGCTCATGGCATGTAGTAACTATCCAGCTGGCAGTGCTGCTCAGCTGCTTTGACATGCTTTTCCTCTCCCTCCCAAATGCAATTGTGGAGGAAAGTAGTTACAGACAGCTCTCCCCTTTCACCTCTGAGACAGCAGAAGTCCAGCAGCTCACGTTTGCTTACTCAGCAACAGATGAAGGGAGGATTAAAACCTGTCTTTTGCAAGGAAGATTTTTTATCTGCTGTTCTCCTTTTGTCTCTGCCACTTGGGATTCAGCATGAGGTAACCCCTTCACTCCTGTGTTTCTAAAGTGTCCAGCTTGTTTGCTTTCATAAATACCCTATTCATTTCCACATTGGCTAAACTATTAATTAACAGGCCTAGTTCATGAACACTCTCAGATCAGATGGAAACATAGTTCACACTAAAAAAATAAAAAGCCAAAAAACATCAGAACAAACAATCCCAGACATAGCATTGTCTGTACCTCACTTCCCAAACGACCATGAAGCTTATACAATAGCAGCAGAGCTCAGCATGATCTCCTTCCCTGACTTAAGCCCCCAGCACCTGGGAGGAGCATGGTCTCCACCAGCAGACTCAGTCCCAGCTGTTCCTCAGATCCCAACATCACCAAGGCCTCCAGGTTGTTATCACTTCCCCTCCACACTGTGAAGGAGAGCAAAACATCATGCTTCCCTGTCAAAGAATGGCTTAGGTTGGAAGGCCAAGGCTGCCCCCAGAACCCATCCAACCTCGCCTTGAGAACCTGTGGGGATGGTGCACCACAACTTCTCAGGGCAGCCTGTGCCAGTACATCACCATCTCTGAGTGAAGATCTTCTGTATAACATCTCACCTGAATTTCCCCAGGCTGTAATTAGTTGTTGGCATAAGACAATGGCTTTAACTGTTCCTTATGGTTGTCAGGTTCTTCGTCTACCTTCTGTTCTACCACATGCACCTTCCAGTACAACTCATCCAGCAAAATTTGGAAGGCCACCATCAAGCAGTATCTGGATGGCCAAAGTATATAACCCTTCATATAGATTGTGGAAAGAAATGACAACAATCCCTCCAAAACAGACCATGCTGCAAAGAAAGGTTCAAGGAGACTGTATAGATAATGAAACAGAAACACCTCTCTTTACATATATTGAATAGAAAGAGAGCCTATGAGAAACTTGTCCAGATCACCTCTGGAGTTGCTTTAAACTTCAGAAAATTTACATGAACACTACTCTCAGAGATGCCCATCTTGTAACCAAGCACTCTACTGGCCCTGAACAGCTCTGTGATCCCTGCAGCACTATCTGGACACCCAAATGCCTTCCCCTATAGCAACTATAGCACAACAATATTTGCTATTCTCAGTGATGTTGTAAAAGGGCATGCTGATATCAAGATACTCTTTAATACAACATCGCCATTGCTTTGCAGATCTGCGAGGCTATGGCATCATACAGTGTTGACACTCTTCTTGTTTTGAGAATGACTTCAAAGAAAAAGGAAAACAAGAAGCAGAGAGAATGCAGGGACACTCATACCTGTACATTTCTGAGAGGAGAAAAAAGTTCCTGACCCTCCACCACACTACCAGCACCACATAAGATAGAGATCCAGGAAGGCTAGAATTTAATATCTTGATCCCATGTAATGCTATAATGTGATGGAAAGCACAATAAACAGCAGGGTAGCAAACTCTTATGCTACAGTAAGTGAGAACAAACCCAAATACAGCAGCCATAGACACAGAAACAAAGCAAAAATATTACTTACCCTGAGGAAGCCTCAGATAGGTAGAGATCTCCCACAAGAAAATCTTGCCTCCACTGCCAACCCTTATGAGGTCTGGGAAGGAGTGGATCCTGGCTCCACCCCTTCTGGTCACTCAAATGATTGCATGCACCTGATCTCCCCTGGGTTGTCCCTGCCTTCCCACCAGGTGTGCAATCACTGTTTCAAGTCATGAGTTTGCATTTCTGCTACATCCTGCTTCTTGTGAAACAACAAACTGTGAGCAGTTGGGGTGGGAAAGCAGAAGATGCAAAAAGAAATTTCAGCCTGTTTTACCACATCAGGTCAATAACACAGAAGTTTTAAGTGATATTAATCTGTGCTGTGTTAACATCCTGGGCTCCTGATGTACACAGCAGGGCAGTTGAGATGTTTCAGACATCCAAGCCAGTAGCTGAGTTTGTGTAGGTTTGGAACACTCTCAAGTGCTTGGCCAGGCTGTTGTCTACAAATGTAGATGGCAAGCTCCGTGCTTTCATCAGTAATTTAAGCAGGCCAACAGAAAGCTGCTGCCAGAGGGGACAATCAGTCTCATCCTTCCTCCTCAGTCATCTCTGACCTTTCCTCTCGTGCCCTCCACTTGTGAAAGTCACTGAGCTACCTGAATTTTATCTCCGTGTTGTACAGAGCAATTTTCAGCTGCAGCAACAAGCCCTGGGATTCCTGCCACAACTCCAGAAGCTGGTGGGAGGGAGGGAAAGGTTGGGGAAGGAGACTGGGGAAGAAGATACAACTTTTCCCCCAGCAGCAGAGCACAGTCTTGGTCCCATCTTGTTTTCAGGAATAGAAGCAGAAGTAAAATACTGTTCTAATTTTTTCATTTTTCCTTGGCTCAGAGGATTCCTACCACATTTGCTTTGTATCTAGAGCTGCACTGATTGTTCTCATTTTCTTGTTCCTACAATGGAAGAGAGAGGAGAAACCCCTGTAAGCTGGAAGTAATGCTTCACAGCCATGTAATCCTCTTTTGAAGTTCAAGACAGACATCAAAATAAATCTCATCACTGATTTCACCCTGGAATGAAAAGTATGTAAGTCCTCAGCACGATTCCCTTGTTGATGTCGCATCACCCAAAATAAGTGCCAGAGCTTCCAGGTTACCCAAGTATTCATTGCTTTGCCCTCCTACCACCTTGGTTATCTTTCTGTAGCTGAAGACACCACCACTGATACAGACACATACACAGAGCATGAACTGTCAACAGGGACTGGGTCCAGCAGGACTCTGGCAGCGGGGGCACTTCATTACAAACTCTACACTGTCCCTTTATTACACCGTGGCAGTAAGAATCCTCTCACTCCAGACCCAAACACTCCAGTAGTTTCTGGATCAGCTAGTGGAGAGAGGGCCTTACATATCACCCTCATAATTTGGTTACTTAGTTCTATTTTCCACATCTATTTATTCCTCCTATGTTCCAGATGCAATAAGTTACAATAAACGTTTCCTTCTCAGAACATTTCAAACAGTTAACTGTGTTTTTTTTTTCTCCTTTATTTTGTTCTTTGGTGTTTTTGGGAGCAGGAGGACTAGGAGGTGAAGGGGAGCATTGCACATCTGCCACATCATTCAGTTTTTTTTTCAATTCAACTTTTCAAATGTTATTTTCTTGTCAAAGTATTTGCTCAAGTCTAACAATTTTTCAAACCTCCAGCTAAAGCAAAGGAAGGGGCTTTTGGTCTGTCCCAGCCCTACCCCTTAGCATACGTAGCAAAGTGTTAACTTCCCTGAATCCACTGAAATGTCGGCAACCAGAATAAACTTACTGTTGAAACAGAGAAGTGTTAGATCTTACCTATCTACATAACAGGTGCAAATTAAAACCACTGCATCCTTAACTTGCTTGTGATATTTTACTCTACACTATTCAAGTGAAAATAGCAGACAGAAATGATTCAATCACAGTGTTATTTTTATAAATCACCAGAATTTATTCTGTATGATTTCTTCCGTGCAATTGTATACTGAAATATGGGCAGACCCTTTGTCTTTTGGCAGTGGTTTGCTTTTTTTCCCTGTTTCTGCATATACACCAAATAGATGATAATATACACCTATGTACACATCTACACAGAGAGGCACTGGCAAAAAGGAATCTTTTTATGAAGCTAGGTAGCCATTAGACAACTTTTGCTAAAAGTGACAGAAGTGTGCAGATGCTTCTATATGTAGAAAGGGAATTAAAATGAAGTGCATCTTCTACAGCAGGATTTATACAATGCCTGTTTTTTAGAACTACTAGGGAGCATTAATTCTCTGTAGCAAATCTGCATCAAACCTGGGACAATACTGAGGCAAGATCAAATGATGATGATTGCTTGTGAGAACTCTTTTGTTGTCCTTGCTTGTATTCCACTACCTATCTTTTAAACTGGGATAACTATTCTCCTTTTTTGTTTTTTTTTTTTCCTTTAGTTTCCTTTTGTTAATAAATTGCCATAGAGCTGCTGCAACAAGCTGGGCTCAAGAATCTCCTCCTATCAACTCCAGTGTCAAGGGACAGAGCTGAGATATATTCCAAACACAATATTCTATTCCTATAAAAAAGCCAGCCAGTGAGACAGCGCAATGACAGCCGAAGGCCAAATTCTGCCCCTTTATACATGAATTGGTGCTGTTATCACTTCACTTGGGAATATGGCGATGCATAGGCTCCCTGTAGGATGGATTTTAAGCCTAGAAGATAGGTAAAACCCGGGATCTCATATATTTAAGTCATTAATGAAAGTGATCCTTAAGTGCCCTTAGCCTTTTAGATGTTTTTGGCAGAGACACTCTGGAATACAATAAAAAGACATCAATTTTTACACAAACTTTACTTCAAAACAAAAAAGGAAAGAGCAAAAATATGCTCATTGTTTTGTTCAGCCTTTTATTCCATCGTTATGGCACAAGATAGAACTTAAAGACAGCATCACTGAATACGTCTTCAACGTCATTAAGATTAAGACTAATAAGTTTTATAAAATTCTTTTGATATGATACACTTTCCCTTATCAAGTGATAACAGAATTTCCTCTAGAATACTGAAGTACATTGCCACCTGCTGGCCAGAAATGCTTTTGCAATTTGAAAACATTGACATTTGACAACGCAACATACAGTTATCAAAGAAGTACTAATGACCCAGGCTTTGGCACAATATTTATAGAAACACAGCTGTGAACTCCTCCTCATGACATATTCACTTCCAAAATTCAGTGTGACCCCCTTTTGCAAATATCTCTGTCTCTGTTTCTGCTTTATCTAACTTTCTTCACGATGAAACCTTGTTGTTTTAAAGGAAAAGCCATATTCTTTCTCTGTTGTTACACAACTCAACTTATTGGGATTGGTTTTCTAAAATTTTGATTCCAGTTCATTGTTTTAGAACAATACATAAAGTCATACATTTATAAATATATATATTATATCCTGTATACATAACATTGTTTTTCCTCTAGACAGGTAGGGCAGACACCTTTGCGCTACATCTTTCATTGGTTTAGGCACGGCCTTGTTCTTATTTGATTCCCCAAACCACTTCCTACAAGAATCTAAAAAAAATATTTTTAACACTTATCTTGTATCAAATTTTACTTTTGTTTGCAAATATATTTATAAGAAAAAAAAATATTTGGTATTCCCTCCCTCCCAGACACTACTACCCTTATAAAATATATGGCTTTTCACGTTCCACTCTACTCTAGTGTTTTTCAATAGGCAGTGAAAAGAAGGACCCCTTTAGGTTTTTTTTTCTTCCAAGCACAGAAACCAGCTTGTGCACTTCCTATAGAACTCCAATGCATATCACGGTAACGTAAGTGCAGTGATTTTTATAAAAGCAGTCATGATCGATTGACATCTGTATATGAAAACATAATATATGATTATCATACAATACCCATTACAGAATATACAATCATCAAACTGCAGATATATAAATACATTTTAGCCACATCGAAGCAACAGTTTTATCTTATAAACAGCGTATGTATGCATACAGGGTTATCGGGCTAACATTTCCATCTTCTTTTCTCACAAGCTTGCTGAAGAACAGGAACATACTGTATTTGTAAATAGACTGCTTGCCAGTGCTGTTAGGAAATTAAAGTGAACAAGATTTAAAAAAATTATATGTAACTTATTCGGTAAAAAACGAACAACACCCCCCAGTTTTCCAATGTCATCGCTGTTTTCCTATGAGAGGGGGCATAGGAACGAGCGGCAGTTCCGTGGAGTCTGATCATACAAGGGTTTCTGGGAGGGCATCGGGGTTATCAGCTGATAAGAGCTCCCAAATTTGCCACCTCTCTCTTTGCCAATCGTGCCAGTCTGCCTCTGAAACATTTTTATTGTTCTGACTGTGAGCCGCCGTCGAATAGATGTGACCTGCTTGGGTGTGCGGGGCCGGGCGCTCCTGCCTAGAGGTGGCCTGCTCGGGGGCTTTGGCCATGGGCCCTCCAGCTGCTCTGGTCCCTGCACTTTTGTCATGGCGCTGAAGTCTCCACAAAGAGTGCAACGTTGAAGAAACGCTCGATCGCTGTGACAACGCAGAGCTTCCTTTGGGCTGCCCAGGGTAGGGAGGTGGTGGCCTCTCTTTGCTGTAGGAGGGCTTGGCCGTGCTCTGCGAGCAACCCGCGTGCGAGTCATGCTCAGTGAGGTCCTCCACACTGCTTAAAGTCAAGTGCCGCTCCGACTTGGAGCGTGACTGGTCCAAACACCTACCGCCAGCTTCAATGTGCGGGTTACTGCATACCCGAGACATGGCAGGCTGGAGCTGGCACTCGGGAATGGCGGCAGTTGTCTGACTCCTGCGCATGACTTGCCTGCCGTGATCCAGTTCGGAGGAGCTGCCCTGCCACCGAGGAGAATATATGGAGAGGTTCCCTTGTGAAAGAGAGCACTGTCCAGGCCGGAGCAAGCTGCTTTCGTAAATGTTTCCATAAGAACCTGGGGGACGAAGTAAGAAAGATGTCAGTCTGCAGTCGTTTACATGGCGTTCTACAAGTCACTGCTTTTTCCTTGTATCATATAACAAAGAAAGATAGGATTTTTATCACCAGGCTATGCAATTAAAGGTTTAACAGGCTCACCACTGCCTGAACCTGTGGACGTGGAGCAAGAGCCTTGCATTTATTTAGTGCAGTGTCCTTCTTGGATGGCTCCTCTATGCAGCAGGTGTAGATGAAAAGAATACCATAGGCAGAACAGGGCAGTGACATGTCAAGACCGTGCGGGCCACCAGCAGGACCAGAGTCCAGAGCTGCAGCCTCACGGGCTGTGCTCGTGCCACTTCTGCAGACACTTCCAAGTGTCCACCTTCTACAGTGAGTTTCAGAACAATTCAAAACTGCTTTTGAAGTAACTTGAAAATGATTTTTAAAATTGTCTCCTAATAATTTAAAATGCTGCCACATTTGTAATATCCTTGTGTTTCTCTGCATTTGATTGAACAGCAAACTTTTAAAAGTCAGTGGTTTACATACACTTTTAAGTCCTTGCAACACAAGCTGTCCTACTAATTTCACTGTGATTTCTCAAAACCTGGAAAGCGTTTCTGCCTTTGTTAGCTTTGGGCTTAAAAGTTCTGAGAAAGTTCTGACCTGCAATGCCTGTGTCTTTGCAGCCACTTTTCAGCGTTGAATGCCAGGTTCCCCAGATATCAAAATGATCTTCTGAAACATCTAAACAGCAAGGAAAGCAAGAAGAAAAGGACGAATTAATTAAACCATTATTTAGAAATACGTAAATGGAACAGTAAGTTAAACTGGCATAAATCTTTACGCAAAGTATCAGAGTTGTCAATGTCTGCTAGCATCAGGCTTACTGTGCAGCTAGCAGTCAGACCAAGAGTATGCATTTGCTCAGTGTTTCAGACTCAGATCCTGTGAATGAACTTAGTGAACTCTGTATGAGCGGGACACCTACATTTGCTGATAGAATGAAATTTTGCTTGTCCTCTGCTTTACTGAAGTCACTGGGAGACTCTGGACAAGAACAGGATGATTAGGCCAAAATAAGTCAGTTAGTTCGTACGCTTCCCAAAGAGAAAGAATGAAAAAGCTGCCACAGGCCCTCCAGCCCCAGTGTTCACTGTAAGACATGCTCTAGCAACTTGCAGTGTGGTTCTTGCAAGGAAGTGCTGTCACAAAAAAAAATTAACAAAATGCACATATGAGGCCTCATGCTGGATTCTAGCCTTGTTGTACCATTTTCTAATTCCATTTGGCAGAAAGAAATTTTCTAATTCTTCACCGTTTGCTGCCATTGTGATACCGAAGAGTCCAAAGAATGGTTAATATGATGAAACTTTGTGTCATTTCCTGTTCACAACTTAGTGGAAATCTAACCACATTTTGAAACCAGTTCAGAGATTTAGATTCTGAACACAGAAGAAAAATGGCCAATGGCATTTACAAAGCTTACAGCTGGGATAGTAGTCTAAATCCCATTAATTCCAAATGGAATTAAGTGCCTAACCACTACTTCTGAAATAAAAAAATACTATCAAACAGTTCTCTGCACCTCTAAACACTGAAATTCCTTTAAGTTTGGCTCGCTATCCGTATATTTCATGAAAGTAACTGTTAATATTTTTTGACAATTTTAAATGAAAAGCATCTGGCAGAGCTCGTGAGCTATCAGCTTTAACAAGAGTTCTTTACAGAAGAAATAATTCAGGCGTGCACTCCCTAGACAGGTATGGAAACTACGGATCCCCATGCTGGTACTGCTAGGTGTGTTATTGGTAAAAGATGTAAAGCAGCTCAGCTGTGTTCTCCAGTGCAAAGCAGTTGAGGTCATTCTTTTCAACTGCACAAAATTTACAGCTTGACATCTTAAACTCACGCTTTTCCAAAGGCTGGGGCATAGCACTGGAGGTATTACAGTCCTGGCAACCAGAACTAGAAATAACAGTCTTTAGCATGCTCAGAAAAAGGCTGAAAAGCTGGACGTAAAGAGTTCCATTTTCCTGTACAATAGCTTCAAGTTTTGACAAATGCCACACTATCCCTAACAGCTGGCTGAGCTAAGGGTATTCATCAGTCATCACCTGTGAGTCTGTTACACTACAACAAGCTCAAGTCCTGATAGATGATAATAGAGAGCAGACACTTTTCAGCTACATCAGAAACCCCCGTCCATCACTTAGAATGAGGAACACGAGGAGGATATACCTTTTCCAGCCTGTGATGCAGAAGAATTCTCCTTTGTCTTAGGCTGCAAATGAGCACCCAGTGCATACTGTTCCTGTGCTCTGTACGGCTTATCTGGACTGTGTGCAACTTCTTCTTGCGCTGCCATCAGTGAGCGCTCAGACAGTACGGGGGAGTTGTTGTCATATGGGGAGACATCTCCGCTTGAAGCTTTGTTGGAGTCGGTGGAGGAGTGCCTTTCTCCCGTGGAGTAGGAACCTTCTGACCGCAGCATCTCAGGGCTTCTGGGAAAAGTTGTTAAACAAATGAGGTTAATAAAAAATGCTTCATGTTCACAGCAACGCGTGCGCTTCGACATCACACAAATAAAATAAAATGCAACAGTATGGTATGGTCACAGCTGCTGAAATGAAAACACTGTGGAAGCAGTAGAAATGAATTTTCCACGAGTAAAACTTATGTCATGAACCGGCCAGCAGAGGCCACTAAAAATCAAAAGATGCTGCTTACAAGAACAATAAGAACCAAACGCTGTACAGTTCGTCACAGGAAATTAAACAGTGAATCAATTCCTTATGTTACCTTGACCATTCTGCTTGTTGCAACAATAAATCTGAGGGCACGACAGGGAAGACTAGTTTGATGATAAGCAGTATGCTAAAACAACTTGTTCCATTTTACAGTAATATATAGTCAGTGAAATCCAATACTTTGCTCATCTCTCACACTGTGAGCAGGACCTCTTCTGGAGGCATCCAGAAGGTAAATATTCTATGGAGGACTAGCAGTATATCTATCATTTCTGATGGAGGCAGCAAACAAGTGGATTTAATATTGACCCCAAATAAGGAAACAAAGCCCCCAGCAAAAAGTACATCCCAGGTTCAGAGAGAAACCTCTCATTTTTAAAGTGTGTTGAAAGCATAGAAGATTTCTCAAATTGTCACAGTTTACTAAGCGGATAGGAGACAATCTGTGAGCACAGAACATCCCAAAGAATATGGAGAAGTCCTTCGCAACCATACTTTCTCCCTGTCAGTTGCCCCTCATTTACATTTTTGTTACTCATCTTCCATTTCTCTGAACCTCAATCTGTGTTTCTTAGATGCTAATCTTTCATCTGCTCTTCTCTTGAGCCAAACTCCTTTTATCAGTGACCTCACGTTAATATCTGCTGTAATTGTACGTGTTACGACAGAGGGTCATTCTTGTCATGTGTACTGAGAATGGTCAGCCTTTCTTTGAGCTAAATCCAAAGATGGCTTAAACTGAGTGAGCAGCTAAAGCACGTTATTAATTATGGAACAATAACCCTCTTTCCAGACAAATGAAGTAAAACTGAAGAAGGAAAATAAAGAAAACACACAGTGGTAAGAAAGGCTAGCTGCAGCAAACTGAAGCTTGATACAGAGATACTGACAAACCTTAATACCATTTTCAAGCTGTTTCTTTCCCCCTCATTGATTTACGAGTGCTATGTCTTGAACTATAAAACAGATACACTCAACATCATGATTAGTATGTTTTGCAATACTTAAATTTTTTTTCAGTGTAAATGGAGCCATAAAGTGTTGGGATTAAATTATGTTTTCTCCTAGTTACCCCCCAGCAAAGAAACCAACACCAAACTGACTCTGAGGCTTAATCAGGGCCAGCTTACAAAATGGAAGCTGCCATTTGGCTAAATAGTACTGCTGCAGGCTTCCCAGAATGGCTGGCACAGTAATGTTGGAGAATCATTAAAAAGAAATTGTAAATCATGTTCTCAGTTGTGTAGCTTCCTAGCTGAAGATGAAGACAGAGTGAATAAATCTACAGCTACTGAAGAATTGTTACGTACTTTATTTACATACTTTAAGTTTCTAAAAAGCTATCAAAAACTAAACTCCTTCCTCTTTTTTTTTTTTGTTTGTTCCTTATTACTCCCTGTCTCTCCCCTAAATTCAGAAAAACCCCCAAACCTATGCAGTGAATGTGAGTCAAAATGAGATGCATTTAAGTAATGTTTTGAGAGCCTCTGAAAAGTCAGAAAGACCTGAGAGAAAAGGGGAACAGTGTAGCTATCCGTAGATTTCCTGTGACTGAACATCTTTCTCTTCAGCTTTCTAGACTGAGCGTCATCTAAACCTCATCCTGTTAACATAAAGACATACTTAACGCTAGCACTGACAGCAGGAAGGCTTGTCACATGTACATCTTTGCAGGACCAAAACCTAACTGTGTTGCACAGGGCAAAGAAGGAGGTCTAGCCCTGTGTAGCAATGGCAAGGTAACACAAGGAATGAGGGCAAAGGCAAATGCAAACAAAAGGATGTGGGAACAAAAACTTGAGCTTTGTGAAACACCAATTTAATGTCTTACCTTCAATGATCTCTTATAGTCTATCTTGTCTCAAGACAGAGCTCCTGATAAAAATGTACTTAAATGAAACTGTCAAGTCTTTGAAAACTTCAAGCTTCTAATCTCATCTACAGTTTCTGCTAGTAAACTCAACACAATTATTTATACCTGATATAATATTCAAATTTGTTTTAAAAAAAAAGTTTTAGAAACAAAAGAAAATGCCTGTAGACTAAGATTATTACTGCAAGAAACCTTAAAAATAGATTGAATACTTTGAAGCTGTAAATTGATCTCATACATTTGCTTTACTTACAGAATTTTAAGATGCTATTTAAGAATAAAAAACTTTGGCTCACATCTTTCCAAATAAAGAATGAATTCCCATATATTCCTTAAAACAAAATTTCTGTATCTGCTTGGTTTACTGCTTGAGTTCATTAGCAATCAGATATTTACTAAAATTCAGAATTCATCTTCACTTGAATGGTCGTGACATTGTCTGCCCACATACTGGGGAGAAAAATACAGAAGCAAAATACATCCTGCACGGGGTACACACTCACCTATATGCAGTCTTTGAATAGTAGATTATGTATTACCAAATGTCAGAAATGGGAAAGCAAGTAAAATATTTTCTGCAGGTTTTGAAATACATTAAGGAAAAGATTTAAGAAGTGGTTAACTATCCTCAGCTGACTGAAAGGTGTGAAAGCTGCAGAAAGAACGTATAACATATTGGTTCAAAAATACTGTCGAGTTTTCCTTTTTAACTGGCATCCTTCTGTGCTTAAGTTATCCACCAGAGTCTAGCAGTATGAGTGACTTGCAAAAATTTTAGTAACAATAATTACTTCCACGGAGGACATTCCTACATTTCCAATGGTGCCTAGATCATCAAAACAGGAAATCTCATTTCAGTTTTGGCAGAAATCCTTTTCTGCTATACCTGAATGCTTCTGAGAGGAAAACCAATTATGTATCTTACAAGAGGCAAACCATATGAAGTGCAATGACTTGGCAGCATGAAAAAGCAATTTCCATATATATCTGAGGTACCGCCAACAAAACAGATTCTTGTGGGATTGGTTGCTACTGTAGCAGGGTAGAGGACTCAGTGATTCAGGAAGCCTCTGCAGCTCTGTATATGAAGATATTGTATGGCGTATTGTATGGCCTCATCTTGGATGCCACAGGTTAAGATGGATTAAAACCTATCATCACCATCCAAAACACTTGAAAATCCTATGCATTTAAAACACACTTACTCTAAAATTACTCCAAGCCACATTTGCTCTATTTGCTAACCTTGGTAAGTGATAAATACTCATAAGAAACATTTTATTTTTGTCTTAAAGATTCTTCATCTTACAGCTGGAAACTGCAAATTCCATCGTCTTCAAGCCAACATACAAAAAAAGTTAAGTCATCCAGAAAAGCAGCCTTTATAATTGCTGCCACTTGTAATTAGTGCTTTACCACAACCATGTTCCATAAAGACCCTGACACACAATTCATGATGCTCAACTCTTAAGAGAACTGAAAGGTGAGGAACATCTGATTTGTCCTCCTTGGACGAGGAAAATGTGTTTTCTGACAGATTAGAGTCAAGAAAGCATTTGCAATAACCTCAAAAGCAGAGATGTGAGAGCAATTGCAGAAACAGGACCCTCAGAGCAAGTAATGTAACATTAAAACCTTGAAGTTGATTTCACACACTCAATTACACAGCCAACTAGCTTTTCTGATGAAGATTATCTGAAGAATAACTAAAGTTTTCTGTTCCACAGATCCAAATTTGGAACATCATTTTGGGTACATAATCAATAAAATTCCAAGAGTTGTATGGACATATGTTGGATAGTCACTGCAATCAAATCAAGGCAAGTATCTCCTTGTTTTCTGCTGCCTCACACTTCTTACAGAATAGGTAACCACACAAATGCATTACCTCAAAGTTGATATTATGTTCTGAAGAAGATCAATCTCTTAAGAGCATCACACTCAGAGCAATAACACTGAGCAACATTCCCTCTAATTTCCTGGAATATCTTAACCAAGAAGTTGTAATCACAGTGAAAACATGTTTCATTAATGTTAATAAATCACTCATGATATCAGAGTAGAAGACAAATGAGAAATTGCTTTTTCTTATCTCAGTGATACTTCACCTGCCTACAGCTAAAAATACAATAAATTGTTACTAGCATAGCCATAATGTTCCTATTTGGATTAGTAGCCTATTCTTACAAAGCTGGTCTATGGTGACCAGCTATCCACAAAGGATCTATTTTTTCCTGTAGGTGTGCATGTTGGCTGAAAATTAAGGATGCTCACGGAAAGGTCAATTAACTTAAAATAAACAGGATCTAACAATAAAATGTTTCACTCACAGTTATTTGTAACATAAACTTAACGCTCAATCAGTATGTGAATGCACATGTGAGATACAATTTTATGTCTATTATATAGATTGTGAACTCCACCATTAAGGTTTTCATTGTGTTGCAATACAAATAATATGATCATTTCAAACTGTGCACTTAAAGAAAGAAATCTCTACAGAGTACCATATTATTACTATATGTCATGTGATTTGCAGCCTTAGCCCATGGCAAACGTGAAACAACTGTAAAAGATGTCTAAAGTAACTAATTACTTGGCATTTACTGTGAACTAAATATGTACATGGCTAGTTGCTGTCAGTCAGATCACACTAAATGAAATTATTTCTTAACTGCAGTACACTATAGAAACAGACCATTATCACAGATCAGATGATATGTGATAATTTGCTTTTGTTATGTGTTCATGTGGCTAAACTAATGAACTAGTAACATCCTTTACAACACATGATATATTGGTGGCTTTTTTTTTTCAATTTTTGAAATTGAAGTAGCCTTTTCCCCCAGTGTATTAATTGTACTTTTTCTTTCATACATCTTCCTTTGAAGCACACCATTACAGCACTGTCAAAAGTACAATGTTCAGAGGGAGAGAAAAAAAAATCATAGCTAACTGTACAGTTTCCATTTTAATTATAGTCTAAATGCACTAGGCACTTTCCACACACACACAGGAAGACAAAGTCCAATCTCTCCCAGAGACCCTGGCATCTAGGAAACCTCTTAAAACTTACTTAAAGCAAGCTGATCAAATTTTGTATTTTTAAGAGTCTGGCATATTGGGATTCACTAGAATAAAGGCAATGACTGTGTAATCCCATGAGAAAGCCAGGAGTCCTGTTAATCCAAATGTACAAAGTCATAGCGTTAAGGCACAAGTGAAAGCAAATATAAAGCATACACAAAGTTGGAATATGTTATGTATCATAACTGCAATAGTGACTGGTGTGATTCTTTTTCTCTTCATATATTTCACAAAGTATTTGATTGAATAATATCCAAAGAATGTTCATAAGCCTGCTGTTGCAGCAACTGACTTGTTTACAATGCCCTACCCAGTTCACAAGTGTATACAATAGAAAAAGAACAACAAACTGGTCAAACAGTTAGCCGTGATTGTATTAAGGCACTCTGGGGTGTGTTTCACACTTCCTCTTACTGAAGACTACAATAAACCCAAGACATAAACCAGCTGATCACTAGAATACATCCTGCCAGATAATAGTGCACTGAATACTTTTATGTACATGTCATTCTGTTCTCTGCAGCAGAACACAATCTTTTCTTTGAATCAGGAAACGAGACTTGTCTTTAGAAAACACTGTACAAGAGTCATAATTTCTTTGGCAGAGTCTGTTTAATGTGGAGGATTTCTCTGCTCCACTGTAGACAGTGCAGAAGAGCTGCGGAAAACCACAACCTTTAGAACACTTCCAGGGGGAGATAGAAATTCCCAGCAGAAACAAGGATGATGAAAAAACTAATTACTCACGATGACTGGGAAGCTTTCCTCCTCAACAAATAGTCCACAACATCTGGGTCAGTCTCTAATAGGCTAATAAGCACTTCATTCTGTAGATCAGGGGAAACCTATGAAGAAAACAAAAAATAATTAACTGGAGATAAATATTCCTTCCACATACATTCATTTTGGTACAATGCTTAGTCTATAAGATCAAGTACAATTACACTTCTAAAGAGTATATAAAATAAATATTCAGGTGCTCCCACTTAAAAGAGACATTTTATATAACAGATGAAAGTAGGACTGAGGACCATGCTGCACAAAGCCAAATGCTGATTACTGTTGAATATCTTACTGGTATCCAGGTGAGTATTATAACAACAGTGGGATTATTCATGTACTGCAGTCACAAAAGCCCCAGTTAAAGGTCCTTATCTTACATCTCCATTCAAAGATCTGGAAATACTTAAAAATTTCAATTCCAAGCAACTGTATACCACCTGTTTTTGAAATAACACAAGATGTAATTACACAGGAAGGAAAATGTTTCTTGATATATTCCATGGCATTTAATTTATTTATATCCCTCTCACATGGAAATTTCATGGTAAGAGCTCTATCTCTGAAGTTCTTCCATTGTCTGTTCTTCCATTTCAGTAATATATGCTAAAGGTAAACATTTTCCTAAATTAAAACTTACAAACATGAAATCTACAGATATCTGGATGGCTGAATTCTGGGATCTAGAAGAACTTAAATTCTGCTTAGGGCCTAATTCATGACAGATAGAGCTGCAGGCAAGACAGTCTCAGCAAGGGGTCATCAACTGTGCCATCTGCTTGTGAATGCAATTTGTCAGAGCCTGTATCTTTTGACCTTCAGGTCACACTGCATGAGCCATTTATTCTCCCCGACATTTACTGGGAAATAGGAATAGAATTACTAATAGATTCCTCAGGGGAATACCTCAATTTGGAAGGCGTGTATTTATAAAGTCAAGTTACAGAAAAGACATATTACTTTGATAAAGGAAATAATTTGAAAATAAATGAAGATAGGCATCATTTAATTCAAACTGACTCAAAATGTTTCTGAAAAAATTGTGTGACTATGACTTTCTTTTAAAAAATTTCTTTTGACTTCTAAGCTGGAAAAATTTCTTAATGATGGGCAATAGTATAATAGTCTTTAAACAAATTATCATTATAGTAACACATTTTTGAAAACCTGGTGCTATGTGATTTTTCAGTTCAGACAGCCTTTTTATACAGTAGAACTCAATCCAGACAAAATCTGAGAGTGAAACAGGTTTCAGGGCTTTCTGTATTTAACTTACTATTCACCTTAGAATCAAGCTGTTAAACACGTAAGAATCCACTGAGAGGAATTCAACTGAAAGCAATTTATATCAGTTTGGTTAACTAACTTGCAAGTGTAGAAATGATATTTGAGTAAACAAATTTTTATTTATAGAGAATTACTATATGGACATCTCAGGAAGATGATACAGAGCTGAAATAATTATTATTGAAATAATTGCTTAAGTGGCAATTATGGCTGAGTAGATGGATGAGAACTTCAAGTTAAGGAACAGAAGGGTAAGGTAAGGACATGTAGAAGCCAAGGTACCACTGAAATAACTGCATCTGTTGAGCTCATACCAGGACTGATCAGAAAGCTTGGGGCTGTCAGAGATAATTTTGAGATTTTAGGGGTGAGTATCACAGCTATTGAGGCACAGAAGGGTGGAGAGACCCTTACAGTTGTCCCTGATACTGAAGTGTGTAACTGCCTCCTCTGTGGTGAAACCACAGCAGTCTCTAACAATAAAAATAATACATTTTAGACTCTGCATACTGATTCTTTGCAGGAGGGATGGATTTAGGCACTAGGCAATATAACTGCATGGCAGAGCTGCTAAAAGCATAACCTCTCTTCTTCATCCTCCATGCCAACCCAAAGCCAATGAGGGAAAGGGTGGTTGAGTTCAGCTTCCCTGGATTCAACTGTTGGGCGTTGTTCAGAGACAAGTAAAAAGCAGCACCTTGAACATTCCTGCAACACACACTAATGCATCTCTAAGACTCGCTGAAATTGATAAGAATTGCATATTAAAGTCTATGAAGTAAGGGCAGTATCTTCTATGCTAAATTCACATGTTTGCATATTACTAACATCACTAACATTACTGACATTAACAATACGCAAAGCACAAAAACACCTTGGCATCAATACACTATATGTCATTGCTGTAGCTGGAACTTCATGTCCAGATGTTTCTCTTTTTTTAAACAGCACAAATGTTAAGTATAAACAGAAGTCCTGGTTTGGCTCCTCTCCGGTAGATTTGCAAAATGAATTGTTACTGCCTGATTTCAAATGATCAGAGTTATAGTACAATATAATGTATGAATATTTTCATTTCTGTGCATCAATTATCAAAGGATGCGCTGGGTTAATTATCTTCGGAATACAAGAAGTTTCTCTGTGCTGCCTAGGAGAAGATGCAAAAGTTGAAAACAAACTCCCAGATAAGCTTTATAAAACAGTAGCAGTGAGCAATTTGACAGTCCTACAAATCAAGTATCATGTGCGAGTCTAGACATTACTCCTGCAAACAGACAGATTTTGCCATACTATTTGTTAAGCAGTGGGAACGGGCAGAGTAAAAGCACCAGAGATGCTCATCTGTTAGGAATTTTTGTAAATTTTACATCAACATTCTTTCAGCTTTCAGGAGAGCATCTGTGACAGGTTTGATTCTCCTTCACATGCAGCTAACCTTCCATTTTGAAACCTGATTTTACACTCCCTTTACTATCTGAGAAGCTGCTCTAAAGAACAAAGAAAGCTTCTCTTTTTTTCAACACTGCATTTAACTTTCAGCTATAAATTCAAGCACTGAAAAGGTAAAGGAATAAATCTGTCAAAATGAAAAGACACCATAGGTAAGGTTAGCCTAATCCTAAGCCCTGCTATTTCCACACTGAACATGCCTGAAGTATGATGTGCCATAAAGTGTTCTTAAAGAAGAATAACAATAAGGATATCTCAAATATTGCAGGTGTTCTTATTCAAGTATTATTTAAAAGTTCATGCTCTGGGCAACAGAACTTCTCACAAGAGTGGGGTTCAGTGACTTTCTTCTCATGCTTTGGAAGGAAAAACACAGTTTTCTCAAACTGTGAAAAGCATGAAAGAAAGAAAGAAAGAAAGAAAGAAAGAAAGAAAGAAAGAAAGAA